>OZ026824.1:7238403-7746936 GCA_964023185.1 Macaria liturata | reverse complement strand
GTATTTTGCAGGACACCTGAGGTAAACGATCTTGGGGATCTTCCTTTCCTTAGGAAAAGTTTGTTAATTTTTTGAACGGACTGAATTTGATTGTGGTGATACTTTAAACCGTTCACGACTTTACTCGACCCACACGGAATGATTATACTACCAAGAGATCAGTTACTTTCCTACGCGTGGTGTGAGAGGTATAACTTGATGGTTAGGGGAGTAGACAGCAAGCTATGGCAAAATTGAAGAAATAGTCAATAAGACGAAGGTTACTGATATCTCCTTTGGATCTTTTTTGGTCTCGTTATCCTATTTAACTACATAGGCAGTACAAGGAACGCCTTCTGGTAGTGCCTTGTAGAAGAATATCTTGAATTCTTGATGATCGTAATACCAAGGGATAAGTTACTTGGACGTGCTTTGAGGGTCATAACTTGATGGCTAGAGCAGTAGATCGCAAGTTTGGGCAAAAAAGTCAGAAACTCTTTTCTTTTTGAGGTACACCTCTAGATAGCGGCTTGTTGAAGAATATCTCGCCGCTGTCCAGGTCGCGCGGGGACCAGACGGCGATTGTAATACCAAGAGAGAGAGATAAAGCTACTTACGCGTGATGTGATTTAATAATACGGGTCTTACTAGTTGGTTAGAGGATCGCAAGTTTGGGCAAAAAGTAATTTCCTTTTGAACATTTACCTGCGCAGGCAGTACAAGGGACGCCTCCGGAGAGCGCCTTATAGAAGAATATCTCGCCGCTGTCCAGGTCGCGCGGGGACCAGGCGGCGGGCGCGCGTCCGGCCGCGCAGCACTCCGCGCGCCCCACGCGCAGGGCCGCCACAGAGCTGCAGCGCCCGCCGCGGTCCATACCCGTCCAGCAGATCCCGGCTGCAACAAACAGTAAACTGTTAAATAAACAAAATCGTAAACAAATATATTAGTTACATAAAGTCTCTGACAGAATCAGAGGAGATGAACAGAAAAAAAATGTTTTGCGGGTACTGTAACCGTCGTTACGACTTACGACTGTGGTGATTAGTTTCTTTGTTGTGAACTTTTTGGACTGAAATCGGTTAGAACGGAAAATCACCTACCGGTCACAACGGAAGACCAGCGCTGGATACTTGTATTCAATATATGCTTAGTACGGCGGGGTTGTCTTTATACCTACATACTATTTTTGTTTCGTATAAGTGTCTCCAATTATTTTAATTAAACAAAATCTTAAGAGAGATGTCTAGTAAACGTAGGTATAGGAATAAAAAAATGAGTAAATATTTAGAAGCCATGGAACTTAGGAGTAGGTAATCTACGCTTTGTGAATGAGCATACACAGTAATTGAAGTAGATTAAACAAGCTACAGTTAGTTTAAAACTATTTCCATTCAGTATAAATAACCACCTGACAAATGATCAATGTAGATTCTAGTCCGCCTATCAATGAAGGGTCGTAGTTCATCCGATGCACATCTGCCGTCAATTCACGACTGATTGGATCACCGGCGATATAGGTCGCTGCCATACACGATGTAACCTAAAGACTTCTAACTATCTATCTAATATTTCATTAACTTAATAATGGCACGATAATGCAAGTCATTCAGACCAGACCATATAATTAGCACCCAGACCTTAGCGACGACCCAATCAGCAATGTAAGTCGATCTTATTACAAAACTGTCATGTTCGGTACCATCCTCACATGCTTAAAATAACAATTTTGTATATAGCATAATTGTATGGTATTTTATTTGAGAAAACCAAAATGCAAGAGTAGTTTAATCTGTTGACGCCAACGCCGCATTGCGAGGTTTTATTTGTTATACATATGTTTGATTTTTTCCGCATAGAGGTGTCTTATAGTAGTGATGTCGTTGGTCAGTGCTGATAGATGCATGGCAACACACTGCACTTCACTGCATCGGCTGATCTCAGCTCTATCTAGGTTGCCTGTATCATCATCTGGGGCTTCTGCGATACGAACTGCAGATATATTTATACTATAGTAAAAGCTAAGTCACTCAAAAAAAGTTTGTGAGTGACTTAGACTGAGAAAAAGAAATTAAGAATAGCTGAAGAGCTATCAAGTGGAAGTTAAATTAAACTTTCATTAATGCACACGATGAATGATTTATCTAATCAAAGCAATGAAACAGGCACAATATATATAGGTATATTGACTGCGACGTGTCTGCGTCTGACGACACCTAATTAAATGTGTAATTACATCTTCTATTTACCTAAGGTTATCACATTATATAAGGGACCATTAGTTACGTTTATCTGTTTTATTTATAGTCTAGTTTATTGTTGACAAGTTGGTACTTTAGTGACAAAAGTGATTCTAAACTGATTTATGACGTAGGAATTCAAATTAGAAACATCTTTTTTACTGATTGGTTAAAAGGACACAATTTTTATCAAACGTTGAAAAATGTCATAAATTTCGTAAATTTGTCCACATTGTTTCTTTTTATTCTTGCTGTGAAGTGTGAAAAGTGAGTATTTTATCTAAGTAAATATCTAATGTCTGAACATGTTAGCATTAACATTGATTTTGTTACCAGAAGATAACCTTAAAGAATTCGAACTAATATGTTTTGACTACGTTTAGTACTCGTATGTGCCTATTGTTATATGTACAGGTAAGTAGGTATTTGAGAATGACGCTAATAAGGTGCATTGAACTTGAAATAGGTAATTATGCAAACTAAGTAGCGTAATACGCAATTAATGGTATTTATGGCATTGCCACTCGTAATTTTAATTTTGACTTCACTGAAAACAATTGGTTTAAACTAAACGTAGCGAGAGTTTTAAATGTTACAAGAAGTAAGAACATATTTGTTTTTATTTCACAATAAATGGAGGCCGCACGTGAAAAGGTTTAGATTTTTTTTCACATTACTAACAGGAAATATACTTTCGCTGGTTTATACTTTGCACAGAAATCTTAATAAATGATATGGTATTCGCATCTTCTTTTTAAAAAATGAGTTTTCACAGACTTATTTAACAAGCTCATAGGTATTGCTCATAGACTGAATCAATCTGATGAATCTATTCAAACAAATTGCATTGCATACCTACTTAATCTAATTCCGTACTAATTATTTTATATTGTTTAGTTAGTTGGTTAGATGTCTTTAAGGCTGGCTTTCTCTCTTTGAAACTTAGTTCAATAGACACTAGACTTCAGAAACGTAATATTGCATATAGACTGTAGGTTCTAGCAAGAGCCGTCACCGTTAGCCAAGCGTGACCTATTTGTATGGCGAAGCTATTTACTTTAAAGCCGGATTGTAAAATGTTTACCTATTACCGGTGGATAATAAAACATTCGCTCCGGGTTCCCAGACTAAACAAATTGCGACCAGATGTTTGTCTGTAGAAACACCGCCAGGGTTTCCACAGAGGAAACATGTACAAGTATCCCATAAAACTGTAGGCTTTTCCATAGCATATTGGCACGGATTGAATAAGTGTAAACGTTTCCAGTTCAGTAAGTACATCTCTTCACATTGGATCAAAAAGTCGCCTGAAGTGATTAGAAATGGTGAAGGTGCAATTTTTTTTGTCACCTATTCAGAATGAATGGCCGCAAGTAACATTGCTCAACTTATTACCTTTTTTTTTTTTGACCCATGAAAACCCTTTAAAGGTACCACTCGACCCCGGGGAGGGCGAGTGGTTATGTGGGAGTCTCCGCCAGAAGGCCGGCATACCCACTAAAAACCTGGGGTGTTCCACCTCTGCATCGCGATCAGGGCCCCGAGAGTGCGATGCATGCGTCCGCAGCCCTGGCGATGCTGGCCCGGAATCAGGCCCCGTCTCGGGGAGCTTTTGCTCGTCCCTCTAAGAATTAATAATAATAATAATAATAATTAAGCCTGAAGTGATTAGAAATGGTGAAGGTGCAATTTATTTGGCCACCTATTGAGAATGAATGGCCGCAAGTAACATTGCTCAACTTATTACCTACCTCAACCAGTTGTGTGACGGGCGCTGCAATATCACGACTATTTCAATCACCTGATGAGCTTTTTTGTTTCGCGCATTTTTTCCTTATCAACAACAAAAGCAGGTGTTTTTTTAACCTTTTCAAAAACTATCGAAGCGTATCGTTTAAGACTAACTTACCTATTTTATAAAATCTGAGTTTCCAATAAATCAATTTGAACAATGTTTCGAGCATCGTTTAAGAGAATTCAGAATGTGATGTGAGAAGCGACTAGTTGCATTCGAATCGAGCGATTGTTTGTTATTCCATGTCACGATTACAATACATGTTCCAGTCGGTTAAGAGAGATATAGAGCTATTTTTACACGAGTCGCTAGCCCTGCGTCACGGTCAGAGCGCATATGAGTCATGCATGGTGGTTTCGCACCAGACGATCGCCAGACGCCAGACGCAAAGTCAAAGAAAGTCGAAAGATAATAAAATGTGCACCAGGCTTTAGTACCATTTGACTTTCATTGACATTGGGCCGACGGACGGCCCGGCCGGGCGGAAACAGGTTTGTGTAAATATTTTGTCGAATGCGTACTGATGTCCTGAAAAACTGGCGGCCTTTGAACGCTCCGTGAGGTTAGATATATGATATATACTCGCAAATAGGTAGGTATGTTAAAAATTATAGTACTTACACTCTTTCTTGGGTACAATAAAATTTGTGTTTGAAAAATCAAATAATATTGAAAAATAATCGTTTTATGGCGGCCTTATTGCTAAAAGGGATGTCTTATTGGCCACCGCAAGGTGGAAATAAAAAGAACAAACGAATAAAAATGTGCTTAGAGTGCTGTTGAGCTGACAAAGAAATTATTTTCGATTGTATTTTTGGACAAGACTGGATAAGGAATTGAAATAACTAGGTACTTCACTTCACTTCGTAACTGTGAGATTGCAATATAGGAGTTTCTCAATCGTTTTTTCTGATTTACAATCCTTACAGCATATATAGAAATAATGAAAGACGTGGATAAAAAAAAATATAAATTAATTTTGTACATACTAATTTTAAGTTTTCACAGATCTTTGTAGAATCTCAGAATACAGGTAGACGACAGATGGATGTATCTTGAAGATATTGTATTGTAGCTTAGTAGATTTTGTTATAATAAAATATGAAATTAGATTTACTCTAAATATGGGCTAAATTCTACCTTCTGCTACCTACGTAGGTACTAGAAACTATAAATTCGTTGGAATTCCACAGAATGAGTCACGATTGTGTAGTAATAGCAGACAGGGCCCAGACAAGATCCAAATTCCATTCTATACAGTCTACCTCGCTACCGACAGAAATGCCAATTTCCTAGTACTAGTCTGCTTTGAATGGAACTCAGGATATCTTAACTGGCTCTTGACCAATTTGGATCGTATATGGACTCTATTTCTTTTTGCTTGCAACCACTTTTTGACAAAGTTCGGGGCGACGGGTATGCTGATGCTATGCAATAATTATTTTATTTTTCATAGAGATAGGTCACGACACCAGTCGTTTTACATACATGGCAGAGGTCTGAAAACTTTAATCGATACATTTGGTCATTTTCATATGAGTTTGCTTGTTTTTTCCATAATTTGCATTCTATATTTAAATACTTAGAAAATAAGGTGTATTCATATATCAATATATACCTATATCATAACTCAATCTTAAGTTTTTCGTTCCGATACCTATAGCAAAATTACGTCCGGGTCACATCCTTTTAAGCTACCTTACTGATAGCATGATCGTTATATTGTAGACTGCATTTTATTAAACATAATATTTCTGTAACTTAACTCCATGTTATAAGTTTATGCATAAGTAGTGACTTGATAAACAACAATGTAAATATAAATTGAACGTTACTAGGATTAATACTCGTACTTACACTAGTAATTGTACATAGTTTAATTATTGTTATTTAATAAAGATATTTTGAAATTGAAATTGACTGATAGCATGTCAAGCAAGTCCTTAGTCACCGAACATATAATCTTATAAATTACTAAGCCCTATTAGGCAGTAGGCAGTACCGGAATATCCTAGACATTAGCCAGACGCTATTCTTCAAGCGGTCTCGTCTCCGACCCGACCAACCATCCCAAATATGGCCACAACCAGCCGAGCCACTCATCAGATACATATTGAATAAAAACCAGCTATTTTTGTATCTTAATAATTGTAGCTGTTTTATTGCAAACTTGATATAGGCTCGGTAGATGTTCCGAGAAAAATAGTGGTCTTTGTCACTGGCGGAATGATTTTTCATGTCGCTCAAAAATTGGACTTGTGACGGAAGATCACGACAAATTTCTAAAAGACGATGAAAATTAGACATATTTTAGATTATATTAATATATGTAGATTTTTTACCTTATAAATATAATGAGTATATGCAGTACACAGCAAGGACATAAATATAATGAGTATATTGTATCTTTTATTGTATCTCTTAGTTTATTATTCTGTGTCATTTATTCATGTTACATAATAAATAATAACTATGACGTAATTTACCTGTACCTAGTATTATATTGGGAGATGACTCTGGCCTCGTAACACAGTCTTACGGCTACCACGAGGTCAGAGGATTCACATGTTATTGTACATTATTTACGTCAAATAAACGAATTTTGTATTTTGTATATGCAGTACACAGCAAGGACATACGACAGAAAATGTATCAATATGAAACTATTAAAAACATCGGTATGAAAATAAAAGCAAACGTCTTCCAAATATTATTCAACGGCTACTATAAATTGAAGTCCAACATTTAAAGGGTATCCAAACATACCACGACAAAATGATATCAAAAACGAGCACAACAAATATTATGATGAAGTGGTCAGACGTTAGGTGTGACTATGATATACTGTTTAAATTTACATTTCAAGCAATACCTAACCTTATTATAATACAATACAAGCAAAAATAAATGTCGAATCTACACAAATCTATTTGGGGAATCTATTGTTAGAAAGATGCTAATGTATCTATATAAGGAGATAGATCATTAACTTCACGATTTTATAAGAATGTCAGTTTCTATTGCAAGGTTAGTAACTTTGAGATGATTCCAACGTTAGAAGTTAACTAATCTAAACTAATATTATAAAGCTGAAGAGTTTGTTTGTTTGTTTGTTTGAACGCGCTAATCTCAGGAACTACTGGTCCGATTTGAAAAATTATTTTTGTGTTGAAGTGACTATTTATCGAGGAAGGCTTTAGGCTATATAACATCACGCTGCAACTAATAGGAGCGAAGAAACAATAGAAAATGTAGAAGAAACGGGGAAAAATATTCTCTGAGGGCTTCCGTTGCGTGCGCTGCGAAAACGGTTTAAGATATCAAAAAAATGTGTATGAAAGAATTATTTCTCTTGAAATGATCTAAAAAAATGTCCGCAACAGTATATGTCTATCTTTTAAGGTTAACTCACTAAAACCGTTTTTTATGGTAATAACTATTCCACGCGGACGAAGTCGCTGGCACAGCTAGTACAGAATATATTGTGATACAAAACTCAGTTTTTTGATTTTTATTGATAGTCTAATTAATTAATCATGTTAGTTTAGCATGTGGTCAGTGCTTCAGTGATTGAATGCGGAAGTTCTGATTACGAATACCAACTTAAATTGTGTTTTCTAATGTTATTTAAACATTCAACGGAATATCGGATCGGACAGTTACTGCAAGATGGAAAATTGGAGGAGGCTTTTACCGCCAAGGGTACTTCACCGTGAAAGACAAATAGCACTAAATTCTAATTAAGTAATATAAATCTAACATAAACATTGAAATAACTAACCAAATGTAGAAACTCTGCTTATAATACGGTTAAGTAAAATAAAAGCTTTTTTATTTTATTTTATTATAATGTGATTTATTTGTACTGATAATAAGGTAATTAATTTGCTTTTCAGTGTATTTGTATGTGCTACGATTTAAGAAAAATATTAATTCAGTAAATTTAAAATAGAAAAGACCTGAAAAGAGCTGTAACGCTGACTAAATATCTTCCTAATTGCCGTAAAAATTCAAGTAATTTTTTTAGAAAAATTTTTTTGGAAAATTCCAGATTTAAAATACCAAGGTCTGTAAAATATTTGGAATCGCGTTACTTTTAATCACGAAAATTTTCAGACGATGACGTAATCATCTGTGTTAAAAATAGATAATCAAGGCAATTACCATTTTTGCCAGGTAAAGGAATGAGTTGGAAAATTAACACCTTTTAATTTTATCGTTCAAGATAATTATCAAGTTTTGCTGCGACTATAAAGATTATAATGGCTTCCTGAAAATGCATTGACTAAAATACTAACCGGAGTGAAGTATTTAGTTATTGTAACTACGTATATACCTACAAGTAGATAAGGTGCTAAATATGCATAGGTATCCATGTCCTTGCCACGTCTATGTACATATAGTACAGGATCCCTTGTACATTTTCCATAGTTTTAATAACAAGCTGATTTTTCGTGGGTAGTCCTTTTGACAAGATGCCCAAGATTTTCCTTACAGTAATGTTGGTAAGTGGTAGCTTAATAGGGATAGCAAGGATGAAATATGTTGATTTGAAGAATTTTTAAAATTTATTACTAACCGAATTTTTCTTTGTTAACTGTCAAGATAATCATCTAAATAACGTGGAACGTTGTTATTAATAAACGATGGAAAATGTACTAGGGATCCTGTACTAATATATGTAATAACAAACAAAATGACAACGATGATTAGGTTCATTATTAAGAAATATAAAGCATAGGATGGATTCTAAATCTCTAATTGGTTCACTAAATGATAAGAGAATGTCGTCTTAGAATGAAGCGAGCGTCAGGAATGTGGTGGCAGAAATGCAAATAAAGATAATAATACTTATGATTTTAGTGCGGGCAATGTAACGCGGCCGTTGACTCTAGGCATAGCTTGGAAATATGCTGCCTGAATATATAGGTATAAATAATTACCGAATGCCGTTCCGTCAGTCCTGGCGCCATATTTTAGAGGTCGAAATCAGATCCGGCTTTGAGGCAACATATTAAGAACATTCAGAAAAAAACAGTTACATTCTAAGCATCCGCGCCTACCGACACGTTCATTTGCAATTTCAATTTGAACGTCAGAATAAAAAATGTCATGTTTCCATGAATCTTAGTAATAGGAGGCAAAAAATGTGTTTACAACGCGGCTATTTAATAATAGAATTTTAATTTTTAATGCCAACAAATCTCTTAACATGCTGCATATGAAAAATTTTCATATCATTCCTAGATCACCAATACTTTTGAAAGGTAACATTAAAAGATTAACCATTTATTCGCTGAGTTAAATAACTGCTATGAATTTTGTCACATCTGTCATACCTACATTCTCGCTGAGTTAAATAACTGCTATAAATTTTGTCACATCTGTCATACCTACATTATTCGCCGAGTTAAATAACTGCTATGAATTTTGTCACATCTGTCATACCTACATTCTCGCTGAGTTAAATAACTGCTATGAATTTTGTCACATCTGTCATACCTACATTCTCGCTGAGTTAAATAACTGCTATGAATTTTGTCACATCTGTCATACCTACATTCTGCTTGGAACCTTCAAATCCTGAGTAGGTAAGCATATTTCTTTTAGACAAGCATGATGTATCTTAGATTACTAGGGCACCTACTTCATTTCAAGCAGGCCGTGGTCAAATGTGAGCCTATGCGTTATGTGTAAAAATTAACATCAAAAGTCATTTAAATAATGAATTCATGTTACAATAAGAAATGTCCCGACTAGCCGTAACTTTCCATACGAAGTCGCTTGTCTTGTATTACGGTACTATAAAAAGTTGCTCTAGCATTTGTTTTTGTCAAATCTTCCAGCCACGTGTGATTCATGTGACTACCAAAAGAATAAGAAAACTGCCACAATTTGATTAAACAATTTCTCGCGTTTATTGTTCGGGCAATTATCGCGTCGACAGCAAACGTACGCGAAAAATAAACAAAGCTGAGTGGGAGTCAAGTGCGGGCGAGCACTCTAAATAGATCAGTGGATTCAGTGCCACTTTATTCGTCGCAATGAATGACACCAAAATAGTGACTCTAAAACCGTCACGCTAATTATAGACCCGTTGAATGTTTAAATCGAAATCAATCACGACCACAGCCGGTTCTCGTATCCGGGCTTACGTGGAAATAATAACAAAATTGGGTTATTCCCGCTCAATAAATTTAACTTTGATTAGTGGATAACAATTGTTATTTTTGGCAGCAATTCGTGGCTATAGGGTAAACAATGTGTCACAGGTAGATGGCAAGAGGTAGGTATAAACAGGATACGCGTGCTATTAATCGTTTTCAGATGTTTCCAAATTTTCTATTTACGCAATTTTATAAAGGTGGCATTTTGGCACGATTTTGAGTTTTGATTCGTTAACAAACAGCTCGTAGCTCATGATTTGTTTTTTATCGTTACTCTGGCTTAGGTATTCCGTAAATAAATAAGTAAGTATTGTTGTTTTATATATTTTTGTTACTCTCGCCCAGAACCTAAGGACTCGAAGATACGAACCAAGGCTAAAGAGGAAGGTCGTGGTAGCCAGCGACTGACATTGGGCTCCACCAGACAATTTAATATAAGGAGATGCATTTAATGGAGTGCACACTGTACAACAACAATTGCTCAGACCACATCTGCTTATAGTTAAGTATACTGATTGTAGAAAGAAAATAATAAAAAAAATATTGTTATTGCTTGATATGCATGGCGGTCAAGTATAAAAAATACCGAACAAGTTAAAATACAGAACAGTTCCTTATATCAGTTTTCTATACATCAAAGTTTCCAACTACGTAGATAGATGTGTAAAACAACTTATTAATCACTTTAAGCCTCAATAACCGTAACCATGTAGTTGCAATGTAATGGATCGTTTGAAGTTAACTGTTACAAAGTCATCGCCGATGTGCTAGGCTGTCTGACGAGCGATATAACTTGGTAATTAACCAGGCAGTTGCTAAGGACTACGGACGGACTTAGGAACACTGTTTGGGGGAGGCCACTTAAATGTTAATAAAAAGCTTCTTTTATTTGTTGTCTGTGGTAAGTTCAAAATTAATTATTATGGGATGCTCGGGTATATATCATCCAAAGTTTCAGGACAAGAGATTACCGTAATGGTTTCGCTGCGCCGTGAAAGAGGGACCAACAAACTTATTATCGTACTTTGATATATAAATTAAATTATACAGGCTTATCGTCAAAGAAAACATACCCAAAATGGCTAATCTAATAAGTCTAAAATTTTATAATTGGTAAATGATTTAAATTTATTAGTTGAGTTTATTCTCTTCCTGCAGAGAAAGTTTTCACCCAACAGATATTTTTGTTAGTCTCCATAAAAGCATGCACCTAATATAGATTAAAACTAGTTGCCATAAACAATTGAGACGATCTATTCTTGATCTTAATTTATCAACTTAGATGAATAGATATATTGAAACAAACATTAAACATCCGTACAAGAACTATATAATACATATTCTTGAAATCTAGACATCAGCCCGCCGCCGTCGTCCTTAATCCAGCCCAAAAGGTTTATAATGAAATGCACTTTAATATGCGTAGGTATTGTAAAGTCTGTCTGGGGTTTAGGGTGCCTAATTTAAAATTGTGATTGTCTCGTCCCGGCGACCTAGTTCTGCTTTCTGGGACAATGAAGGGTATCACTAGTCTGGATAATATAATATCAAATTTTGCATATTACGCAAAGCTCCTGTCTAGCCGGGTTATTAAAGCGATGTAAAATTAAAATCCTTTCATGTATAATACAGTAACTGAGAGTAAAGGTCACTTTAGAGACTGTTAAAAAGGATTTAGTCCTCTTAATGCCAACTAAACAGATCACATAACGTCAATACAAAATAAAGAATTTTAAGTAAGTTTCATGTGTAATTTTGCTGAAACCAAAGATGATGTCAAAAGCGGTAAAAGATTCAAATAATAATGTTTTAACCAAACGGAAAATAACACCTTTTTGGCAAGTCGTAAAGATAAAAGTCCTAAGTATACTTTTAAGGGGATACAAAGTCAACCGAAATTCTGATGACGTTTTACAGTCCCGAAATAGAATAAATTACTTACTTGAAAAAAATTATGGTACTTTTCAGGAAAAGGTAAAAGGCATAACTTTTTATCGTATAAGAGTGGCCAATTCCAGAGTCGAGAAATTTCAAACCATTTACAGTGCCTCTGATGTAGCCTTTAACATTTTTTATACTTACTTATATATATACAATCTATATGGATATAAATGAAATTATACATACGTCTGTAGTTTCGGAAAATGTGCCGTTGAAACCTGTCGCTTGAAAAAACAATACACAGCACTGCACTGACCGGAGTGGTGAGTGCAGCGGCCACCGTGCACTCTAGTGATGTGCCACGTCAGCAAATATCGAATAATTGTCGATAAAAATATTTTACGGATGTCGATAAAGTTGGTTAAGAATTTTTTATTGAGACTGTTGCATGAAGAAACCTTGTTGCCAAAATAATTAAGTAAAATCATGTTTCTGAAGTAATACTTTAGGATAACTCTTTAAAATTCCAGAGGAAATTTCTCTAAAACATTTACTCCCGGTATATAATGCGAATCAGGTAGTCTATTAAAGTACCTAATGCAATTCACGCTTTGAAGATCTAAAGATTTAGCACAATTAAGATAAAATGGGTAGAAGTAACTTTGAACATACACATGTATGTTAAACATTGGTATGTGGAAGCAGACAGTTCCCAGCACCTACAGGTTGTATAAAAGGCATTGTTGGCGGTGAAATTGACAAACGACCTTGAAGCCAACACAATTTGAATACAGGACGTCTGAGGAGCTTCTCACGTCAAATTTCATGGAAACATTTGTATGTAACAAGCGGGCGGGACATACATAAATCTCGTGAGTCGATTGAATGCAGACGCGTAAGCGTGCCCGTGCGCATAATTCAAAGGGGCGATCACCAGGAATCGTCGCTTGGCATGCAGACGACCGCCTCCATTCCAACCAATATACCCGTTACTGGCGACGTAATGTGCATGTCGGAGCACAGTAACGAGGCGGCCGTATCTACGCCGATGTAGAAAAAATACGCTGGATTGTTTATCGACAGTTTGGACAGCTCTCATATCGATCAATGTGGCCACAGGTGGACGAGTAGAGTTTTACTTTATTTTTGTTCTTTTTTGCGATTCGACATGAGAAGATTTTAAAGTAGCCTGTGTGGTCTGTAGCGTGTAGCACATCTACTTGAAATAGCCTACAATAGTCTCATTTATTATTATATTATCATTGCCAGTGGCTTCTAGTGTTTCTTTTATATGATAGTGCTAATAAATAGACTACTTATTATTCATTCACATTCTATGACCCCCAAAATTCTATGGCCTTTTGCTAAAATAGTGCAGTATTTAGAACAGACGTGTGTATTTGCATGAGAGTCGATTAGATTTTATCGATAGTGTCAGACCATCGATACGTACATCCCCAGCCCGCAGCTGGCTCGCAGCCTCTCGGTGTCCGTGGCGGAGAGCGCCAGACAGACGACCCAACAACACTATTTATTTACACATGCAAATAAATGCTCACCCACACCACACAACATTCTGTTTTTGCAGACGACTCTTCAATGCCGCTGCATTTTTGGGTATGTAAGCTCTGATGTTTACTTTAGGGAAAGGTATTCACATTTTAAATGCACGCCCGAAACCATTGAAATTTGACACGGAATAAATGTATTTTAATTTAATGTTGTCACGTTCGAAAATAACATAAAAATAACATTGGAGAGCATTGCGAGCATAAGAATTTGACGACAAACAACATGTTCGAAGCGTGTGACAAAATTTGAAACTGTGCTTTTTTCACTACTACAAGTCAATTGTCCGTTGTAGACTACAACGGACAATAGTCAACGTCCGTAAGATTTTTCAATATTTTATGAACAACATAATACACAATATATAGAATTGTACAAGGATGGCGCAACCAAATTAATCTCCAAGTATCATCGCCAAAGGCCAAAACTTAGGATTTATTTTCATAGGTCTGCATATCTGACCCTGTACCTACTATTTCTCACCTTATTTACCTCCCTCGATTTGATTTAACTAAAGAAAGCTAGGCTTGGCCGACATTAGGATACATTTAGGCAAATCGCTTCACATTAGGCCACGAATTCACCAGCTAGCCTGCATGATGTCGGTAGATGCAAGTCTAATGGTTTGGGGCGGATTGCATTTAGCCGCTGCGGTGGGCAGGGCTTTTACACAATTTAGCATGACACCGCCTCCTTTAGATGTATCTGTGCTCTTTTAAAATTCGCTCATCATTCGGTTCGTACCCGAAATGGAAACTAAACATGCTGAGCTGCAGCAGACATCATGTACTCGTAGATTTTATGTTATTTAGATGGGTTAACTACTCCAGTTTTGGTAGCCATTTTTTTCTATGCGAGATCGACATGTCTGAATACGTGTATTATTATCACGCCTAGATATATCTATTAATTCCAAGTTCACACCTAAACATAAATTCCACAAGTAAACATAAATTCCTATACTAAAGCAGGTCTTTTGACACTCCCAATAAAGTAATAAGGTAATTGTCTCCGTATTTAGAAGAAGCTACGTACACTTACTGCCAGAATTTGGCTGGCAGCCAGTGGGCATTTCTCGGTAAGAAGCAGATAATGTCAACATTTGTACACGACCACACTCCAGCTGTCAGGGTCTATATAAATGCGGTCCCGGCGTGACTTGACAGCTGGCCAGTGTTTATCATTGCACATAGACATATATTCGACTAGTGGGTGCTCGCGGCTTCGCTAGCATGAAAAAATTAAAATTAGCATCCCCTATTTCACCCCTTTAAAAGTGGCATTTCCAAAAATCCTTTCTTAGCGGATGCCTACGTCATAGCATCTACCTCCATTCCAAATTGTAATTGCTTGTGTTGAGTCTGGTCGTCTATGTATAATAAGTATGTATTTACAAAAGAAAAGTATACAGGGTAACTGGTAACTAACGCATAACCTTTTAAGTGTGGCTTTAGTACATCTATACCAACAACTTTTGTTCTACAACTTTTGGAAATTCGTGAAAAAAAATCAGCTGTTCCATACAAAAGTATGAAAGATATTCGACAAAATGTATGGAACAGCTGATTATTTTTTCACGAATTTCCAAAAGTTGTAGAACAAAAGTTGTTGGTATAGATGTACTAAAGCCACCCTTAAAAGGTAATGCGTTAGTTACCAGTTACCCTGTATATGTATTATATCAGTTATCTAGTACCCATGATACAAGCGTAAGCTTAGTATGGGGCTAGATGGCGCTGTGTGATATGTCCTGAAATATTTATTATTATTATTAAATTTCAGAACAATCCGTCCAGTGGTTTGAGCTGTGCGTTGATAGATCATTATATCAGTGTACTAATAATACTGACAAATGAATAATTTGTCAGTATTATTAGATATATCTCAACTTACAAAATTATCTTTTAGTAAATTTTGCTTTGTTTTAAAGTTCATCTATAAACTTTGTATTATAACAAAACGGCATCAATTTGTAATGAACATTTTATAAATACTGTTAAACTTAGATTTGTAAGACTATAATCCTTATTCTATTTCACTAATTATTTGACTAAATACTTAATAATTTGACCTTTTTGATGTTTGTAATTTCACTATATTAAATTTAATCTAATTTAATTAAATTTTGTTAAAGTAAATTTTCAAATGTATACTTTTCAAAGATAAGACCCTGGAAGGAGCTAATCACCGTAACACAGATGCACCGGCGCGCGGCGGCCAGTACGATGCTTTAGAGTTATATTGTACTAGCTGGTGCGCGCGACTTCGTCCGCGTGGAATAGTTATACCATAAAAACGGTTTAGTGAGTTAACTTTAAAAGATAGATATGTACTATTTGGGACATTTTGGTAGATCATTTCAAGAGGAATAATTCTTTTATACACATTTTTTTGATATCTTGAACCGTCTACGCAGCGCACGCAACGGAAGCCTTCAAAGATGAATAATTTTCCCCGTTTTTTCCACATTTTCTATTGTTTCTTCGCTCCTATTAGTTAAAGCGTGATGTTATATAGCTTTAAGCCTTCCTCGATAAATGGTCTATCCAACACAAAAAGAATTTTTCAATTCGGACCAGTAGTTCCTGAGATTAGCGCGTTCAAATAAACAAACAAACAAACTCTTCAGCTTTATAATACAATATTAGTATAGATGTGTACATTTTATATAACAATAAATAATTTTGAATTTTGTATTTTTAATCAGTTAGTCTGTCAGTCACCTTTGAGTTTTATATACATGTATAGATTGTCTGTTCCTGGATGCGCTCCTGAATTGCCCTTTGCTTTCCAATTTAGGCTCTGCTTTACATAAGCATACACTATGAGCCGATATTAGTGTTACTTAACAGTCAAATGCACTGGTGGTCCAACGCACGACTGCCATGAGTAAGAAAACACAAACCTCTAGTTGATGTTTTGGTTGCTCCATTAAGTTTATATTTTTATACAAAATATGCTCACGCTTGACTACTGCTTACTATGGATAATTTTAAATTCTTAAAAGAGTACAACTTGAAAAAGGGTCTTTGGAAAGAATAATTTTATGATTGTTTTGCTGGCAGTTCAATCTCGAACAATTTGTAATCGTATGGTTTTCCTGATAACCCTGTGTGAAGTTTAAGTTTTGAAATATTTTGGAAAAAGATACATAAGCCCCATTTATTTTATACCATTTCCATTTACATATGTCTATTCAATGTTAATAATAAATAGCTCAGGTGCATTATGTAAAAATTAGTTGTATACAATTATTTTTGGACGATAAGAAAATTTGAAATGTGTTTACTACATAATGTAATATTCTAAAATCTAAATTGTTAATTGTAATTTGCACGCCCTGTGGGTGGAAATATAACGCACTCATATGTACATAATACCACCTTTGTAAATACCTATATTTCGCAATGAATAAAATGAATTTGAATTTGAATTTGAATTACAAATAGATGTCCAATAAAGTATCTCTTAATATTAATGATCAGATATTCTAACTACTGCAGGTACCAGACACGTAATTATTATTTCAAAGGTCCGTATTATTGCTCCAAAGTAATTATGCGTTAAAGTGGTCATTTATTTGTTATAATGGAATCGTTAAACTACTGCCCGAAGTAAATTTTATTCAAATAGAAACCTGTGATTTCTACGCAATATCTAGTGGTGATAAAACTGTTGAATAGAATAGTGTTTGGAGTTAATGTTTAACCCGCTTTTAGCTACGCTTAGTTTAGTGAAATTAATCATAGTAGACAATCACGAAATGTATATAGCATTGTCAAGTTGATGGGAAATTTGTGTGGTTTTTAAATACAGTACCTTTGCAATTGATGTTACTATGAATATATTCTTTGTCTTACGCTTGATTCTTTTCAAAAAGCGGTTTGTCAAGTTTAAAATTTTTAAATCAAACATTTTATTCTAGCGCTCTAACTTAAGTTACGAAGTTATGTACCTACCTCAGTTAGCTGAGCTACGGGTGCGTTTTATTATTTGCCTACTTGTCTTGCCCACCCATCTTTAGGCTTTTTGTTCTATATTACGAACATACATATATGCTACAGTAATAACTTCAAGTAACAGAAACATTAATCTTGTAAGGAGTTTTGTACTGTCCAATTTGCTCAAATTGTTTTTTTTTCTATCAACAAACTGTCAACTGTATTAATAAAAGTCCAATCATTGAGTGAGCTACAATTACAGCACGTAAAATAAAACTCAGCCTCACGAACCATGTTATACGTACATATCCCGGCGATCTGCAACGGAAGTGTCCTAGACGTAATATTATTTTGTTATTCCCTTAATTAGCCATTAAACACGGACAAGTAGGCGCTAACTGCCGCTAATTTCACTTAAACGAGCTCCCATGTTCAAGCTTTAACTAGTTAATATTTAATACGACACACTGATAAAATAATCAGGATTTTATGAGATTTATATGCAAATAGTGGAATGAATTGGGGCGAATGGTTGAGATGACTTAACTGGTCTATTTAGTCGATAGAGTTTTTTTATGGAGACAGCGATACTTGAGCAATGCACCTGGTTATTTGGCAGTTACTCGATAACAAATCCGCAAAAATCTGAATACTAATCTTGTGATTTGCAGCTTCTTTGATAGGCGAATTTTGTTTTTACCAAAAATGCGTTTTTGCTGTGAAAATACACAATGCATGTTGAGGATTTGGAAAAGTTATTTTTATTGAGGCACTGGAAATACCTAATAGTTTCTTCAGAGTATCGACGTGGGTTGTGTGTTTACCACACAATTTATTGCACGTACTCGTACTGTCCTCACTCTCTCAGTAATGTCATCGTATTCACTACATTTAATTGGGTGCCATTAAACGAAAATAGTCTGATTGCATCGTTTGATTACTTTTAAATTGCCGTTTTCACCGGATCTGCCATTCAGTAAAAAATGTTTGGAAATACGCCAGCAGTTGAAACACAACACAGAATGTATTAAAAAAATAGTCACATGTTTCCGTATGTCCGTTCTACCTGTTGTGACATTCTTTAGATTTTTATGCACGACATTTATTTCTTCCCGCTTTTATCTCTTCCTTCAATTTGTCAGACATTCTTGAGCAAAAAGATTGTCTTGTGATAAAAGCTAAGTGGAAATAGTTGAGAGGCGTTACACGCGTCAAAATTTGACAAATTATTTTATAAACATGATTTCTTATTATTACCTCTTTAATTATATGAGAACAATAAAAAAATATTGACTCTTCGGTAATTCGTTTACTTACTATACTTGCCAATTATTATTGGTGAAAATGGTCAAAGGGTTTTATTTACGAGCCGGAAAATTTGAGAAATTCCCGAGATGCGCGTCGATTTTTAAAAGGGTAGCCTTTTAGCATATATTAGTTTAATTTAGTTCGAAATAAATCTAGGTATTTATAGTTTTATGTTTTAAGTAAACTGGGGTTTAGTTGCAATTAAGATTTTAGTTTATAACTGGTGTTACATAGCTTGTATGAAACACTTTTGTAAAAAAAAACGTAAATCCTTTAACTTAAAAATAAAATATACCTACTTATCACAACGTGATAGCAGTAGAAATAGTAATAAGTAGTGCGAATGATGTATTTGCAGGTTATATTGTACCGAATGTAGTTTCACATATATAACGTGTACCTTTGATTCGTTTCGCGTCTAAATTGAATTTAAATAAATACATTATCTTAAATAAAATTATATTTGTTTAAAATGCGTATCATTAAGAGGCCAAATTGCATAATTTAAATAAATAAATATTTAAAACTCTAACCTGAGTTAAAGACGCGTAAAAAATACATTATACTTATTATAAAATAAAAACTTATATGAATATGTAGGTAAGTATCAATTAATGTTTTTCATTTTATTTCGACTAACAGAAACTGCACGTAAGTAATAATCCATTTTGTTTGTTTTTA
Source organism: Macaria liturata (assembly GCA_964023185.1). Classification (NCBI taxonomy): domain Eukaryota; kingdom Metazoa; phylum Arthropoda; class Insecta; order Lepidoptera; family Geometridae; genus Macaria; species Macaria liturata. The sequence continues at coordinate 7,727,378 of OZ026824.1, read as the reverse complement.
TATTTGAAAAGTACCTACTTATACGAAACTTTTTCCACTTGCTTGATATAAATTTATCAAACGTTTTAATAATTTTAAAACTTAAAGCTACATTTTTACAAATCGTAAAAAGGTACATTGGCACAAAAGTACTTAGTACCTATATAGTTCACTCTTCATAAAAAGCACATCTTAGTACAAACTGATTGATAATTAGTTTTCACATCGAAAATTGTAAATTTACATGAATACTTGGGCCGATACTTTTATAATAACATGTTGAAAACGCAAAAGTGTAAAACTGTAAGAGAAAAACGTGTTTTAGTTACGAGAGAAAATAACAAAATATTTAAATGTTTTCTACTTAAGTTAATTTTACTAAATAAGTCAAATAATAAAATGAATTTGTACTCCCTATTCCAAATATTTATAATTTAAAAGATGTTAGGTAAAAGTTTCAAAAACTGAAACATATAAGTGAAAAACTTTTTCAAAGAAAACGCTAAACTTTTTCAAATCACTGAAAAACACAAAATATAAAAAAACGGAATAAGCGTGTAGTTGGTATTACCTTGTGCGGGAGACGGTCGCAGCAGCGGGAGCAGAAGCAGCGCCAGCAGCGGCAGCCGCATGCTCTGGCTAGCGTGACATGCCGGCGGGCCGCGGCAGCGCGCCGTGCTGCCCCTACGGAGCCTCGGCGCGGACTGGCCGCCGCTGACCGCCGCTGCCAGCCCGCCGCGCGCTGCACTTGCACCGAGTCACCGACCGCACGCACACACACACACGCACCGCACGCACGCCTTCTTTCCCGCTCCTTTATTCAGCTTCAGCAACAGGTGACCGCCTCGCACGTGTCCGTCGCTCCGACTCATTTCTTCCACTGCATGATCGAGTCTCGCCGCCGCGACCTCGGCCGCGCATCATCCATCGTTTCGACTAGGCGGCCGGAGCCAGTTATGCAAGCGATCCACATGGTCTTATAGCTAATCTGATTAAAGCGTGTTCAATAATAGCGCGGATCAATGAACCCCGCGTCAGCGAGCGTTGAAGTCTTTTCAAGGGCGCTTATTACGTTACATTCCGAAAAAACGAGTTCGTATCTAAAAAACAAATATCTTTGCTATTTTAATTCGGCGTTGGATTGTTATTTTTGTTAATCATCGCTACGCATGTTGTCGTGTCCACGCATGCAAAAAATATACAAACCGATCGGGGTCATTATTCCGTTTTCTTGATGCTGGTGCTTTTGATAAGTTGTAATGGCATACATAAAGTCGCTTATAACAAAGCTGGAGTGAGCCGGTGGGTAATGCGCGAGGGTTTGGATTGGGCTCGTTATTTCCTTCCTAATGATTTGAAAACACACGGCAGCGGCCGATTACTGCGCGGAATGGTTTAAGGAATACGCCTTGATTGCACTCTGTCTGCCGCTACGACACAATTAGTCGCATGCAGTTTGCCATTACATGAAACATCGGAATTCTTGCCCAGTGAAGCCAACTTTATTCAATGTCAATTTTATATTTATCCAGGAGTAATTCAGACAAATAAATAAGAATGGCAGATATGCATTATAAATTTACTTAACAACTACATATATAAACGATAAATTAAATGTGTCAGACAAAACAGTACATTACTACTTATATCTAAGTATGAAGTAAATAGCTGGCAAAAATAACACGGTGCAAATAAGGCATTTTCAGTAAATTGTAGGATAAACAATAGACCATAACATTTTATCTCTCATTCAATTCTTTCGTACCTACATGAGAGTAGGTACTTTAACGGAAGCCAACTAACACCATTTCCTAAAATATATGTTACCTGCTTTATATCTCACTGCTGGGCATAGGCCTCCCTTTGCATGAGCAATTACATAATCTAATAATTAATTAATATTTTTATATACAATACATTTCAATTTATATTAAGTTTACTATTGTAAACAATACATGTACATGTATCTTCTGACTTGTAACTATGGAGTTATGAATAAATAATTTGTATTTGTATTTGTAATTTGCGTCGATCCCGTGCAGACCTCGTCCAGGTTGGTTAGTTTTTTAAGATTTTTTAAAATATAGACACTATACAAATATGTGTTACTTGTACTGTTTTATTTTACATAATAAAATTTCATAGACCCGTATACAACCTTTGGGTAAATTAATCACATTTTACGATGTGCAGTCAATATATTATTTAATCATCTTTCAATACACAGTTATTAGTATCTAAAACTGACAGAAATAAAAATATAAAAAACCATGTAATCAATATATTTCTTTAATAAAAACTTACAAAACAAATTTTACTAATTAAAAATAAAAACTTAACTAATTAATACCTAACTTATAAACTAAAACTTTTAATAAACTTAAAACACCTATAAAAAAAGTATATCTGTAGGCAAACTTCCCAGCATGCTGGCGGCATTGCCACGTTGGATGGCAATGCTTATCCTTTGCGCCAAGAATGCGCCAGCATGCTGGTCACGGATTGCCTGAACTATCTGTTCTACTAAAAATTTATATATTTTATGGGCTCCCGGTCCCCACGGCCCCAATGTTTCCACGCCAAAAGGCTCAAATATATAACCCCGACCTAGTGTGATATATTTGAGCCTTTTGCGCTGTTAATACCATGTAATTAATTTATAACTGAAACAAATATCACGCATACCTGTTTCCATAGCAGTACATGTGATTTCTGGTGCTCGTGCTCGTGCTGGTGATCGTTTATGATGGTTCGCCATTTGGCTGGAAAGAGGTTCTTTGTTTGTGATTGTTTTAGTATCGGAATGTATGTATGTATGTAGGATGTAAGAACCTGTAATGCTATTTATTTATTATTTACATTATTAAAACGAACAATAAAAAAGGTGAAATTATTTACCGATCAGATGAATAAACAACGCAGTTTGCGTAAGCAATATGTTTAGTCTAACAATGTCTCTGACATTCATTGTCGGAAGAAGTATAGACGGAACAAAAAAAAAAAAAAAAAAATCTGGTGCACAATTAATTTTCTTGTAATTTCCATTCATTGCGTTCATAACCGGAACATAGACTCTTCATAGAAGATCTTCAATTTAAAAAAAAATTACTATAAGTACAATATATTTTATTGCAATGTAAAAACAATACAGGTTTTCTTCTCTATTCCTTTTTAACCTCTCTCTAAATAAAGAATTTATCACACTTGTCTTGTAGCTGGCCTCTTTGTCGCCTGAAGCAACACCGCCACAAACGACGTTGTGGTCGATGGAATCTATACTCAAATGGAACAGTGTGCACCAAAGCCACATCACTAACCCTGTAAGATAGAAGATGCCACCCGACATATTCGTGATCATTTCGTCCTCTAGATGAATGTTTTTCTAATCGTAGCCAAAAAGACAAAGTTGTCTTGTTGCAACCAGTGAATTAATAGTTCTGTCTAAGGCGTCAATTTATGCCTCTGTTTTTCATTCTTATCTTGAGGTAAAAATTACAATAATTGATTTAACTAGTCAGCGATAAATTCTAAGAAATACTTGTTTTACAAATCATACAAGAGCATAAATATATCAATAATAAGTATATCTGTATAGTTAGTTGTTTCTTTTTCATGCTATATCGCAATGGCGTTAGTAAAAGTCTACTATACTTTATGTACATATACCGAAAGAACGCTGACACACCGGCAGCAATTGTCGATAAACCGAATATTTCTAATATCTAAAACTATTGTGTGTTTTGAATCCTAGGCATAGCTTTTTAAAGTAATTTTATCAACTTAAGCTAATTACTCCGATATCTTTTTTAAAGTAATTTTATTAACTTAAGCTAATTACTCCAATTTCTTTTTTAAAGTAATTTTATTAACTTAAGCTAATTACTCCAATTTCTTTTTTAAAGTAATTTTATTAACTTAAGCTAATTACTCCGATATCTTTTTTAAAGTAATTTTCATTAACATAAGCTCATACTCCGATATATTATGATTATGTTCTCAAATTCTCGTTATCTCTTGTAAATTAGCCTAGAATCAATAATCTACTACGAAATTAGGTGTATATTGCAATATCTAGTACTCTCTCATCAACCTAATTACCTACATCGGGTGTAATCTAGTCCAGGTGATTCTTAATAATAGTAGTGAGTACCGTCATTACACCTTATAAAAATACAGGTACACTCTATAAACGGAAGCTCTAATGAAAATTGTGAAAATTTATAAATGAGAATTATAAAGTATATGAGAGTTATCGAGTATATAGACAAGATATAACTTAATAACTAACAAAATTAACATTGTTATAATAATGAATCGCAACTTAGTAAAATTTTAGTTGATTAAAAAAATTTTTGAGACAAAATGTATTAGGTAAATTCAATTTGACGAGATATTGTAATTTGTGCAGCATGTTTCATCTTTAACTATTATATGTGTGTGTTGCAACTTTACGATATCAATATATATTCCTTATCTTGTTTATCTCTCTTTATAGTATGGTTTTGAGGGGATCTGATGTCCAGTAACTTTATTGTCCCATATTGCACATCGCTAACGTAGCATCAAAACCAGACGAATTTTGTTTTGTTTTATTTTCGTTATCAATTTACTACCAAAACGGCAATGAATATATTCCATAGTGAATGTATATGATGGCAATTGCTCTGTGAAAATGAAGTTATTCTGTCGTCACTAAATTTGATCACAGCTAATAAGTACGACATATTATACACATGTTAAGATTTATTATTTCATTGACAAAACCAACATATTTGAGAACAAATTAAAAGAATTATTGATACATAAATGCTACTATACAGTTGACGAATATATTAATGATGATAATTTAAATGATGATTTTCTATACAAACACAATATAATAAAAAAACAAATAGACCGGCCCGCACACAACAATTATAATCATTTGTAAACACCCTTTGAGGGTATATTGTGTTCTTCATATACTAAATTATGCATAAAAGATCTGCAACATTTTATTGAAAACACAATAGTACAATAAATACTTTGACTTTGACTTTATAATTATGGTAATAGGTGGTTTAGTTTACTCTACTATGCTTATATATAAATAAATAAATAAATAAATAAAGCCATTTATTTCCCAACTTAAATAACATTCTGGAGTTATTGGTTCTAGGTTAGTAAGCATTATTAGTTAATATTAAATTTCACTTTCTCTTGATGTTTTATTGGGCACCCAAATTTGAGCATAGGCCTCCTCCATGCGCTGCCAGTGTTTTCGGTCGTGTGCTTGTCTTGTCCAGGTACTGCCTGCTGCCTCAACAATATCGTCTCGCCACCGTCTTCGTGGTCTACCTCTGGATCTTTGGTCTTCCGCCGGGTACCAGTGAAGTATTCTTTCACTCCATCGACCATCGGTGGACCGTGCGACATGGCCCGCCCATTTCCACTTCAGCCGACAGAGTGACTCTATCGCATCGGTTAATTTAGTTTTCTTTCTTATGTCTTCGTTCCGAACTCTGTCCCTCAATTTTATGTTTAGAAGAGAGCGTTCTGTGGCTCTCTGAAATATGGCAATTTTGTCTACTATTTGTTTGGTCAGAGGCCAGCATTGACAGCCATATAGGAGCGAGGGTAGAATAGTATTATCCATAAGTTTCTTCTTAAGTCGCATTGGAATATTACTTTTAAACACATCTTTATTCATCCAGTACTTTTTCCACGATATAGCGATTCTTCTATCGATTTCCTTGAGGGTCGCGTTTTGGAATGAGATTGTCTGACCAAGGTATATATATTCCTCGACGTATTGTATGTCTCCGCTTGAAACTATGGGCTTTGGCTCTCCATTTGTCATCACTTTGGTTTTGGACATATTCATATGGAGACCAATTTCTCGACTTGCGTTTTCCAGCATAGTGATCATAGATTGGAGAGTCTCGTGATTGTCGGCCAGGAGAACGATGTCGTCTGCGAAACGCAGATGAGACAGTCGCTCTCCGTTAATATTGAGTCCGTAGCTCTCCCAATCTAGAGTGCGGAACATCGTTTCTAAGATAGCTGTGAAAAGCTTGGGCGAGACTGGATCTCCCTGTTTAACGCCTCTTCTTATAGGAAAGTTTGGTCCAAGTGTCTCAAGTTTCAGTTTAGCCGATGCTCTACCATATATGATTCTCAGAATATTTATGTATTTATTCGCTATGCCTTGTTGTTTCAAGCTTCTCCACAAATGCTTGTGTGATATAGAGTCAAACGCTTTTACATAATCAACAAAGGCCAGGTAGAGTTCTTTGTTATGTTCGTTGCACCTTTCTATGCATTGCGTAAGTGTAAATATGTGGTCTGTAGTTGAATAACCTCTTCTGAATCCAGCTTGCTCACGAGATTGATTCTCATCTAGAGTTTTAGTTATTCTTGCTAAGATCACTGCAGAGAACAACTTATAAATCGTAGGTAGCAAGCTGATAGGGCGGTAATTATCCATCATATTTGGATCTCCTTTTTTGTAGAGCAGTGTAATTATTGAACTTTCCCAGTCTTGAGGTATAACTTCGTCTGATATTATTCTGTCAAAAAGTTTTGCTAGGTGAGACGAAATTGGCTCTACCATGGCTATGAGAACATCAGTGGTGATTCCATCTTCTCCCGGAGACTTATTTTTCTTCAATCTTGTGATTGCGTGTCTTAATTCGGATTCGAGGAATTTTGGTATCTCTTCAGTTATGTTGCCTGTAGTAGTTAGTGTGTGCTGCTGATTTTCTTCACTAGAGTAGAGTTGTTGATAGAAGTTTGTAGCCATTTGCAGGATGTCTTTCCGGTTTGAAATTTTATGACCTGTTGGTGTGGATATAGACTTAATCCATTCTTTTTTATTATCAAACAGTTTTTTGGAGAGTTTGGTAGAGCTTCTGGTTTCAAGTTCTTTTTCCATTGTTGCCATTTTTATCTTCTTTCTGCTGCAGTCAATTTTCTTTTTAATTTTATTGTGTAGAGTTTTAAGACGATTTTTTTGTTGGATCGATCGTGGATAAATCTGTTTTAACTGCTCCCTTTCATTTATTAGTTCTTCAATATCCGGTGTAATTATATTTTCTTTATCTATTTTGCATGCTGGTAGTTTTTCAATACATTGCTTTATAGCCGATAGAGTTTGGGTGTATGTATTATTTATACTAGTAGAACAGTCAATATATGGTAATTTTGTTCCTAGTAATGTCTTCAGAGAGTCTGTCTCTGCTTATATATAAGGAATTATAAACTAGTTCTAAGTACCGCTGGCAGTCGTGAGAGTCTGAGAGAATGATCAGTGACAAACAAAGTAATTTAACTGTAAATGAGGAAGGCTTTGGAGACATTTGTACAGTAAACATACTGATACCATCAAACCTGTAGGAAGACTTTCATACTTCAAGCTATTTACACGTAAACTTACGCTCTATATACTTTATCTAAGGAAATCTTTGTAGAGGAAAAGGCGATAGCATCTTCTACACATCATAGTTGCGGAATGTGAACTATATCCGTACCACTCATGGGAACTATGACACGGTCATTCCTCGAAACATAAAGCTACGGAATTATCGTAAAATTTTTGACTATATAAAATTTCGCAAAAAAAAGAGATAAAAGATCCTCAGCCCATGAATCACCGGTCGCGTAACACGGGGGCGCATTGATGTTCTAGAACTAGTTTATTTCTAATCTCATCTTAGTTTATTTTCCTCATGTGCTCATGTTTTTTGCTCCGTGGCTGGTTTTACACTCGCATGCCAAGAGAGGTATCTTGTCAAAATACTTACATATATTCATAGTACTTGTATACTATACATGAGTAGGATTTTTGTAAAATAAATTCGTATATTAGTTGTGAATACCACCAACTTCTGCTTAGGGTATTGACAATTTAAAAATCCCATAATTTTGTTAAAACCTACCTTATTATTAGTAAAAAAAAACCCGAATTAAAGATTGTACCACCGTGAGGCGCCACTGGTTCTATATTAACCTATTAAGGTTCTTTGGTCACCAAAAAAAAAAGGTTTAGGCGTCAACTCTAACTTTTTTTTGTTAACTAGTTAAACTACAACATAAAGATCAATACGTCAATTGAGTTCAATAGTAAGGTAATTTTACACGTGTATTTTATTTACCAACCCATTGCGCTGTTTTTCATTAAAATGCCTATCCAAACGTAATTTTATTGCTAACCTGATTGTACTAACAAATGATTTCCGGTTAAAACAAAATATCTTTTAAATGCATTCACAGTCGCTTTATATCTACCGTACTTCACTTAAACATTGCCCTGAAATAAAGAACATATGTATAATAAGGCTCAAAAATATTGTGACAAGTCAAATGCAGAAATTCCTCTTTACCGGTCAAGTTACTCGTCTCAGCAAAAACTTGTAAAAGAACCAAAATTATCAAAGGCAGCCAAAAATTATAAAAGAGTGGTCATAATTTTTACTAAGACTTATTTGATTGTTCGTTTTTATTTTACAAGAAAGGTTTTTAATGAAAGTTGTTATATTTCTAGCTAAAACATGAAAGAAAAAACCAAAAAGTCTAAATACAAAAATTTGTAAGTATGTAGTTCTAACTACATTACTATTTCGAGTCATTAAATCAATTCAATATCCTACATATCGAACGAAAGGCAAAATCTCGAGGCTTGCGCCATTTGCAATAAGTAATTAGTGAACAACCTATCAATTAGACCCGAGACAATTCGTGCTGAGGCTATTTGTTCTAATACCTATTTAGCCACGAGCAGGAATGCTGCACAAGCTTTATTTGTACAGTTGTTGTGTAATATTACAATAAATATTACTGAAATATGCCTTTTAGAAGCCATTAAAAACAGTAATAAAAAACAGTCTTGAACCACCGAGATACAGGCCCAGGCCTAGTTCGGGGTTAAACACACATTAACATTGTATACATTAATCTAGTAATAAGTTATGTTAAGTAGTACCAGTGTTTTGTCAAATAAATATTTTTATCTTTATCTTTAATAGAATTATCTGGTTTCTGAAGTCATAAAAATGACGGAAATTTGTTTACTGCAAACAAGTTGGTGCTATCGCGCAAAAGCATAGACAATTGAAACAAATATGAATTACCCTATCTGATAAATTTATAAATTCTTAATAGAAATGAAAATATATATAAAGATCAAACCTATTTTTTCTTGACGAGGTCTAGTTCAAGCGAAGTGCTCGTATAATTCAACTACAAGCCGTTTTCAATTAAAACTGCGAATAAATTAATTTACCGCGAACACGTTCAAGATGTTTGTCTAGTCTAGTGCCAGTCGGAAGTCTAGACATGATCCATTAGCATCATGGACTATGTAACAAAGGGACGTCTAACATATTATGGCGATAAAAATCCCGATTCACATCAAACACGTCAGATACAAATGGTATATGGCGGGCTAGATATCTATCAAGTTTTAAAACAAATTACAAACCAATACACTTCCTAATTCACAGCAAACAAGTAATCTTTTAGGATTTATCACGCGTAGTACTCGTCGTATTGCGCGAAACGATTCATACTTAGAAAATAATTGTACATGGAGCCGAATATTTTATATGATGAAGATTGATAAAGCTACCATGTTCATATTGTCAGCGAGTAAATAAGACCAATGACATGATGCAGTCATGTGATATTTGTATCTTATGGCATATCAAATGGCGTTTGAAAATAGGATTTTTTTCGCCACTATTAGGTGTCTGTGAGGTATAATGTCGTTGACTAGCTATAATTACCGCTTTTCATTCACAAATTAGCCGCGGCCTACGCGTGTTTATAATCCTCATTAAAATGCTTGTTTATATTAGTGAGTATTTATATATCAAAGGTTGTTCTTATTTTAATTATGATATGAAAGTGTTGTTATATCCCTTACAGTTTACTATATCTTAGATAGGGTTTCTTACTTGAAAGCCAGTTCCATTATAAGCTCCATCTTTAGTGTCGCCACCTGGTGGTTTGATACTACATTTATTTATAGATTCCGTTTAGTTTTCATATTGCTTTTTTGATAAAGAAGTTCGGTCCAAAATTGCTTAGATAAACATTTATTAATACCCTATTAAGTAAATAAACAACATTTAGTAAATTGATAATTTCCGTTTTTTAAAATTACTTCAATCTGGGTATATACAGGTTGCATTGAAAACTCTGTCCACAAGAATAGACCCCTCTCATACGACAACACGAAGAAGATACCAACCTTCAATACCTTGAACCTTGAATCCAGCTGTCGTTTGCCAAACATCTACACCTCAATACACTTTAATGCATATAGGTATATTTCTATACAGATTTCCACGACTATTCTGGCCCGGTATTGCATCATGGCACCAGAAATACGCCGGTTCCTGTGAAGCGAGCGCTGCATCGCCGGAAGTAGACTAGTGGGCTTAGCTCCACCATATCTGGTGACCTTATAAAATGTTTATTATTGTTTATGCCAGATAATTCAAATGCAATGTTCTGCGATCTAGCGCACACGCACAGGCCTCTAAGTTGACTGATGGTTTCTGGAACCAAAATCTCTTAGTGATTTACAAGTTATGAAAACAGGAGGTAGGATTACTCCCATTTTTATAGCTATCACAGATATTTGCACTATTTTTAATATTTTAGTGTATTCTTTTCTATAACATATGTTTGTTAGTCTGTTTTTTTCGCTTTCGTGCCGCAACGGAGTGACATAATATGATCGTGATTTTGATTATGGAGGTTTTAGAGTACTAAGAGTGACATAGTGTTCTTAATTACTAGTTGTTTAAGAAACAAATTCACTAGTTTACACAGTTCGAAGGATTTTGTAAAAAAATACCTTTCAATATGTACCTAACTAAACGGTTTTCACTCACGTGTAATTCGCGTATGTTGTTTACGCGTTTCGGATGTAATGACACCCATCTCCAGAACGTGCGTTTTGGGTTCTACGTGCTGTCCCAGAACGCACGTTCTGATGATGGGTGTCATTACATCCGAAACGCGTAAATAACATACGCGAATTACACATGAGTAAAAACCGTTTAGTTACATATTGATAAAATGTCTCACGAAAGTTTGAATATTAAAAAAACATTTCTTCATGTGGCCGCATTAAGCCTGCTATATTGGCTGCTGCACACCTATTGCATCCATTCATAACTATTCTGTAACACAAGGTGACCGATGTGTCACGAATATAACAAATAGATCGTCAACGGCCGAGCGTTTTCAGGAATTGACTTACACATACTTTGATGTTTCTACATAATAATGCCGCGACATCTCCCGGCTTGTATAAGGATAGAAGTAGATTATTTACTTTCGCAATCACCTTCCAAAAATCATGTCAATTTGATGAAAGAGGAACAACAGACCATTAAATCAGCAAACACATATTTTAAAGGTAAGATATCCCCAAATTCCAGTTCGAATTTCAATTCTTGCTAATTTCTCTATCCATTAACATGTGCTGCCCCCAGGATGATAGGATATAGTCATGATACTGTACAATTAGTACAAACATCATGCAATGAATGAATGTAAACGGAAATGAATATAACGGCATGAAAATGAATTTCCATAGAATCTCCCTCTGGCTGCTTGGCTCAAGGCTCTGCTCGCACTTTGCTTAGTGTCGCGCGCAACAGCCTGCCCAGTCAAGTTGTCAACAAGTGGCAGCTAAGTAAATCATTAAGTTAGAGATACAGAGGCGGTTCTAGTAAGTCTTAAAAGATATATCGCCTTCGCCTCAAAAATTGTGGATCTAAATTGCACCATATTATAGTTGCCCTAAAATAGAATAATTATATATCATAGAACATACATACATAATAATAATTAATTTATTCAATAAGAATAGTTTTGTTAAATTCAAATTAATATTTAAATATTATATTACTTTGTAAAAGGAAAACAAAGGCTAACAAACTGATCTCTTTCACCGCTTTCTTGCTAAGGTTGCCTGGAAGAGATCACTCAAGGTGATAAGGCCGCCCACTTGTACATTATTTTTAGTTTAAGTCCTTTTATTGTAATTTATTTATTTTGGTGTGCAATAAAATATATTGTATTGTATTGTAAAGGCTATTTTATTTTTTTTAACTTCTATTGTTACACTTTTAGACATCTTTCCTATACCTACAAAAAGTAGATTTTAAAAGTAAAAGTAAGATTTAAGGATTTTATTTCCTGACCAATTACCATTCAAATACATCAACTATTTTCCAATTTTAACATATTTAGAAACAAATTAAAACAATGTATTACTTTTTGAGATACATATTATGTGTAAGTATGTGTAGTACCGAAGCCGAACGCATTTTAGCAGACATATTTAGATTGTTTAGATACTAAAGTTAAATAATCTGCTGCGGAGTCACGACCTTCAGTTATAGTTACGCAAGGAGAGAGGTAATGAAGTATTGATAGTATTATTATACATATGTATTTATTGTCAGGGCTTTTTTGTAATTACTGTTTGAGACTTTCTCTAGTTTCCTTATTCCATCCCTGTCGGTCTCCGTTCACTAGATACTTCACTAGGTACGCCATTAACAAATTCCAAGGGCCAACCGAGTTGGGGCAACAAATAAACGGTAACCAGTGGCCCTTGCAATTTTAGGTATTTGGTCGAATCTGCTAGTTTGTAGTCGTATTGTGAACGATCGAGAAAATTACTACAAAAACCTGTTCAATTTTATTATACAGATGGACTTATAACTTGGGTAACCATGTTACGTTTTTTCTGTCATTAAAGGCAAAACTAACTACTAGGTAGCTGTCAGTTTTTTATAAGCAATAATGTAGATATTTTCAGATATTTTCCTGCGTGACGATCAGTAACACGTTTTATTTTAAAATGGAGAATAATAAAAATTTGGAAAAGCTTTATAAATAGATTATCTCGAGTTCTAATTTTCAAACAACAGCGTACTTTTCACATCGTGATATGATCAAGTTGAGTTTCAAAAGTGTCGAAAAATGTCTACAATTACACGAGTAAACAACAAATGCTTGTGTTCCGAGCGTTGCCCGGCGCAGGCGCAGACGTAGCCGACGCACGTCATCGTGTCATCGTGTCTAGACGCGCCAGACAAACAAACATGACGGAAGCGGCCTTTGTTCATACACGGTTATTTGTAAAACTAGATTTACTTTAGAAAAATACTGACTGACCATTACGCTGACCGAGCATTGAACCAGGCAATGCAGGCAGTATTGTTACGTTGCCGGCGGCTAGTGGTTTGGAACTTTGTAATTCTTCTATCAACTACACCCTGTTTATAGCTATTACCATTTTGTTTAGTTTTAGTATGTATAAATTATTAAAAAAACCTTTAATTTTTTAAAGGGAAAACCTTTAAAAAATTAAAGGTTTTTTTTATAATTTTGTTTGAAAATTCTTGAGAAAATTAATCACATTCATACAAACGTATTTTTTATTACACATTACAAACGGGTCTCAAGTTATACAAGAGATACAGCCATTCAATTCAACACTTTACTTTAACAGGTACCTAATCGTGTCGTCAACCTAGACTAGACTACAGCAATACTTTTTTTTAACACTAAATAGCTTACCTTTGACTAGCTATAGCCTGCCTGATGTTAAGCGTCACTGTAATCTAAGGTTAATTAGGCGGACTGTGGTCAAATGCGAAACTATCCCATATAAAAAGCAACTATCGTGTTATATTGAAAACTGCTTTTTAGATGTTGTTTAATAACAATTAATAACAATTTCTTTTAAGAGTAGTCTCTTAAAATTGTTTAAGCCTAAGTTATCAATTAACCCTGAATGACAATCAAAGAAATTTTTATTTGAGTATGTATGTAGTTATATATATCCAATAAGCATACATAAACATAACTATGTACATAATATTAATACATTCCATATTTACAGTGCAAATCAAGTACGCAGATGAAAAATATTGACTTCGTTAAAATCTATTCTTGGTGATAATATATTTTCTATTTTAATGATGCGAGTAAAATGGCAGACAATATGTTAAATACTTATTTGCTCTTGCGTATTGAATATTTAATTTCATTTTATCTAAGTGGGAATTAAATATTAATCAGAGTTTGAGTTCGTATTTTAAGAACATCTATGTAAGGATACTATTTTCGATCTCGGTTGTTTTATTTACTTTATTGCTTCAAGTGAACTGTTGAGACATATGCTCAGCAGTGGGCAGTGCTGATTAAGAATATGAACTATCGGTGGTTAGACATGCGTCTATATATGTGTCTACTATGTCATGCGCAATAAGAATTAAGAGTACTTACCTACAACTAGATATCTTTATTGTAAAGGTATGCGTACAATTTTAAACATGAGACCGTATTGTACTGTGGCCAATATTATACGTATTATGTAAAAGTATGCCTGCATCAATCTATGGTTTAAAAACGAAACGAGTATATAAACGCCGAGATAAGTACGATATTAAAAAAAAAATAAGCTCCCTTACTCTTTAAATCAATAGAACAAACTTTTTCCTTGTAGGTAGGTTCTTTAACGATGGTTTCTGAACCAAAAACATTAGGACAATAAATTAAGATTTTAATATTCAGACTTCGTCATACCTAAATCAGCAAAACCGTAATACGAAAAATACCAATATTTAACTGTACGAATTTCACTCACGTGTTATTTTGCGTATGTTGTTAACGCGTTTCGGGTGTGATGGCACCCATCTAAGTTTTAATAATAAAATATACATAATACCTATGTTTTCATAAAATATTAAAATATGTCGGTTAAACATCGATTACTCACATCGAAGCACCGGCCCGCTAAATCTGGCCCGATCATGTACATCTTCCTAACTTAATAACTTAAATCGACCGTTTTTTGTGCACATAACTCAGTAATGTTCGAAAATTGGCCCTCCGGTGAGCTAATAAATAACGAAAATTAAGAAATAGATTAGCTGGGCCCGTACAGGAAAAAACACAAAGACTCCTCATAACTAGGAACAGATTTATTTGCGCTGTCAGGGTAAGCGAATCAATAGGTACGACGTGATGAAATACAGTAAGTAAAAATATAGATATGGTTCTTATTTTACTAAGTTTAAAAAAGTAGGTAATTAAGGTCAGTACGTGACAGAGCTGCTGTTACCTTGGTCGGCCTACTGCATTCTCTATTCTATATAAACCGTTGCAATCATTACTTATACCGTGTGACAAAGCAAACTTATCTATCGTGTCTCTATGAGTCATCCATTATATGAATGTGTTCGATCATATGGTTTTATTTGCCGTATGTCTGGCGGAAAATGTTCACCAAAATGAGACATCTATTATGAGATGTCGTTGGCCAGACACGAAGAGCGATTGTTACAATAATTTATGGGCCAAATAATCATAAGGTTTAATGTGTTGCTTTGATTTAAATATTCGGTTGGCGCGTGTAATGACCAGATTCAATTTGATGATAAAACTCTGTGGTGTACTTCACAAAAAGAGTTTACGTTAATCGGTGGTAAGTTTTTTGGAGGCTTTTAGACCGAACAAAGTACGATGGACCAGTTTTAAAACCATGGTTTCTGCGTATGTATGTTACATAGGTTTCTAGCTTTGCCCCGCGGTTTACCCGCACTAATCTGGGATAAGAATTAGCTTATGTGTTTATCCAGAATCCAATCTATCTACTTACCTATTCATCATCTGAATTAGTTCAGTCATCTAAGAGTAAATAACGAACAAACATACAAACTTATTATAATTTTCGTCAGATTAAGTATGTTTGATCTCAGGGAACCATCTAAGATTTATCAAAATCGGTTAAGTAGTTATTAGGATGTTTATACATATGTATATATTATGCATTTTTGGAGCAGGCAAGCCGTTTTATTTTATACACTAACTAGGTACTATTCGGAATTGTTTTGACTTAGTCGATCCCATGCCTGGCTGACATTGGATAGGTATTTATGTTTTGTAAGCAGTTCTCGCGAAGCAAGGCTCCTGGAATCATACTGTCTGCCTTTCCACGAGACTGTCTGTTTGTAAATGAAGCCATTGTAATATCGAGGTTAGATTATTGTTATGACGGCTGCACAATGTCACTGAGAAGAGTAACTATTTAGTAATAGACTTTTGAATTTACCGACACATTAAAATATGTATATAGTGGGACGGAAACTGGCCCCCTAGCAGGGATAAGGGCTTCCCGAGCAGTCGAGACCCGGATGTCCCTGGGCATCGCTCGCGCAGCAACAGGGAGGGTGTCGCCCTTCCTGAGGCGGGTCCACTTAAACAGTGGACTGCGGTTGGGACGGGAATTGCGGAGGAGTATTGCTCGCTTGCCCGCGAAACCCATCCTTGCCTTTATAATCTCATATAATCGATTAGATGAGATTAGATGAGATTAGATAATAATCTAATAAATAAAATAATAATCTAAAGGAAACTTATTATTCATACATACACTCTATACTTTCATACGGCATAAGTATATGGGGCAATGCTACAGACTTTGAAAGAGTGTTAATAATGCAGAAACGAGCAATAAGAGTACTTGTGGGAGGTAGATATAGAGAGTCTTGTAGAAACCATTTCAAAGAGTTGAAGATATTGACGTCAGTTTCGCAATATATATTAGAGATTGTAAAGTTTGTAAAAAGAAATCCACATTTGTTTAAACTTAAGACTTATAACTCAAATAGATCCAAGATAAACAGAGTATTGCTAAAACCTACTGTGCCTAGGCTGTGTATGACTAAGAAACTACCCACTATAATGGAAGAGAAACTGTTCAATAAACTCCCCGCACACATTCAGTCTTTGAATAATGATCAGCAATTTTGCAATAGTGTCAAACAATTATTGTTAGATCAGACACTATACAGTTTTAAAGAATACTTTGAAAATGACTACAGTCATCTAGCAACTGATTCTAATCTTGCTTAGAAATTAAGTAATTAACTACTAGGAGTGTGATGCCAAATTGTCATTTTAGCCCCTATACAGCTAACGTGACAGTACCAAGATTTATTTAAGTTGACATATTGTATGATTACATACCTATTATTATGTTTGACATGATTTTAATAACAAAAAATTTCATTATTTTATTAATAAAGCTAGACATTGTAACTTCTAAAATTTTATAAAACTAAATGTTATAAATTCAATTTGACGAGTAATTTTAAATTAATTATTAATTTAATTCTAAATTTCAATTTATAAATTATCTTTAGGCTTTTCTAAAGATTTTCTAAGTGCCCCTATTTGTAGTAGTTAGAAGTAGAGTGTTTAGTTTTTCTTTCCTTGTTTTTATATTTTATTATTGTAAATAAAGTTATTTGACGAGATATTGTAATTTGTGTAGCATATTCTGTGATATTAGTACTTATACCTATACCTATGTATGTTACAACTTTACATTATCAATAAAGATTCTTTATCTTTTATCTTTATCTTTATGAGATTACATGAGATTATATGAGATTATGTGAGATTAGATGAGATTATATGATATTATATGAGATAATATGAGATAATATGAGATTATATGAGATTATATGAGATTACATAAGATTATATGAGATTATATGAGATTAGATGAGATTAGATGAGATTAGATGAGATTAGATGAGATTAGATGAGATTAGATGAGATAAGATGAGATTATATGAGATAATATGAGATTATATGAGATTAGATGAGATTAGATGAGATTATATGAGATTAGATGAGATTAGATGAGATTATATGAGATTATATGAGATTATATGAGATTGACAAATTGAGGTTGAACGCGTTTCATGTGATTTTATAGAAACACATCCATTACCAGCATCTCCATATTCTTCATCACGAATTGCTACTCCCAGTCCAGTATCCACCAATGGAACTGCATCAGCAACTACCGTCACTGGACCGAGAACACCGCTTGAGCCCGTGTTCTATACACCGTCTTTGGAATCTTCACCAAGCACACACCGCATATGAGATTGTATGAGATTATATGAGATTAGATGAGATTAGATGAGATTAGATGAGATTAGATGAGATTAGATGAGATTAGATGAGATAAGATGAGATTATATGAGATAATATGAGATTATATGAGATTAGATGAGATTAGATGAGATTATATGAGATTAGATGAGATTAGATGAGATTATATGAGATTATATGAGATTAGATGAGATTAGATGAGATTAGATGAGATTAGATGAGATTAGATGAGATTATATGAGATTATATGA
Organism: Macaria liturata; assembly: GCA_964023185.1. Taxonomy (NCBI): domain Eukaryota; kingdom Metazoa; phylum Arthropoda; class Insecta; order Lepidoptera; family Geometridae; genus Macaria; species Macaria liturata. The sequence continues at coordinate 7,709,169 of OZ026824.1, read as the reverse complement.
GATTAGATGAGATTAGATGAGATTAGATGAGATTAGATGAGATTATATGAGATTATATCAGATTATATGAGATTATAAAGATTATATGAGAATATATGAGATTAGATGAGATTAGATGAGATTAGATGAGATTATATGAGATTATATGAGATTATATGAGATTAGATGAGATTATATGAGATTATATGAGATTATATGAGATTAGATGAGATTATATGAGATTAGATGAGATTAGATGAGATTAGATGAGATTAGATGAGATTAGATGAGATTAGATGAGATTATATGAGATTATATGAGATTATATGAGATTATATGAAATAATATGAGATAATATGAGATAATATGAGATAAGAGAAGATTAGATGAGATTAGATGAGATTATATGAGATTATATGAGATTATATGATATTATATGAGATTAGATGAGATTAGATGAGATTAGATGAGATTAGATGAGATTATATGAGATTAGATGAGATTAGATGAGATTAGATGAGATTAGATGAGATTAGATGAGATTAGATGAGATAAGATGAGATTAGATGAGATTAGATGAGATTAGATGAGATTAGATGAGATTAGATGAGATTAGATGAGATTAGATGAGATTATATGAGATTATATGAGATTAGATGAGATTATATGAGATTATATGAGATTATATGAGATTATATGAGATTATATGAGATTATATGAGATTATATGAGATTAGATGAGATTAGATGAGATTAGATGAGATTATATGAGATTATATGAGATTAGATGAGATTAGATGAGATTAGATGAGATTAGATGAGATTATATGAGATTAGATGAGATTAGATGAGATCATATGAGATTATATGAGATTAGATGAGATTAGATGAGATTAGATGAGATTAGATGAGATTAGATGAGATTAGATGAGATTATATGAGATTAGATGAGATTAGATGAGATTAGATGAGATTATATGAGATTACATGAGATTAGATGAGATCAGATGATATTAGATGAGATTATATGAGATTATATGAGATTATATGAGATTATATGAGATTATATGAAATAATATGAGATAATATGAGATAATATGAGATAAGAGAAGATTAGATGAGATTAGATGAGATTATATGAGATTATATGAGATTATATGATATTATATGAGATTAGATGAGATTAGATGAGATTAGATGAGATTAGATGAGATTATATGAGATTAGATGAGATTAGATGAGATTAGATGAGATTATATGAGATTATATGAGATTATATGAGATTATATGAGATTAGATGAGATTAGATGAGATTAGATGAGATTATATGAGATTATATGAGATTAGATGAGATTAGATGAGATTAGATGAGATTAGATGAGATTATATGAGATTAGATGAGATTAGATGAGATCATATGAGATTATATGAGATTAGATGAGATTAGATGAGATTAGATGAGATTAGATGAGATTAGATGAGATTAGATGAGATTATATGAGATTACATGAGATTATATGAGATTATATGAGATTATATGAGATTAGATGTGATTAGATGAGATTATATGAGATTATATGAGATTATATAAGATTATATGAGATTATATGAGATTATATGAGATTATATGAGATTAGATGAGATTAGATGAGATCAGATGATATTAGATGAGATTATATGAGAATATATGAGATTAGATGAGATTATATGAGATTAGATGAGATTAGATGAGATCAGATGATATTAGATGAGATTATATGAGATTATATGAAATTATATGAGATTATATGAGATTAGATGAGATTAGATGAGATTAGATGAGATTAGATGAGATTAGATGAGATTAGATGAGATTAGATGAGATTATATGAGATTATATGAGATTAGATGAGATTAGATGAGATTAGATGAGATTAGATGAGATTAGATGAGATCATATGAGATTATATGAGATTAGATGAGATTAGATGAGATTAGATGAGATTAGATGAGATTAGATGAGATTAGATGAGATTAGATGAGATTAGATGAGATTAGATGAGATTAGATGAGATTATATGAGATTACATGAGATTATATGAGATTATATGAGATTATATGAGATAAGATGTGATTAGATGAGATTATATGAAATTATATGAGATTATATAAGATTATATGAGATTATATGAGATTAGATGAGATTAGATGAGATTATATGAGATTATATGAGATTATATGAGATTATAAAGATTATATGAGATTATATGAGATTAGATGAGATTAGATGAGATTAGATGAGATTATATGAGATTAGATGTGATTAGATGAGATTATATGAGATTATATGAGATTAGATGAGATTAGATGAGATTAGATGAGATTAGATGAGATTAGATGAGATTAGATGAGATTAGATGAGATTAGATGAGATTAGATGAGATTAGATGAGATTAGATGAGATTAGATGAGATTAGATGAGATTAGATGAGATTAGATGAGATTAGATGATATTAGATGAGATTAGATGAGATTAGATGAGATTAGATGAGATTAGATGAGATTAGATGAGATTATATGAGATTATATGAGATTAGATGAGATTAGATGAGATTAGATGAGATTAGATGAGATCATATGAGATTATATGAGATTAGATGAGATTAGATGAGATTAGATGAGATTAGATGAGATTAGATGAGATTAGATGAGATTAGATGAGATTAGATGAGATTATATGAGATTACATGAGATTATATGAGATTATATGAGATTATATGAGATTAGATGTGATTAGATGAGATTATATGAAATTATATGAGATTATATAAGATTATATGAGATTAGATGAGATTATATGAGATTAGATGAGATTAGATGAGATCAGATGAGATTAGATGAGATTAGATGAGATTAGATGAGATTAGATGAGATTATATGAGATTATATGAGATTAGATGAGATTAGATGAGATTAGATGAGATTAGATGAGATTATATGAGATTAGATGAGATTAGATGAGATCATATGAGATTATATGAGATTAGATGAGATTAGATGAGATTAGATGAGATTAGATGAGATTAGATGAGATTAGATGAGATTAGATGAGATTATATGAGATTACATGAGATTATATGAGATTATATGAGATTATATGAGATTAGATGTGATTAGATGAGATTATATGAGATTATATGAGATTATATAAGATTATATGAGATTATATGAGATTATATGAGATTATATGAGATTAGATGAGATTAGATGAGATCAGATGATATTAGATGAGATTATATGAGAATATATGAGATTAGATGAGATTATATGAGATTAGATGAGATTAGATGAGATCAGATGATATTAGATGAGATTATATGAGATTATATGAAATTATATGAGATTACATGAGATTATATGAGATTATATGAGATTAGATGAGATTAGATGAGATCAGATGATATTAGATGAGTTTATATGAGATTATATGAGATTATATGAGATTATATGAGATTATATGAAATAATATGAGATAATATGAGATTAGATGAGATTAGATGAGATTAGATGAGATTAGATGAGATTAGATGAGATTAGATGAGATTATATGAGATTATATGAGATTATATGAGATTATATGAGATTATATGAGATTATATGAGATTATATGAGATTATATGAGATTATATGAGATTATATGAGATTATATGAGATTATATGAGATTATATGAGATTATATGAGATTATATGAGATTATATGAGATTATATAAGATTATATGAGATTATATGCCGATTATATTAACCATGGTTTCTGCGTATGTATGTTACATAGGATTCTAGCTTTGCCCCGCGGTTTACCCGCACTAATCTGGGATAAGAATTAGCTTATGTGTTTATCCAGAATCCAGATTGGAGATCCTAGCAGGGATAAGGGCTTCCCGAGGAGTCGAGACCCGGATGTCCCTGGGCATCGCTCGCGCAGCAACAGGGAGGGTGTCGCCCTTCCTGAGGCGGGTCCACTTAAACAGTGGACTGCGGTTGGGACGGGAATTGCGGAGGAGTATTGCTCGCTTGCCCGCGAAACCCGTCCTTGCCGAGGTGAAGGGACATTGTGGTAGGTTTTAGTCGGTAGTGGAGTCTCATAAGCTCCGAGCCCGACATACCCCGCTGCCATGCCATGACAAAATTATGCTCAAACCATGTAAATAAGTAATGTTATGTAATATTTAACTAAGGCAGGCGCATTGGACTTAGTCTGTAAGGTCTGTGCTTATGTAGTGAATAAATAAATAAATATAGAAACTATCTATGGGGTAAAAAGATATAAACTATATTCTATGGTATTCCGTTTTTATTTTACTGACAAAAGAATAACTTTAATTCTATGGTGAGGTCGTATGCAAGTGGAAAACTCATGTTTTGGACAGTTTCAAACCGCTCCGGGAGCGGTTGCTATTATAATATAATGCTTTTTTAAATTGAAATCTCTTGTAATGAGCTAATCTAGTATGTCATCATCATCAGCCCGTTATCGCCCACTGCTGAGCATAGGCTTGTCTTCTAGTACCTACGCCATTCGTCCCGATCCGGACCGGATTGAATCCAGGTGTTCCTTGCGGTGTTTTTTATGTCTTCAACGCACTGCATAGGGTACAGTAACCAACAATACATATATTTAATTACTCGTATGTAGGTTTATAAATAAATAACAAATAAATAAATATTTGTGGACATATCGCACACAGAACATAGCGCCATCTAGCCCCATACTTACGCTTGTATCATAGGTACTAGATTACGGATATAATACTATATATGCATACCTTATATATAGTATGCAAATACAAAATATACTTTTTTGTAAATGCATAGGTACTTAATACGTATCATACATAGAAACGACCAGACTCAATACAATTAATAACATATTGTAATATTCATAATTACTTGTGTTATGCGGAAATCGAACCCTTTCCCCTAGATTAGAAGGCAGAGCCACTACCAACTAAGCTAACACAGCAGTCGAATAGGCTTGCTCATTTCCAGAGAATTTAATAAACAACCAAAAACTATGCTATAATAATCGAGACTTATTTGTTTTGCAAAAGAATATAATGCACGTACAATAAAAAGATCCGGTGTAGTAAAGGAAGTGGCAAGTTTAGATCACAAGTCACGTAGCAACAACGCTTGTTCTGACCCAATATTCCGAGTCAAGGCCATCGAGGATTTATACACTCACAAGTGGAAACTCGAATATAATCAGTACCATTACATATTCTGGGAACATTAGATACACATCTTTATGATTAGGTAAGTTAAAGATAAAGTAGGAATTATCCAATAAGCCATGCGGTCATGCGCTTTAACAAAATGTTAATATTGTTAGTCCTAAATTGTGTTTTCAAGTGTTGAGTTCAAATGTTATGTTATGTTACTCATCAACCATTTTGTTTATCATTCTAAATATCCCTCCTTGTGGTCACGTTAAGTGAAAAATAGCTATTTTGGTTGATGGAAATTAAAAAAACAAAACTTTTTTAACCCATCAACCAAAAGTAAAATCTACATTAATTACAGTGACAACATCGAAATTGCTTTGCAACCTGTAAACTATACTACTATATACACTTCGCTCGCTTCGTTCGCTCGGTGAATAATCCGGTTCTCTCGGGTTTTTACTATGTGACCACACAAAAACACATAAAAAGCGACGAAAACTATTGACTCTATTAGGCGTACGTTTAACCATAGGTCCCGTAGCTGCTAACTCTTTATTCTCTCTCATATGTCTTTAATAATGTCTTAAATTATAATAATTTATTTAAAGTTGATAAAATTTATGTTTATGTTGATGAAATTAAGGAAACTTATTTCATCTGGATTTAAAGACCCCTGGGTTATAATTTTCTGGAAACAGGGCTCCAGGTATAGATTTACACTAGGGATTATTGGGAAAAAAAAGATGAATACTAGATGTATCTATTCTAGATTGCATCCACCTGTTAATAGAATATAGCCGACAACAATTAGATACATATCTCACTACAAAAGGCGGACTAGTGATTACTTGTCAGGTTTGCCTTGACAAATTGAAAACGAATATAGTACCTGTATATATAGGTAAGTCTAGAACATAATTATATTTGTACTTTATACCCAATTATTTTGTAGTATTTGATCATTCAGTTTAACGGAGCATTTAGCAGTTTTGAATCCAGAATTTCTTTTGAAGTAAGCAAAAACATAACATTATTTAGTTTGAGTCATACATGCCATGTCAGAGGCCCTTAGGGTGGCTTGATAAGCTCTCGACACCAGGGTTGGCCACTCTCATTCGATAAGCAGAGGTCATAAATGTCAAAATTCAACATTTCACGCATCGATTACCAACAAAATGGCTTCAAATTGTATCAAAGTAGTTGGAGTGGACTAAAATCCAATGCTCCGATATATTATAAGAGATTAGCTGGCTGGGTTAGGCCTAAACGAATAAAATACACAAAACGTCTCAACCGGTAATTCCGCGCAAAACCTATCGCCTTCATGTCGATTTGAGATCGTCTTTAGAATCTCTAATGTATTAATTTTTTATACATAATAAAATAAAATAAAAATAAAAATAAAAAAGCCTTTATTTGCCATGACATGACGTTAAACAGTTATAAATAATACGAGTATATATTCACTAAATTTATAAGATTTTTCCTTCAACTGTGATAATATTGAGTTTCGTGTGTGACGTCAGGGCACTCAGAGATGAGTGAAGGCCTCCTCCATGCTTCATCAAATAAAATAAAAAATTTTATACATACGTTTTTTTATAGTTAGTTATACGACAATTTTATTATGAAAAGCTTAAACCATCTATCAGTATTTTAGCCGCATCCTAACTAGATTTATATACCCCATGTGTCTCTAAAGCAGAATATTCGTAATCACAACTGTAGTCGGTTGGCAGGGACAAGTAAAAAATCGATTAAGAGTTCGTTATAGATTCCTACAGAGTGATGACGACCGGTTGCCAAGTTTTTATCAACATTGCGTAAATTATGACTGTAGCAACATAAGTAGGGACTTCAATTACTCCTCTCTGTACGTATGTAGGTACAATGGTAAAGCGAAGCTATAATTAAGGTGGAGGTCAAATGAAAATAGCGAAAAACATTCATTTGAGTCGTATGTCGCACTATAATCCAGCGATCTTCAAAGCGAGAGTGAATCGGTTCTTATCGGGTAAGCACGCTCCATCTTAGGCCATAGCCTTTGCTTGCTATCAGGTAAACTATGGACCAGTGCAAACCCGTTCAAGTTAAAAAAAAAATGTCGTGGAATTAAACTGTTCAGGAAGACACTCAGATATAATCTCACAGACCGTTCGTTAGGCTTAGTTATGCATATTTTACTTTGAATTGAGCTGATTTCGCATTCAATTAAGTCATTCATCGAGTCATTTCAAATTATTATCAGCCGTTTATCCCCCATAAAATCAGCATTACTTTACACCTTATCATTATTATGGGTAGTTCTAGCTCCAACAATCACTATTCAAGATAGGCTTCTTCGTACACAAAATATAGTTTTAAGTACTGAATTAAATGTTGTGGCTAATCTAATATAGTGGCATAAAACTGTCATTGGAACAATGTATAGAGAAAGAAGCAATATTTAAATGTATTAACAATTAATTGGTTTACTGTAATCACAATGTTAGGATGTTTTATAAATTCGGAAACGTTTCACTAGAAAACGAAACGTATTCCAAGGGCTTTGTTAAATAATCGACGTTTTGTGTTCGAGTGAAATGTTTCTGAATTTCCGAAACCTACAGAACCCGTTTGTCATCCGCCCTATACTCTCAGTAACAAATAACAAATAGGACATACAGAAGAGTAAATCATTGATGACGTCAACATTGCGCAGACTGCAAAAACAGCCAGTCGGTATGTTTCAGCGGTACTCGCTTAGCAACTTGTGTTAGTCACCTGACTAACAGACTCCATTTGCATCGATCATTCGCAAGTCTAGACTGATAAATAGGTCTAGCTTTAGTCTATTTAGCGCTGAATGTAGGTTAGGTATTGAGTAATGATGTAGGTAAGTACTTATCCAGTTTACAAATGTGCGTTTCACAGATAATTTTGAAAGGAATTTTTCAATTACGAACAGCGCTTCAGTGTTTTTGCGTTAATCTATACTAATATTATAAAGCTGAAGAGTTTGTTTGTTTGTTTGTATGTTTGTTTGTTTGAACGCGCTAATCTCAGGAACTACTGGTGCGAATTGAAAAATTATTTTTGTGTTGAATAGACCATTTATCGAGGAAGGCTTTAGGCTATATAAAATCACGCTGCAACTAATAGGAGCGAAGAAACAATAGAAAGTGTGGGAAAAACGGGGAAAATTATTCATCTTTGAGGGCTTCCGTTGCGTGCGCTGCGAAAACGGTTCAAGATATCAAAAAAATGTGTATGAAAGAATTATTCCTCTTGAAATGATCTAACAAAATGTATGGTAATGTACGCAACAGTATATGTCTATCTTTTAAGGTTAACTCACTCGAACCGTTTTTATGGTAATAACTATTCCACGCGGACGAAGTCGCGCGCACCAGCTAGTCTTGTACAAAAGTAAGGCTCCGAGTATTACGTAAATCCATGATATTATATAAAACTCAAAGGTGACTGTCTGACATAGTGATCTGTCAACGCACAGCCCAAGCCACTGGACGGATCGGGCATTTGGCATGCAGATAGATGTTATGACGTAAGCATCCGCTACGAAAGGATGTTTGGAAATGCCACTTTTAAAGGGGTGAAATAAGGAATAAATAAGTTTTACATCTTAATGCAAGAAAAGCCACTAGCAACCACTAGGTTTTGCAAATTTTTACTGTGAGTGTATTTGATAATACAACGATAGCTATAATGATAGAGTATGAAATGAATCTTCATTTCATACTATTCACTAATACGGTTTTTAAGCCAGTTGTTTACCTTAAGTTAATACAAACTACATACAATTTTATTTACTTAACTAGTATGGTATTGTTTTTATTCCAGATTGCTTGTCTAAGTTATTATGTTGTCCCGATTTAAATTCTCACTTCAATGCATTAAAAGAAATTGAGGCAAGTTTTTGCAAAGTCATTTATATGCCATACTGGGGCAGAAATAGGAATTTGCACAGATAAAAGATAGGTAAGTACTGCAAACTGAATTTTAATCATGCATGAAGAAATATTTAACTGACATTATCAGACTTTGTAGTTTAAAAATGTACTCATAATCATCTAAACTTGGCTGTAGACGTGTTTATAATTTATAATGTAAGGAAAAGCTCTAAATAAGAACATATCTGTAAACGTGAGAAAAATGACGATTTAAGAGGTATTTTAAATATTAAAGTAAATAAACATAAACATATTTAACATAAACATATTTATTGCAAAAACTTTACATTGTACATAGAAATTAAGGCTCTGCCTTCTGCTTTAGTTAACAACTGTGTTGCAGAAGGCAAGGTCTTCCAGTGGAACATTACTTAGATGTTTTACAATATATACTTTGCTATTAATATATTATAATGAACCTTAAAATAAAGTTAAATCAACATTCAAAAGTTTGTATTTTTAAAAGTTTGTATATTGCCCATGTTTGTGAAATATAGTTGTTGTGTATTATGAATGTGCGTATGTATGATAATGTATACGTGCGTGTATATATGTGTGTGTGTGTGTGTGTGTGTGTGTATGTGTGTATGCGTACGTGCGTGCGTGGGATTATGAATGCTATGATGATTGCTTGTTCGATTTCTTACATTACATATTTTTCAAACAATTTTTCTGTATTATCATAGTTCAGCATGCCTAACCATTTAACTATTACAAGTTTAAATAGATATGTATTTACCCATAATTGGAACAATGTATGTATGTGTGAAAAGTATCTGGTTGAAACTGGCATAACAGTATCCCATCTAGAAGGACAAAACCAGTACCTAGTGGAAGATATTGATGTGTAAAACGTACCAAACAATGATAATAATCTAATACATAATTAATAAATATTCCGGAACTACGGTTTGACTACGGTATTCGTCAGTGTGAGAGACCTCCAAGAGAATCCCCTCCATCACTAATGAACTAATATAGCAATTCTGCTGGAGACACACAAGACACGCAATAATTAGGAATACAAAGCGAGGAGTGAGAACATCAAAAATAAGACACTCCAGTTTTGCATCCTTATTTGGTACTGATGAGTAGATACAGCACCTTAACATTCAAGATGACACTCACTCAACTGTCTGAAAAAGAGCAAGCATGTGTCTTTCCCTCAGATAATATGCATGTAATCATTAAAATAATTACTTATGTCACAATATTTTTATTTGTGTATTTATTTACATATATACAATATTGTTATATGATCATTAGTTATTAATCAAAAAGTATACCATTAGTGCAGTAGAAGTGCGCAAGGGGCGCTGCAGTGTCGGAGTGAATGCAGCTGTTTTTGCGTCCGCGGCACATCCGCGTCTGGCCCACTTTTTGTGCGCGCGCGCTCCGACCGTTTTTCTATCTCGACTTGACTGATGGTCGTCTGCCGGCGTAGGGGACTACTTTTGTTTTGAGCTGTTGATGAAGTAATAGAGATACAAAAGCGCGGCGATTTGATTTCGAACAAAATTTATTTTAAAGTTTCTACCTATTTTTTGTGAATAAGTATATTTGTATTACAATAAACAGTTAATTTAGCTATCAATCAGCAGCTCAAACATGCACTAAAATGCTGGTAGTTAGTTATCAAAGTAACAGATAAATAATATAATAACTTAGATAACTTAGAAGGGGCTAGTGTTTACATCAATGACAACGGGTCCAATAGTATTGCTGTACTACGAACCAAACTGATATTTTCTATATCAGTATAAATGAATAAAATTGATACGTAGATAATAAATATTAAAAAATGAACACCACATACATAACGAAACTGAATGCCTCTTATTTGAGATAAAAAAAGATTTATATAACATATTGTATCTGTTAGTGTAAACCTGGCTTTAAACGTTTGATGCGTGATTCATGCATTACAAATGTGCTACAATGACGACTACGCCGAAATACGTGCTACGTAACATGTCTACGAGCTGTTTTATATCTTTATTTATCACTCGAAGACAACGTGTTCGCAGAGATGTATAAGATACCCTATACAAAGTATCTGAAATACAAGATGCAAGATACTTAAAAAAAAAGTATTTCAGATCCAAATACAAATACTTTTCTAAAAAGGTATCTGAAATACAAGATACAAAATACCTATCTTTCAAATACTTTTTAAAGATAAAATACTTTTGTAGGAAAACAACATTTATTTTAACTGTCAAGTTTATTTATTCAAAGAATAATGTAGGAAGGTTTTACAAATCTTCGAAAATGTTAAATATTTAATATTTTTATACATTTTTTTATATATATATATAAAAAAAATACAATGTGAAATGTACTTGAGTTTTTTACATACATATCTGTATTGGTATTCTACAAAGGCTGCGGGCCCGCCACCGCGGCGGGCGCGGGAAAAAACCGCTCCGTGAGTTCTTAGCGTATATATTAATGAACTTACTCACACATAAATCTGTGATTTTATATATTATATATATATATACACAAATTTAGTAAAATTCGAGTATATATATATATATATATATATATATATATATATATATATATAAATACTCTGTGTGTGTGTGTGTCTCTGGGTTTGTGTGTAACAAATTATTAATTTGGTAAAATTAATAATTTGTTGTTATTCTAACCTAACATTTCGTTCGGCTCTGTTCGCAAGTTACACACACATATCTGACAAACATGTAATAATGCAACTTAGCAAAATAAAATAAGACCGTTTCCATGGTGGCGATTCCGAATCTCACAAAGGATATAAATATATAATATAATGTTCTTGATAATTATTATATTCTCTCAAATGTCAAGTGCACACAGGAGTATCACGCTAATAAAATGGCACCGGTCGCTGATGTCAAAAATCAAAAATCACAACAGCAGTTATCAACAGATCAACAGTAACAAAAGTCATAAATATTTTTTAAAATAATCAAATTATACTTTATGGTATATATTATAAGGTCCATATTAGTAAAACATACGTAAGCTAACTGATAATTGGGGAAATATCCATTTTGAATACATACATCCGGGGAATCCCCGACATTTGACCTCAAAACTGGCTGCCAAAGATGAGTTGCCAGTACGATGAAATCACTTCTAACCAAGTAGCGTGTAATAACACAGAGTACAATATAATGTTAGTAGTGTGATAAAAGTAGTTTTTTCCCTATAATTTTTAATTGCATGATGATACATCTCGATTCAACCAAATTCTGCCCATTTTCCAATTCGTCGACAGTGTCTGCCAAACTCGAAATTTCACCCTCGATTCGGTCAAAATGGCAGAATTCTGGCACAAATGGTCACACCCTCCACTGTCCGCACACGCACGTGTTACGAGTGTGCGCAATGCGCATGCGTACTGCTCGAATTCTGATTCGCCGTCATTTCATTTTAAAACGTTCCTTTTTCTTCAAACTCGTGACTGACGTATTGTTTTAAATACTAACAATAGATTAAAAACTTAAACTACTTCTAAAACAAAAATACTTAATCTAAAATGCCTGTAGTAGAAGGATAGGTCCCCAAAATGCTGACGGCATTTCACTGACGTAGGTATTTATTTATTCCATCAAGCACATGAAGGAATGTTTGATTCAATATTTTTTTGCGTAAGTTGGAAAGAAAAAATTTAAAAAAAAGTAAAAAAATATCAATGTCAACTGATTTGTTTTGATTGCGGCATTCTTTTGTTTTTTAATGTAAATATTGCATTTCAAGTGTGAAAATGTTTATGATTTGAAAGTCTGGACATATTGTGAGTGATTATAATGTGTTTGTTTTGTCAGTGTGTAATTGTGTGATGTGTTATTGTTATCAAAATATCATGTAGAAAAGTAATCAGAGTAGTGAAAAACATCACAACCGCAAGTTACAATCATCATAAAATCTTAATGTGAGTATATCTCATTATTTTAGCATTTGCGAGAGTTTCATTTCAGAAATTTGATGATGAGAATGATGTGCGAATTATAAATCGTTAACTGTAAAACATAGCTTTAAATAGTAGTTTTCTATGAAGATACCTACTCTTAGTCTGATTGTTTACAAAGTGGGCGGACATTTTGGAAACTTTTTCCTATCGTGTGCGTATTTCCACCTAAGGCGGGGACATTTTGAGAAAGATAGTGTTGCCATCTGTCATTTGGTTTTCGGCAATATTGACAAAATGTTTAGATTACGTTTGGTTAATGGTTTGTAGTTGCGTTCGGAAAGAAAAAATGAAATTTATTTTAACAAAAGTATCTTGGGGAAAAAAGTATCTTCAAAATACTAAGATACCAGGAAAATGTATCTAGATATAAGATACAAGATAAAATAATAAAAAGTATTTCAAATACGTATTTCAAATACGTATTTAGTATCTTGTATCTGTATTTCAGATACTTTTATCTAAGATACTTTACATCTCTGCGTGTTCGATCCAATTGGGACTTTATTGTAATATCAGTGTGTATTGCGTCCGTAGCTCAGGTAGCATAGGCAATTGCACGCGATTACCAATGTTAAGCAAAGGTTGACTCGGTTATTCCTTGGATGGGTGACCGAAAAGTGGAACTCCATATTGGGCGCTTCCGTGGGTCGAATTTATTTATTTATTTATAATGGTACACAAAACAGAATGTGTTCCCAAATAAGCTAAATATACATTCAAAACTGGTTTTGATCCAGAACAAATTCCTAAGATAAGTGTACACAGCTTGAACAACATAAATGCGATTAATAATTTAAAAAACCCGAGTTATACAGAGAATGACACGTTAAATTGTAGGTCCCGGCTGTTTGTCTAAAACGGCAGTCGTTAAGCCATGTCTCGAAACTCTGTAAACTCTCGACACCAGAGTTGGCCACTCCCATTCGATAAGATGAAGAAGAAGTGTATATTTTTGTTACTAGGAAGAACGATTACTTTTTCTCTACCTCGATACTAACTTACTTTTATTCCTTATAATAAAATACATGAATGTACCCGAATGTTCTCAAACCTCGATATAACAGATTTTCAATTATGACTACAGTACAGATAAAGACAATTTTGTAAAGATATCGGTATTACATACGTTACCATTATATTAATATTATATGATTACCGCTTCTTCTTCTTATCGATTGAGAGTGACTGACTCTGGTGTCGAGAGTTTATCAAGTCGCCTTTATTACCGCTCTTACTGTTATATTGACACGATTTTTCTGTTTTATATTAATTACTATACCTATTTATTCGCTGGTTTTTGAACAGAATGCCACATTCGCCTGTCCTGGGCTATCAAACTGCACATATCTAGGCTAGGAAACCACGGCTTTTCCCAACTAACATTAGAAGCATAAATAATAGCATGAAAGTTAAAAACGTTAGTTATCATAGTAGTACCCCATTCCCTCCAAGAGCGGAGGCAATAAAACAACATTTAGTTACGTAACTCAATGCAAAATTCAAAATTCACTTATTCAGAAAAAGTGTTACAATATTTCTCAATTACTACCTAACATACTGGGTGAGGGCACACCCGTGCTATGTTAGCTAGTCCCTTCCAGTAATCTTGCTTACAGTAATAGAGTTAGGAACAAGCTAAAACAAGCGGAATGCGCGGGTGTCTGAGAGATAACTAGAATTAGCGGAGAAAATCTAATTATAAGTTCTAGTGCAAATAATAAATAAATAAATATTTTTCATGACATATCACACAGTGCCATCCAGCCCCATACTAAGCTTACGCTTGTATCATGGGTACTATATAACGGATGTAATACATATATACTTTTCTTTTGTAAATACATACTTATTATACATAGAAACGACCAGACTCAACACAAATAATTACAAATTTAAATATTCATTATTACTTGTGTTATGCGGGAATCGAACCCGCAGCCCTGGATTAGAAGGCTGAGCCACTACCAACTAAGCTAACAGAGCAGTCAAAATGATTGATGTCAATGAATGACACATATACTTGGGGTATAAATGTGTTATTAAGACTGGAACTATTTTCTCGACAACATTCGAAATGTTCTACAGTATTTTATTGACCAAACAATAAAAAAATACTCGTTAGGTATTTGTAATACTGCACTATGTCTTATTTTGTTGCAGAAGATTGTTAACACATAAACGACAAAGACATTTTTGAAACTTTAAGAGATCCTTTCCATGCAAAGAAAATCAAAACACGTGATTCGATCCTGTACCAATAAAACTAGGAAATTTCGCAAGGTTGTTCGAGAGATACCTATTATTATTACAATATTGCTTTTAATTTAGAAGCAGAATATGATAAATTAACATTACAATTACATCAATACTGCTTATGTTTTGCTGTAATTGTAATATTAATTAACCAATAACACCAATACCAACAACAGTGCATATAAAGGCTGTGCTGTGTAATTGCTTGCTTTGTTAGCCGGTGGTAGCGCAGACTCCGGCCGTCTAGACGCCAGCCAGTTAGATCACGTTTCAGGCATGCCGAGTGCAGTCTGCCTGGCCAGTGGCCACACGTAGCTCGCACTGTATGGATGTGACATGTACGTCATAACGGACAAGAGAGTAAGTTTGCATTAGTGTGGGAAAGCCTGGCTGGCGTCGAGAGCTATCAAACTGTCCTAGAATTATATTGGGAGTTGACTCTGGCCTCGTAACATAGTCTTATGGCTACACACAATGTCAGCGGATTCACACGTCTTGTACCTATAAATATTGCGTCAAATAAATGAATTTCGTATTAGTCCGAAGGGCTGCTGGCGTGATTTAAAGACTGCAGAATTAGGATGGACCCAGGATTGTCCCAGATGTAAATGCTACTCATTCTTTTGATACAGTCACCTATGTTAGTAGTATTTATATGATATAATACACTTACATTAGGTTAAATAAAACATGAAAGAACAATTAGAACATATTTGGCCCAAATGGTATGGTTATGGTAAATGCAATCCAGGTGACACTTATCAAATCAAATCAAATATACTTTATTGTACACCAAATAAAAAGAACATATTTAACATAAAGGTGGAAGGTAACCAGGGACATTGGGCGACCTTATCACTAAAGTGATCTCTTCCAGGTAACCTAGTTTGGACAACACTAGAGGAAATCCGTAAAGCTACTACTTATGTAACAATTCGAAGCTTTAAAAAAATTATCATTAATAATTTTTATTATATTATAAATAATAAAAGAATAATCAACTATTTCCTTCATTTTCCTTTTTTTGAAGTCAGTTATTTAACTGACTTCAATCATCACTAAATTAATTACTTTTACTCTATATTACTCTATAGTAGTACAGTATTTATTTCATTTTTCCATCTTACCAGCTAATTAGCAATAACAGATTTAAGTCAGCCTACACTCGCATCACTCAGGAACAGATGTTTTGTTCTTGTAGTTTCGACTAAGATCAATCATAAGTTAGTTTCTGTTGTTTTCCATACTAAATTCTCATAAAATGTAAGAAAGTTCATGAAAGTTAATAAAACAATGAAAGTGCCCGATCCATGTAGGCCGTGTGAACTATTCTAACATCCACGTTCGATTTGGACTATCAAATGACCGAGCATATACGAGTAGGCTTCACAGTTGAAGGAACGGACTCAGTTTGGGAGTCAATTAATCAATGATTTTATCAAAAGTTAACTTTACAAAGAAAAACGGCTGTATGTTAGTGTTAAGTGTTTGATTATAATTATAAGAACAAAATACTAACATCTACTTAAGTATAAAAAATGTATAGACGCTGTTTAACTTATGTCAATAAATCATGATTGTCTTCTAAAAATGGACAAATTTTCGAAAGTATTCAGAGTATTTACAACCGCATCAAGAGAGACCAGTAAGTTGTTGAAACTCCTTGCCTAAATATCCATTGACTTTAATTTAGTAAACCATTTTAACCAACAACGAGGCTTATCAGACAAGTTAGACATAAGTCGATTTGCCATAAATAGTATCCCCTGCTAGACACATCCCTGACTCCATCCCTGTAGTAGACGAGTGATTACTGGCCGTGATTCGTCCGATGATCGCATGTAGCAGTGGCTGTATTGTGTCTCGTTGCCTTATTACAAGCCTGTAATCAATGATGTAACATCCGACATATTGTTATGAAGACAATTTGTCTAGTTATTGTCTGGTTTGGTAGAAAATTGTTAGGTGTATAAAGTACTTAAATGAGTCGCAATGTTAGTTTTGGTAAATTTTACATGATTAATTTACTATCTGAAATAAGAGGAATTCAAATGGCATGGCTCATAAACTTATTTTTTGTTTGAATACTTTTAGCTTATGCTATAGTAATTTTAGTGACCCTGAGAAAATAAAAAGCAAAAGATGTTAGCACAGACATTTTAAAGTATGCACTAGGTTTAAAATGTCTTTTTAAGTTTATCTTATAAAAAGTTAACCTGTCTACACATACACATATGTATATCTACATACAAGTCTCACTTTGTAGCATAGACGACACAATAATTATATCGATGCTATTTAGAATGGTCAAATCAACAGTCGGGTGACTGTTGATTGTAAAAAACTCATTTAGGCTTCGAGTTCAAAACAGTTTTCAAAAACTGGCGACGGATCATGGTATGCATCTATAATAACATGTACCTATATTGTTTGTCTGCACATTGGTTGCATGTCTTTGAAACCCGTCGACCTTGACTGGAATGCACCTGCTCTACAAAACAGCACATATGAACAATATATAAACATTGCTCTGCTGGCTGAGTACTTTGTTTTCATTTTAGTCATTTATTTTTAGAGCTTATTTTATTGCATTATGTTATTGACAGCGAGTGCTGTTCTGTGCTGATAATGTGGGATGAAAAGTAGACTGTCTATTCATCTTTAATTCAATGTGTGTTACAATAAAGAGCTTTATCTATCTATCTATCTTTACTTACCATTTTTTCTCACTAGAATTCATTTGAATCCGGTCAGACCAGGACTCCTGTATAAAACTTTATATATTTTTGTAAACAATCATATACGTAAGCAGGTGTATATTTTTTGTTCACAACAAAAATACATTTATTATTTCGCCCATTTCGCATATCTACTTGTTCAATACACCTACGTATTTAAAACGAATTTCAGTAGGTAATTATTGTTTTTAAGGCATACTAGCACCGTGGTTTTGCCCACCTTAATCCGGGATACCCATGATCCTAGATCCTAGGGTATCCATACCAAATTTCATCTAAATCGGTTCATCCGTTTTAATGTGAGTAACAAACGTAGTACATACAAACGTATACATTTACGTGGTAACACACACATACAAACTTTCATCTATAAAATATTAGTGGGACACCTATCTATAGCACTGTATACTTGTATAGGCACATACATACATGTACTGACTATAGTCTTGGTGTAATTATCCCGAAGGTCAGCCGCTCGTCTGGTGTCCGTCTGCGGCTGCACCTGGCTCGTCTACGAGGGCGTTCACAGCTGCGGCTTAAAAAAATACGGCCTAAATAATTATGACAGTTTGCCTTTTTTGATGTGGTTTGCCACTTTGTTAGTGAACCCGGCTTAAGAATATAATTAATCATTGGATGTAAAGATTTGATGGAAATATTTGTAAATGTTTTAATTTCGTGTTATTTTTCTGTAATTCTAAATCTATCGCTGAAATTTGAGCTTTTGGCGTAACTTGAAACTTTTATCTTTAAACGTTTATTGTCTTTACAGATGACTTTATTTACAATAATAAAATATAAAAACAAGAGAAGAAAAACTAAACATACTACTTCTAACTACTACAAAAAGGGGCACTTAGAAAATCTTTAGAAAAGCCTAAAGATAATCTAAGTGCTCCAGCCCACTACCAGAGGGCAGCGTGCCCAGCATACTGGCCGCATTACCACGCTGGATGGCAATGCTGATACGTTGAGCCAGAAAAAGGCCAGCATTTTGGTCATGCGTCGCGTCAACCAAGCGCTCCGAGAGGTTTTGGAAAATAGTATGGGCTCCCGGACCCCACGGCCCCAAAGTCTCGACTCCAAAAGGCTCAAATATGTAACCTCGGCCGAGGTTAGCATATTTGCGTCTCTTGTGATGCTCGTCAATTATAGCCGCCGCTCCAGCCCGACACCGTGTCAAAGACAGATGAGACGGCGCCAATGTGTCGACGCAAGTTGCGTCCCACACAAGGGGCCGACCCAACTTCCAGGGCACAAGAGTCATACCGTCAGGTCTTTTTCCATCGTCACGTGCTAGGCCGCTCGGTTCGAGCATAGCTGCAACATTGGCAGTGGAAAAAGCCCAGCGAATTAAAAGAAAGAAAGAAAGAAAATATATCTATTGAGACACACACAAAACTTTGACCTATTTACTTCCTAAACTTACATGCTAAGAATGTGATGTCCCAATACAGCCGCAACTCAGCCTAATGCTGATGTCTAATAGTCTGATGCCTAATGATGATGAATTATTGTCTTGGCTTTGAGTTATGACGATAAAATTATGTTATATAGGAAAGTAAAATATGGACTCCGTTACCTATCACATTCTAATGTACTCGTGGAGGTCGAAAGCTGTTTTATGTTACTCTAAATTTAGTTGTTGTTTAGTCGGCTAAGGTTATTTTAGGCCGACGCTATAAAGTTTCGAGAATCAAATTCAGCTGCGAATTTTTACGACGTGGATGGTATTATTGATATTGCTTTCAGGTTTTTATAATGGTATGAAATATAAATATAGGAAACAGATTTAAAAATATCAATCTGTATTGAAATGTTTTTTTGCGTGGGATGGGTTTGCGTTTGACTACAGCCTACCTCATATTAAAAGAAAACAGACAATATTTGCATGTGAAAGTTCGTACTTGTCTTATCATCAAGTTCACATAGTCCTAACATAGACGAATTAAACTCAAGGTTCTAGACATAAATCTGCTCACTCTCTTGAAAAGTCGACGAAGTCGGTTTACTACGGAGGCTCGAAGTTTTATAACCACCTGCCTGAAAGTATTAAAAATACAGCGTCCGATAATATTTACAAATGTAAATTAAAAGCATTCTTGGTAAATAAAGCATACTATAAGATAAGCCACTACCTAGATGACAAGTTTACCGCTGATGGTATCATTGATACCTACACAATTTGATTAGTACGATTAATAATACTATTGTATGAATATTTAACTTGACATGTAAATTTCTATAATTTATCAATAAATATCTGTATCTGTATCTGTAAACCTCTTCGAAAACACACCCCAATTGCCTAGCACACTTGTTATGTAAATTTAATGCTGTAAAGCCGACTCTGATTTTGCTATTGACTAGTATGAGCATCCGACATTGATGGCAAAGAAAATATCTTATATTACGTTAATCATACTTAGTTAAATTACTGTTCTCTAATATCTCAGTTAACAGACGGACAAAATGTTTTTTTTTAATAAGCTATCAGACAATAAACGAGCATGATGATCATGATGATTTCATACCAGTACAATGTACACATAGATAGATAGATTAATGCTTCATTGGGCACACAAATGAAAGAAACACAATACAAACAAGAGAAAATTTAAATGTAATGTTACGAATGGCGGTGTTATCGCTGGAAGTATATAAATATAACGGTTTCAATATGTTGTTGTTGATCCACTTTCCATTCGACCTCGAGTTTCCACATTTCAGTAAAGGTCGCCGTGACCCGTGCAGTGCCTGTTTAGGCATGCGGAGCTCGCTGTCTGACCGACTTCCTGTGGCCACCCTTTACCTACCCCGAGGAGTTTTTATTACGTATGCTACCCACTTTTATTTTACGTGGGATAGGTTTGCGGTAGATTATAGCCCGGTTGATGTTAAGCATTGCCGCAGCCCAGGGCACACGCAGGGTACACGCGTACCTAGGAGGTCCTACTTACTTTATATTTGAACACTTCTGGATTGTAGTTCGCAGGAAACAGCTTCTGGTAGAGGGATGTGAAGCTTTCCACTTTAGATGGAAGCTTCACATTGAGCATCGAGATGGTTGCGACAAATTGGTTGCCGTAAAGATACAACATGAATCCATTGGTCGGTCAGGTGGCATGCAAGCTTGCAAGTTCCGTGTTAATATGATGATGATTCACCAGAGTATTCACAAACTTATTTGAGCACTTATTTAAGTGGGTACTTACGTCAATATTTTGAGCCTTAGCAACTGAAGAAACTTGTCAATTGTCATAGTTAAACCATATCAGAAACTTTTGTAACGGTTCAAAGCCACGTCACTTATCTTATTAGGGTACATACATGTCAACGTAGCGACACAATCAAGCTAACACATTAAGGTCTAACTTGGCAACAGTCGATTGTGAATTTTTGGCCAATGTAGTGGGTGAAAGGTCGAGCTGCCCTCTTCAGGGCCGAATTAGGTATGCGTCGCCGGCCGCGGCCGTCTGAGCGGCTTCCTGCCAACCCTGCCACCGCCCTCAGCAATTAACACGTCTAGCTCATGTATAATGTGCTTTAGTTGATAGGCTGTGTTACTAGGCTATAGAACGGCAGGGGCATACAAGCATACCATTATATGAATTAAGTTTGCTTGCAAATTAATTTAGCAACACCCGATGTACAGGGTCTTGACTTTAAACTAGTTTAAGTTCATGTCTTGCTGCAATATGAAAGAGTGTTTGCTGCAGGGTGTTTCACAAATTTGGAACGTTATTAAACGGTGAGGAAACACAAATCTCAATCGTATAACCCCTTGAAACTTCTACGATTCGTGGATTGACAGTCATTGGTTAAGATATGATGATTTAGATTTAGGTCTTTGATGGAGTTTCTTTTCAGAATGATGAAGGTGAAGGTTTCAGAATTTGTAATTCACCCTACTGGTTTGTGTCTCTTTCAGGCTGTAATGAATCGACGAGGATATTAATTAAGGATTCGATTGTGACATGTGCCACTTTTCATCTCCAACAATACGATGCTGGAATTAATTGTGGGCAATAAATGATAATGTAGTAGTCATAGTTAGAAAGGTATTTTGGTATGAAAAAAAATATTACTTATTTAAACCGACAATGTGGTCTCTCGTAGAGTAAATAATGTATGTAATGGAATGGATCTGCCACTCAGACAGGGTTTTTTTTTAATTCTAATTTTTTTAAAGAGAAAGTTGCTACTATATAATGATGTAAAAGGATGGTGGGCGCGTACCACAAAATCTTAACCAACCACCCTGTCAAGCAAGCAAATGCATAAGACAACAATCAAAGATAAAGGTAACTATATTTAACAAACATTTTAGGTACTTATACAATTTTGTTCCGTACACTCCACACTAGGATGTAATTTTCCTGTATTGTGAATACTCATTTCTCTTTTCCTGTATTGTTAAACTCGATTATCTCGTCATAAAATTGACATTGTATTAAAGTCTCTCGCACGTCTAGATAGGCCATGCAGCCGGCTCGTGCAGTCGATAAAAACGCGGCTCGTAAACTGACTGAGTCATGCTACCTGTAATGAAGTCTGGACAGAATCAGATCTGCATCGCTCCTGTACTGGGACTTTGTATAGTGACTTTTATCCCAGGGGATGGAGTAAGGGGAGTATGGGTGTAAAATTTTCTTTGTAAATCATATTTTCTTAAAAAGTAAGTTGTCAAATTATCTAGATTAAAAATAATTTCTAGGTATGCGTATGAATAGAACAGTTGGATAACGTAGGAAGGCTCTGTAATAAAATAATATAAAAGGTCAATAAAAAACATTACACATCTACCTTATACGTATTTATGCAACTAACTCCAGAATTTGATATTAACCGGATTAGTTCAGCTTAATAAAGCTTCAGAATTACTAAAATCCGGAAAAATATGAATTAAACGTATTAAGGCAGTAACCTATTATGTGTATTAATATCGTAACAAAATTCTACTTTTAATTCTTTTATAAATTCACAAAGTAAGCGCCACGAAATAGGACGTCCTCTCTCTACCATCTTATCTTCCCTGCATTGAACAGCCTCACAAATATCTCGATAATAAACAAAGAGTTTTATATCCCCCGACCCGGATTCGACACGAGGCATTTATTTAATTATCGCTGCATTCGAACAGTCTCGGGGACATACACGATATAATACAGAGACATCTTATTATCAATTCTCTATACCAAAAGTTCTGTCAGCCATATGTTGAATTGAATGATCAGTGTTTTGTTTTTAATTAGTTTTAAGAACAATTGTAGTTTTTTGCCAACGATATTAATAATACTTAGTTAGGTATTATTAATGTCGTTGATTTTTTGCGGCTTTATAAGGCAGATGATTGGCACCCCATTATGCATTGTACTACGTTTTTTATTAGGAAGGTTTTAATCAGCATTTATATAATATAATCACATGATATTTTTAATACGAGGTGTCATTCTCACGTAAATTTATTTGTAAAGTAATGTTCTCAATTCATTTGACTTCATGCCATTTTTGGCATTATTTACATGTGTGTTGAATTTTTTTGCCTTAATGTGGCGTCTGTTGGTTGTGTTATCATTTGTCGAGACAAATGATTTCGCGGAAGGTTTTTTGTTAGTCACTATAAATGACCGGCAAATTTGGTTTCACGCGTTTTCGGAACTGATGATGAAAAAACTCGGGAGCTTTCAATGGAAAAAAACATCATGCAACCGATGGCCAGTGCAATTTGATGACAAGACGAAATAAAAGGGGTGTTAGTAAGGAATAAATTTAATATAAAACAATTCAGAATACATATTTTTTCAGTTTGTTTGCTGAAGACTATGTTTTATTTTAGTTTATGGGCGCTGATGGTCTGCATTATGATCATTTAATTTAGAATCAAGTAGAGCTACGAGGTAAATTTTTTCATTTTTATTTAGATGAAGACGACTAATATTTGCAATAATACTTAATATTACTTAATTAATACTTGTGGTACTAGTTTAGATACAATTTGTTTTATGTTTTGTTTTTAGTATGTGTCAACAATAAAGAGTTAATCTATCTATTTATCTATCTATTTGCATACCTTTCATTGATAGGTAAATACTTATTTAACAATTAAGTTCACATGTCATTATCAGCAATTTACAGGCATTTTATCAATCGTAATTCTAGTTTCGGTGTATCATGACAGAGATACGTTACTTGAATTGTGGTTTCTCAATTAGCAATTGTATGTTGTCATCTAAGTAATCTTGCAAGTAATTCTTTGTAGAAGCCTGTCTATTAGATGACTCATCAACAAATCAATTAATCAGCAGCCAAACACAGGAACCAATTAGAACAATTCTAAACCAGGCTTTTTGTTCGCCACAAAAACGGTCCAAAGAGTGTAAAGCATAGTTCAAACCTACGAATAGATGCTCTGGAAACGTAACTGAGCCGAAAAAATAATACCACGTAATGGTCAACCGTCACCGTCGCGGTTGAATTAGTGGACGAGCTTAGTGACCAACTGCTACCAAGAGTTCTGTAGCATTCGGCTATTTCCGGCATCGTGACCAATCACAAGCAAGCTATGAGTGCAATTGGTACGTGAGAGAGAAAGATGAAATGTGGAAGCATTTCCGACGCGACATTTGTGAGGAGTTACAATACAATACAAATTTATTTATTCAAATAAAATACATTTATACAAAGGAATAATTGTATAAAAGTGTGATACAAATTGAAAATTATCGTAACTAACTTAACCTTAGACCGCAGACACTAGGCCTAGAACTCCTATGGTCAAACGTCTCTATATACGGGTGCATTTAAAAAGATAAGAAAGCACGAGTGGTTTCGACGAGTTCCCACCAGAGTACCCGGAGCCCTATTTCTTCTTCTTTTTTAGGTAATGAGGCTGGCCACCGGGGGGGTTTTTGTGGGTAAAACTCCCACATAACTCGACTGCATGCAAAAAAGGCCTGTGATATAGGTGACTCTGTTACACTGCATTGTACCTGCTACGTTACAACTCTGTACAATCAATTATTCGTAGATTATAAAGCATAGGTCAAAGCTAGTAGCAGTCGTGTTGTTTTTTGCGTCTACTCGCGTGATCACATGCCACTATCGAAAGCTGCGGGCCAACTGTAATGACACGCTGCCCGTGGAACTGCACGCTTGAGTTAGGGCTGACAGCTATACTACACATTAACCAAAGAAAAAGGATACAGAAGTAGCCCAGATATTTTAAATTCAACCTTTTAAAATAGCTCTTGTGGCGTCACATTGCAAAGTCAGTGTAATTTTACCAGTGCATCAATGGAGCCTAATTTTAATAGTGTAATAAATTGTATTAAAATTATGCAAGCGTTAACAAAAAAGCAAATTTTTTTTTTTTTTTTTTGCATTTGCCTTTCTATCCCATAAAATTGCTTTTGATCCATATAAACTATGGACACCAAGATAATTGAATGCGATGTTTGGTTTTGAATAGATTGATGGAAACTAGTAAGGTAGACAACTTATGTATGTATTTGTAATTTGCACAGAAAACCTGTCACGCAAACGATCATATATCAAGTAGGTTACTGTGCTCCGTCTACGTTCATTACTTAATTTAATAATAATTTATATATTTTGTTTTTTTTTTTTTTTTAATTGGCTATCTAATCTAGCCCCTATACAGCTAGAATAATTGTTTTTTTTAATGTAATTTTAATTTGATTTGACATATAAATGTATAATTGTTTAGTTAATAAATTTATTCGGTTTTTGTAAAAAATAAATAAATATTCTATACATTTTAATGAGTAATAAGAATTTCTTTTACTTGAAATTCTATCAATATGTTTGACGAGACATGATTGATGCCAACTCTTATTATTATTGCAATGAGTTTGTTGTAATTATCTATGTTAATAAATGATATCTATCTGTCTGTCTAATCTTTGCCTCCCACAGTCCAAATTAGTCGAGAACACCAGAGATTATCCGATGTTACACGAGGTAGCTTCATAATTGAAGGTGGAGATAGCTGCGGGCCAAAAATACGGCAGCTGTTAGCTTTTATTTGAACATCCTGCCTGATGCGAGTAATAATATAGGGTCTATGAATGGAACATGGGATATATGTATGTAGGTATAAATTTAATTAAAACATACCTAATAATAATTTATATTTAAAAACTAATTTAAAAAACTAAATACTAACAATAGTATAAAAACTACTTCTAAAACTCAATACTTAATCTAAAATGCCTGTAGTAGAAGGAAAGGTCCCCAAAATGCTGGCGGCATTTCCGCGTTGTATAGCAATGCCCACCTTTTGAGCAAAGTAGCAGCCAGCATTCTGGAGACCTGTCACTTCCACCAAAGGCTTGGCCAGGTCCCGATACAAGTAAAAAAAATAATAATTTATAAGTATGTAAAATACCCCTATATAATAATAAATAATAATCAGATAAATTGATCTAAGACGTGTTTTTTATCCATTACGATCATGTTGCAGTTTTTAGTTTGGGAAGTGCAAAATAGGCAATTTTGCATGCGTGTGGGCATCTTTTATAAACAATTGAAGTACTTACCAAAAACTATAATTACCTTACTATATATTCTAGTACCTACGCAGTAGGTACAAAACTATATTACTCGCGAAGCCCTTTTACAACAAGGCACATGACAATAAACCAAGTTTAAGATAGTTTTGTTAAAAATTTGAAGAAGTGTGTAGCACGGAAGCAACCGTTCACCTACTATAATCTAAGTTAATTTTGAAGAATTTGTAAAAGAGTGTAACGCGGTAGCAGTTATCCAAGCCGACCTTTTACCAAACATCCTAAATAAGGCTCAGCACACAATCACCAAACAGTTACTATATCCCGGCAGCCCTACAAGTTAAAGCGGCGTCCACACGCAAGCCCACCACATCCCGTCTGATTTCCACCTCTCGCCTATTGCAGTGGTTGAGAATTGTCGGTGCCACACTGTTTAGAGAGTTGGTTTTACTAAATATATACCAGCATTATACTAATTGCTTACTTCCTGGCGCTGTTACTAGGAATATTGTTCGCAAAGCGGGAAAGTAGGCGCGACCGTTGTTGGTGAGCTTATTTCTGTGCTGGGTTAGACTTGAGGTAGATTTACTTGAGCTGCTATTTAGATTAGATTGTGGTGGTGGAGTAGTTTCTTATGCCAGATTGGACGATGGCACCTTCAACTAATTAATCGACCAAAAAGTACCTTAGATATGTTCCAGAAGCCTTGTTTGAAAGCCACCTTCGCCTCAGTCTTTATAATAGTCCCATCAAACACGAACTGTCTGCCACGGATAAGAAGGTTACAAGTAAATTTGCAAGTTTCTGAATGTTGTTACATCTACTTACTTACCTACAACTTATATAAAACACAAACAATACAAACATATCAATATTGATCCAAATCCACTCCACATCTTTTACTTAAAATCTTCATATCAGACTAAATCCATATTGTGACATTATTTCGCATATATATTCTAAATAATAGTATGGGGGATGACAGCTGTCAAAATTATTATTTTATAATAGACAAAGCACAAGTTCATGTCAAAGACATTCAACAATCTTTCGCATGTATATGATTCCTCTCTCTCCCTAGTGTCCCTGCAAAAGACATCAACGCGACACTCCGTGGAGAGACCGTCCCATAAATCTTTCCCACCACTTTTTACGAATGTCTATTTTAATATTTTCCCTACAAATTATAACGTCGTGTTTACCATAAAATGTGGTGCAGGGGCCATTATCGTGTATTTATTTTACATAATTCCCGTGTGGGCGACCATTTGCATTTCCTCTGAATGGATGGACAACATTAAACCTAGACGTCACATTATAACTACACAGCTTAATTTCTGCACACCTGCCACACTAACACAATAAAGACACATTGAGAGTGTGTTAGAGGGGTTGTTCCTTCTTCACACTCAAACGACTAAACATATTTTGGAAACAAATTTTATCAAGAAGTTAAGTTAGACAGCTTTTTTTCTGGACTAACGCTGGTAAAACCACGGAGCGCCACTAGTGCAAAATAAATGCATCCAATAATTCAGTTGAGTCACATATATCACGTCATATATAACGACCCGTCGTCAGGTAAATAAAGTGAACATCATGGTCTAGGAAATAAAAAGCTAACCAAATAATAACAAACTTGTACCGAATTTGCTGCAGTTGGTTGTCTTTAGCCAATATACATAGTGTGGAACAGTCCCCGGCGTAATTACTTGCTCCCGTGTTACTTACGACATGTCACTGACGGCTCGGGCCAATCACGTTTGGGGATCCGCCAACTCGGCTAATGTCAGGTGAAGCGAGGAAACATCATTCTACATTCGTTATGTCTTTGGATGGGTCAAGGATATACAATCAATGTACCTTTGAGTTGTAAATGCATAAGATAAAAAAGGTTATAGACATAAATAAAAGAAAAGCAGGTTTAAGGTTCATACAACATTAAGTTGAACTAAATC
This sequence comes from Macaria liturata, assembly GCA_964023185.1. Taxonomy (NCBI): domain Eukaryota; kingdom Metazoa; phylum Arthropoda; class Insecta; order Lepidoptera; family Geometridae; genus Macaria; species Macaria liturata. The sequence goes on along the minus strand of OZ026824.1, from coordinate 7,680,598 downwards.
TAACTTAGTTTTAGTTGGTGTTCGCTTGTGTCCGTCTATCTCTACATGCTCTAAATGATAAACCTATGATTGAAATCAAGCGTGAGCCCATCTCGATTAAAAAATAATAAACTATCATCATAGCAAAAGCACAATTTTTTTATACGTTTTGTTATCTGTTGGATTTAAGTATTTTTTTTAATTTGTTCCTGTTTGTTATACATATGTAATGTCGTAAGATTAAATAGATAAAAAAGATATTATGACATATTTTGTACGGATGATAAGAGTTAGAAAATTATTAAGTTACATATATAACATTATATATGTAACTATAAAGTTACATATTACATACAATACATGTACTTATGCTACTTTTAATACCTACCAGATTAATGCGGGTAAATCACGGTGCAACACTTATGTATTTTTTCTTTAAAATAACTACAAGTAAAATGTATTTTCACGATAAAAGCAGCGACACGTTTATGGTGCACTCGCTGAAAGTTTTTTGCATGCTCTTAACAATCAATAGGCATTCCACACGCCAAGTTTAAATTAACTTGCAAGGAAACTCTTGATTGCACTATGTTTTTTATTCAACGCCAGTACTTAGGTTTTTGAAAAAAATACAGGTTTTTTCAGGAACTTTATTGCCATAAAAATGCTATATCTACTTAAGATTTCAAACAAACTGATTGGAAAGAAAGACACGCTTTGAAGGAGTACTCCACCAAACCTGCTTGTGATAGTGATATTAATTCTACTAACACATACATAAATACATATATACTCAAACATATCGTCGTCTCGTAGACTCTCTGGACTATCTGGTCAGCAGTTCAGCCCAGGCTTAGCCTGGAAGAGATCGCTCTTCGCGATAAGGCCGCCGATGTACTTTTGACGTACTGTATTTTTTTTCTGGTGTACAATAAATGTTAATTAATTGAACATCAGGCGTACACCTCGTAAAAAAGTGAAACCTATTACATAAAGTAAATTAAATATTTCTTTTTCTCAAACCTACAGAACCTCAAAGCAGCACCTGTTCTTGCTTACAATTTTTTGCTCGAAGCAAATGAGCGAGGCGCGGACAGGCGGGCGGTGCTTCGAGATAAAACCCCAGCATTTGCTGCTTCTAGGAATCGTAATGGTTTCCGAGCTGTCATTTGCTGCGGTTCGAGAGAATATGGATTAATTGTTGCCTTTCGAAGCTGTTAGACGCTCTCCTTGAGGGCTCGCTGTAGTACTGTCTTTCCATATATATAGGTACATACCTATGATATATTTTGTATGAGTTGTTGTTTATGATGTTGTGAAACTAACGGTTAATAGAGAAAGTATCTATTATTAGGCAATATTACCAGTTTTTACAATTTTAAACAGTTAAAGCGATATGTACATGATTTATAAAAATAAGTAGGTACGTAATTTATTCATTCAGATTCAGACAGACTTTTTGAAGCATACTGCAAATCGTACTCAAAAATGAAACTATTTTAATTTGGAGAAAGATAAATGTGATAAATAAGATCTTATGAGATATTATGAGATATTCTGGCGCACTTTGAAAAGGAGTATACACAACCACATAAAAAATAATTAAATTTGTATAGATTTGTCCAAAACGAGTGTACTACACGTCACCTTAATGTTCGGCTTCCTCAATCTCCTGCACTTAGTCCGAACTGGCGTTTAGAAGTCAGCAATATCAGGCCTCAAACATTCAGATATTTTTATTAGAACTACGTGATTGTATACCTCTTGATGCCATTCAATCTTTGCAAAATACACTGTTATATCTATTAAGTATAGTTACATCATAGTTAAATTATAGGTCCCGGCTGTTTGTCTGGCAGTCGTTAAGCTACGTCAGAGGCTTAGGGCGGCTTGTTAAACTCTCGGCACCAGAGTTGGCCACTTTCATTCGATAAGAACAAGATGATAACTCAAGGTATTGTCATAGGCACACATTTACATTATCATCAATCAGATAATCTTATGTATATTCCTTATATTATACTTGTGATTTTTGTTATTGGTGTAAAATAAATAATTTTGATTTGATTTATATATTTTACGAACTCCATTAGTGAAAGATATTCATATACATATGTATAGCTGGATGTAAATTAATATTCTAGTACATTTCACACAGCATCGCCATTAAATAACACTAATGTTAATTGTTGTTATGGCGATCTTAATGTTTGGAAACTATGTATATTTATGTTTTTTTTATGTAATAAGAAAACAGCTGTAAACGTAAAGATAATATAATTTTAAAAAAATCAATCCATATGTACAAATAATTGAACATTCTTTATGACAGGTGTTAAAATTACTTAAGTATCTTAATCAATAAAGTTTAAACTTTTACACCTTCATTGCCTATCTACTACTATTAAATTAAAAACTTAGATGGTAAAATGTTTTTTCGACAAGTATTCAAACTCTTCGTTCAAACCTCAATAGTTGTATGTATACACACAAGTATATACACCTCGTAATCAAATAAAATCAAAAGTGTGTTTATTGGTCTGTTTGCTTCGGTGTCACGCTGTAACGGAGTGACGGATCATCGTGATTTTTGTGGCGAGAGTGACAACCTACTTTTAGAAAGTAGAAACATCTATCTATTCAGCCTCTTCATCATCATCATCATAATTTTGGAAAGCCTTAGCAGGAGGTCGCAGCATATTAGTCCGGGCAGCTAACCTCATTGTACCCGATGCTATGTTGTTCTTGATCACTCTTGGTTTAGGCTTGTTGGAAGGAGGTGCCACCGCCCCGAAGGTGCCTAGACCGGCCTTGCCTTCGTTGCTTATTAAAGGTACCTGAAATAAGAGAAAAAATAAAAATAAATGTATATCCCAGGGCATTCCCTACAGCGCCATACGCCATACTTAAGCTAGGAATAGCAGAATCTGAGAAAAATTACACACATCTCTTATTTCGACGCAGGTGCATATATATGTAAGTAAGTAAAGAGTGGACGGACACATGCACTCAGACATGGACAAGCAAAACAAAAGACCTGTCTCAATCTTAATTCAAATAGACCGCTGTTAAAATACGAGTCAGCACGTAATCTTGAAAATTAATTCCAATTATGGAGGCCCATTTTGATAGCGCAAGCCCGTATACATATGCCCTTTGATGTCCATTGAAATTAAGATAACTATAAACTACACGATAGCGGCGCTGCAATGCCCCGGCAAGGCATTTAATGCCACAAACGTGTTTAGGGTTTTGATATCTTGTATTAACTTAAACAAATAATGTGCACGAAAAGACCTAAAGAGCAATAATAAAATAACACGGCGCAGCGATACAAAAAAGAAAAACACTCCGATCGACTTATGTTCGCAAAAAGCCCCGAGCGAGCCACATAGTTTACTGCAAAACTATTCTAGAAAGTTGCATAAAAAGCCTCTAATCGTCCGTTTAATCCAAATGCCACTATACCTTAGCATCACATTTGCAACGTTACCAATACGTTGCAGGTGAAAAAACTTGGTAGTCAGTAGACCATAAATGAGCGGCGACTACGCATCAATTACTTGTGAACGACAGACAGACGGACAGACAGACAATGTGCTCGTCTGGTCTCGTAAAGACAATGTGTTATTAGCGATTCATTGTCTAGCCGGGTGAATATCCTAGACGGACGGAAGTTCAGATTTCCTGTGCTATGTGCGCCGCTTCTTTGACGGACACAGAGCAATGTGGCCAGTGGGGAAGGTCCGGACCTGGCCTTCTAAAGGTTACCTATATTAGGTACTAACTACTTCCTTTCATACCTGAAACTTCTTTCACTCTGCTTGTAAACTACCAATGCTATAGCTAAGTATTTGCATTCAACAAGATGATCTTATGATTACAATATGACTTTGCACATAAGAATAGTAAGGTTTTGGGAGGAGTTGGTAGGTACATACGTTGAATTTTGAAAACTTTTTATCATATCAGCACAATACGCAGTTACTTGTGCAGAAACCGTAATAATCTTTACTTTTTTTGGCCGTAGTAAAGATTCAATTCTTCTCATACAAAAGGGTTTGGAAACAAAGAATATGTAACAAGTATAATATATGTAATAAGTAAATAAGTATAATACCTATGTATGTATGTATAAGCTACATATAACTTTTAGTATTAAGTAATCCTAGAATCACATTGGTAACTCTTAATCTCTCCGCTCTGTGCCATAGAGATGTATGGGGCAACGACACAGATGAAAACAAGCCTATTTATGGTGTCTTCAATGCCACCCATGGATATGGCTAGACTGTTTTTAATTACCAATCAGAAGCTATAGTAGGAATTGTGAGCGAGGTGGTCGCGACGTTTTCCTGTCACCAACAATATCATTCGTATTGACCACATGGGTTGGGACACGTAGACACTTAAGTCAGAACAAATATATTAGATAAATTAACATATAACATTAGTAGGTGCGAGAACCATAACAAATAGTCAATTTGTTGCTATGTAAAGATTTAGCAGTAAGATAGTAAAAATGTGCTAGATTTTGTATAAATATGTTGGTTACTTATTCGCGCCTCTATGGTTTAAAGTAAAGATGTGTGGTGTTTATTGTGAACTAGTGGGTGCTCGCGGCTTCGCTCGCGTTAAGAAGTAAAACTTGCATCCCCTATTTCACCCCTTTAAAAGTGGCTTTTCCAAAAAATCCTTTCTTAGCGGATGCCTACGTCATAACATATATACCTTCATTCCAAATTGCGTTGATAGATCACTAGATCAGTCAGTCAGTCACTTTGTTTTATATGTATATTTAGATAAGTTGGGATTCGCGGATCTTTAAATCAAGAGTATACATATGTAGATACTTTATAGGCTATTAAGGAGGACTTAAAGACTACTAGGACAAACTAGCTAACGCGTGTTACACTTACACCCTAGTTTGCAGAACTGTTTAACATCAGACAGGCTGTAGCATAAAATCTACAAAAAAATATGTAAAAACAACTGCAAACTGTCGGGGGGAAGCTAGATGCACGAAGAGGAAAAGGAAGGCCGAGAAGGGCATATATCGATCAAATCATAGAGAAGGCAAGCGTCATGTCGTACAAGGAGGTCAAGGAATTGGCTGAAAATCGAGGAGAATGGCGTATACTCCACAGACAAGAGCATCGTTCTTAAATTTTGAATGAATAAACTGCATGTATAACACATTGTATATACATATATACATATATGCATGTATTGAGAGGAATCGAGGCCGCAGACCACTTCCCATGTTAATCTAGAGGAGTCGAAGCCCGGCTTACGTCCGACTGTGGATTACCGCACGTCTGCTCAAACCCACGCCGACTGCCCAAGAGTACACTAAATAACAGTGCAAGCGGATACAATTGGAACTAAAAACTCTGACCAGCTAGCTGTTTCACGTATTCAAAGAGTATGCAATCGAAAATAAAAGGCCCATCAAAGACAAATTATAATTATAATAATGAGTTCAAACATATCAGTAAGTGTTAATATAATAACAGTGCTCCATCAATCATAGAAGTTACAAAGGCTTGTTTGGCGTTTCAATTCCGAGTGAAATCTTTCAGAATTTGTGCAACACAACGGTTATAAACGTAAACGCCAAAGTGCTGCCCTCATTCACGAGAAATCCGCAGTCAGTCTCACAACAATGTTGCTAACACTTACACCGCTGTACATTATATACTATATGGGGCTGTGGTGTATTATAATAGACCTCATTTGCTTTCGAATGTAGTGCTCAAGATACGAAGGTGTGTTCGGAAATATTTCTGGAACGTCTGATTCTATCGTAACGTATTTTGATTATGTACGTAAGCCAGAAAAACATGCTCGAATTGTAGAACTAATAGTGACAAGCGCAATTCATTATTTGACATTATTTTCGCGGTGATTGTTTTGCTTTTTAACCATATGAAGCGCAATTGTCATTATCTTCCTTATCTTGCTTGCTTGAACGGGTCTTTTAAACTAGTGAATTGAGGACTTGCAAAGAAAAACATACCTCAAACGAGATTTGATAACTTTTTGACTGAGCGAGCTATAAATTGCAAAATTTTACAAAAAAATATGTTAGTGCCTAATGTAACGACTATAAACATTGTGCAGTTTCAGATTGCATAGAACACTCTATTTGGTTCAGATCAAACCACATTACGTGTACATAATATCTTTAGCCTTTGACAACACTGTGAAATGCATCGGTCCCGTTTGTAGATCACGCTTCTAGCATCAATGGTGGAGCGGATTTGAATTGCTGATTGAATATGGCGAGTCTTTGTGGACGGATCAGCCACGGACGCAGACGCAGAAACAACAATGTATTGTGATATCCAGAGCAAAATTATAATAAGGACACGAATTTAGTACTGAGAGTTTTAAGCTACACGTAAGCTTAAAACTATCAGTACCAAATTCGTGTCCTGAAAAGTTTCGTGAGGGAAAATGACGAAAGTTTGGTATTCCATAATGCGCCAAAGACAGATACACGGCTTCTTAGCTTAAACAAGCTACTGGGCGTTGTTATTGATTCTAAACTTTTCAATATAGAAGTAATGTTTCTTATGGCCCAATGTAACCTCACCTACGTGACAAAATCAAATTAAAATTACATCACCAATTAAATTTATCAAAATCAGAACGCAGACTTGAATGTTTCAAAAATATACGGTATCACTTTTTTGGTTCGTTTTTCGGTCACTTGTTCGGTTTCGGTATTGTTTTAGTTTTATAATTCGAACAGACATTGTTACTAATTTGCCGACATAATGAGGTAAATGGAATCCCAATTACGGAGCCCAAATATCACGGATTTCCGGAAATGTCTAAATTGTCTTAACAATAATCATATTTGAGTTTCTAATTTGGTGCTTTTCAAAATAAGTGGCCGAGAAAAACACATAGTTAGACAGAAATTGAATACTTTACCGTCTGAGCATGTGATAATTAATTAACTGAATTAATATAAAATATTTGAAGAACTTTTAAAACTTGATGCACCATTACAGCAAAAAATTAAAAAATCAAGCATTAGTTTAAAAATATACGTGTTAAATCGCTTACATTTTTGGAAAAATCATATTAGAAGGAAATGGTGGTAGGTAAAACTTAGTAATAGTACTTTCCAAGACATAGTTTTTAACCGACTTCAAAGGGGGTTATCAAATCTTCTGAAAGTTTTTTTTGTGACAGTAGACTTGAGTTCGGTTTCAGTTTTTTTTTATATTATACTGATTATGAATGCAATTGTTTCATTATAAACCAAATATTATGAAATTTTAATAAAAATGTAATTCAGAAATAATTTATCAAACGAAAAGAGTATTTGCATATCACATATTTAAATCTACTTTAAGAGTCTCAAAAAGCAATCTTGTCCCAAACACTGATAAGGTTGTCGCCGTCACATGATATGCATTTTAATACGAAACAAAACTCTTAATATGGGCATTAAGATAATTTTTGCGGGTGGTAAGTGCACTTGAGATTTTAAGATGGTCTGATTGTGTGATGAAGCCGGCAAGCAGGGTAGACGACGAACAACGCTGGAGATTTTTATATAAAGGTGTTGTATTAACAATTTTATAAAGGTTAACTGGTGGTGGTGGTGGTTTTATCTGTCTCATCTAATTGCATTGAAATAGGTTAAACTGTTTGAATCCGAAAGAAATAAAATAATACCCAGTCAGACCATATTAAGGTGCTTAAAATTTTTAGGTACTATTGTACTAACTAAAACACTGTAATCTCAAAAGGTTGAAACCTGAAAAAGTATACTTCAGTGAACCTGTTTATGTATAATACATTATGTATATTTCTAATTTATGTATATTGCCGTATCCGTTTGTTGCTCAGCTGTGTCAGAGGCCCCAATGTCGGTAAGTAAACTGACTCCAGAATTGGTTACTCTCCTGCGAACTTACATAGCTGTTGCGTGAATCCTTCACTATATGTATAAATAAATCCAAGCAACTAATCTTGAAGCCATCCATCAGGCGTGGGCTTACAGAGACATTTGCGAGCGAGCCGTCATAATAATATCGTAAAATATTTTATTGCTTCATTTGCGTCGGAAAAAATCTCGAAAAGGGCATATAAAGCATATTTGTGAGTGCAGGCGATATGTTGTTAAGATAGCCTCGGTTGCAGACACGATGCAGCCGAACGACAGACATTCTCAGCTCGGATAATGTATGCATGAGTTTGTATGTTTGACTTGCAGAATATTCTGTCGCGAATGATACTTAAAGAGTCCTGTCATTGATGAAAAAAAAATGTGTTTGTCACATGTTTTAATTGCATACAAGAGGAAAAAGATATTTCAATTAAAATTTCTCTGTTTGATGACCTATCTTCCCACTTGACATTGGCAGAATTGCGAAGTTATATCTTCGCAAAAGCCATAAAAAAAAGGGGAAAATGAAGTCATTTTAAAGGGATGTCAATGTATAATGTAACAAAAATTTTGAATACCTTAGATATTCTACCAATTTCTACTAGTCCGTAATTTCTCTTACATGGCATAACGATTACCGTATTATAACAAACAGATAAAGTAAAAAAAAAAAGATTTAGTGCCATTTACCAGTATATTAAAATAACGTTCCGTAAGCCATCCAGAAAGATAAATCCAGACGATATTAGAAAGTTTGAAGGAAACATCTGGGTAAGAACGTTCAAGACAGGAATTATTGGCGTAAGAAGGAGGAGGCTTATACCCTGCAGTGGGTCCCATTAGGCTAATGATGATGATGATGAAGCCTATATTGTTTATGAATTCAGATGCACAAACAACAATAGCGACATGCATCAGTTAGCTTTATAAATATCGTCCGATACAGACATCTGATACATGCCTCAGACAAGTCTAGATAAATCTACGACCAATGGTAGCAGCACTTCTTCTATAAATAGTAAGAAGGAAGATACCAAATCAAAAATATAAACCCTCATACCTCATTAAAACTTTTTTTAACTACATTACCGGTATCATAGTTACGAGCATAATAACTATTTACTAATAATTTTCTTCCACTTTATATAAAAGGGGTTCACAATAATTTAAACAAAAGCTATTGTATCTATGATATATGACTCACGTAATATAAACTTTTTAGTTCCTATTTTATCCACAAGCAGATTTATAGCATACAAGGACTTAACAATGTGTATCGGATGGAGTGTAATTTAAATTTACCTGTACAACACTAGTGGAATATTAAAGTAAGTATACTCTTGATTGCATTTATTATTGTCATATTATCAGAATATTCATGTAAGTAATCATTTTGGCGTACATTTACATGTATCGAATGCCCGATTTTACAGTCTAAAATTTGAGTTCTCAATATTATTGGTTGTTGTCAAGAAAGATTTGCCGATGGGATTCTTTAGATACTTCATCTGTTTTATCATTCAACAAGACAGCAGCAGTACATATTATAGTACATACAAGCACAGAAAACAACACTAAGTGCATAAGAGTAAGTATGAAACTATTAGAGTCAGCATAAAAAACAGAGACGAGACAAATATGAAACCGGCTACAGTTGGTCTGCATTTCAAGTAAACTGAAAAATTATTCGCTGGAAAGACGCCAATTCATTCCAGAATGAAGTACACGCCCTTAACTCGGTCTGGCGTTTTAAACTTATGCGGTGACCGCATATATTATGCACTACTTTAAATAAAAGGTTAAATTCTAGAATAAATAATAAAATAAATAATTGTTTCATTGGGTCCTCAAACCTTTATTAGACATATTATAGTAATACGAATTGAAAAAAAGAACTATTATTAGAGCCTATGGAAAGCCTGAATTTTCTTAATTTCACTGACCGAGCGCTGCGATATTTGATCTAGTAAAATAGAATCATACCAAAATATAAGAGGAAAAATGTGTGTATATTCCTTGATACATACCGTAAAGTGATATAAAGTATGCCTCAGTGATGTTTTTTTTTTTTTATATATTATATAGGCTTACGTTTGACTATAGCCTGCCTGATGTTAAGCACCACTATAGTCTAAGATGTAGCACGCTTGCCTAGAAGAAACCTATTTACTCTAGATTTGAAGACCCCTGGGTTATAATTTTCTGGGAACAGGGCTCCAGGTAGAGAGTTCCATAGTCTCGCTGTCCTTACTATGAAGGTAGAATCAAAGCGCTTCGTGCGAGTCTTTGGAACTTCCACCATAAACCGGTGACGCCCCGCTGACTTCCTGCTTGTTCGACGGTGGAATGGAGACGGAGGAATTATATTGTGAAGCTCCGTTGCACACTCACCGAAATGCAACCGATAGAAGACCGACAGGCTAGCAACCTTGCGACGATGTTCCAAGCTTTGGAGTTTCGCTTTAGCAACGGTGGCTTCTCCAATGATCTTCTTAGCTCGCCTCTCAATCGACTCCAACGCCTCAAGCTGGTATTGGGCTGATCCGTCCCAAAGGTGCGAACAGTATTCCATGCACGACCGAACTTGTGCTTTATATAATATGAGCAGTTGTTCCGGCTGGAAGTACTGACGCACCTTCGAGATGATACCAAGCTTTTTGGCAGCCAATTGAGCCTTGGACTCAATATAGGAGCCGAAATTAAGAGACGAAGTCAGAGTAATTCCGAGAAGATCGAGGTGGTCAGCTATCGAAACGGTCACATTTCGGAACGAAGGGGCCAGGTCAAATGGCCTCTTTTTTGCAGAGAAAAGACACGCCTGGGTCTTAGCTGCATTGAACTTAACCAGGTTGGCATCGCCCCAATCGGAGACCGCCTGAAGGGATAAGTTCATGCGCTCGACCATACTCTCCCTGAGTGACTGGATTTGGGCCGCATTGGCACGGGCGTTGGATGTGTAGCTCTCTACAACGGTACAAAGAAGATATGTGATTTTTTATTCAATGTTATGATTGTACAAAATTGCTATTTTTTAACTCCAAGCAACAAGGGAGTTGCTGTCCAAAAAATAATTTAATCTACATATATCCATCTATCTATTTGTACATCTATGAATACAGCTTATAATAAAGCTAGAGAGGGTTAAAAATCTGCAAATAGAAGATACTCACCAATGGGTACGTAATAGGTAGTATGTAGGAGTGGCATAGGCTATTTTTTATTCCGAAATAATGCGAGCGAAGCCGCGGGCGTCTACTACTTTTAAGTAAAAAAACAACACATGCACCCGTAATTTTTCGCCAGCATTTAGAAATTAAATGCGCACAGGTAGACGTTTGGTAACCAGCGTAATGCTTATTTGTACCGACTCGCAATCAGCGGGGCGGTGTGCATGTGCAAGTGCATTTTATGCATAATACGGGAATAAGTCTGCATGTCCGACATATGGTTTTAGACGGAGGGAATTTGCATTGTTGGAAAAACTTCAGTAGGTATATATACTATATTTACTAAAAATTTTAGTTAATAAAAAACAACATAAAACACGTATGGAATTATTTTATATTATAAATTTCTTCTTTATACCGACTATAAGAAGACAAGTCTCGGTCGTCAATTTTAATACAGACATATTATAAAAGTAATGGAAAGAACAGCCTTGGCGGTTTAACAATAAAATTCTAGATAATCTTGGGCTAAATAATTTTTTAACTGTTTTTAGGTAGAGCGAGGACAAAATGAAGGTAACAGGGAACAGATGGATACAAGAAGCGCAGAATCGGGCTGAGTGGCATGCTTTGGGAGTGGCCTATGTTCAGAAGTGGACGAATTTAAGCTGATAATGATTTTAAATCTCACTCTTAAAAATAGTTCGTTGGTACTATTTTTTTTAATGGGACACTACATTCGTATGTACTCGTACAAGTATGTATGCCACACCGCCAACATATTCCGCACCATATTGGAGACTTATTTAGTTGACATTGAAACTAGTAATCCCTTTAATGTACCACATACATACTCATTAGCATCGCATGCACGTAATGCAGCCGGGGCGGATAAGAACACCACATTAAATATTTTAATTTCACTATTTCATAGAAGAAAAAGCCAGTGAATGGTAAAAAAAACAATATATTTTCCTCTAGCCGGAAATACAATACGGTCAACATCAGAATTGGCTTATTTTTTTAATTATTCCTATAACTGTAATAGAGTATTATGAATATTGCCTAAATAAACTCGAAATACATAGTATTTTTTTTTAAGAAAACTATGTTTAGTTTTAGTGGTCGGTTAATTTCAAAGTAAAAGTAGGTTTTCCTTAAAAACACACATAAACAAATCTTTCCGCATAACAAGCAAGAGGATTCATATGTAACATACGGGAGACTCTATCCTATGTTAATGTTTTTTATACAGATAAGTTGTTAGGTAGAAGACTGTCCATTTTATCCGTCCGCCACTTCGCCCACTTTACAGCTTTTATATCGGCCGCACTAAAATCCATTGACGAAACGTTCGCAACAAAATTGCGGCTTATTGCAGTGATTTTTATTATAATAAGCGTTATGTAGGTGCAGACGGCGGGAATAAAATGTTCCGTGTGAACAATCAAAGGCTAGATAAGTCCGGAACGATGACATGTCACCTTATAGACCACGCATTATAGCAAAATATAACTACTATTTTTATTTGCTACTTGATTCACACTAGACCACACTTCGCAGGACAGTGATAAAAGCTTTTTATAGTTTACTATGATATGTGGTTATTTTGTAAATCAGTCGTTTTGAAAATTGGTAGATTGTCAATTGCAGTATTATTGCCGCGAGTCGGTCCTTTCTCGGTAATATTTTAGAGACTGCGAGTTGCGACTGTAGAACGAATTAGCTAGACGGAATAGCATAATAAACCGCGTGTGAGATCATAGCTAGTGTAAGGTTCAAATGTTTTCATAATTTGTATACTCGACTAATCTGCCACTAGGATCGCTAGTGGATGAAATGTCAAAAAAAGGTTGCTTTCATTGGTATCAATTTTATCTAGCTGACTCGTTTTACCACCGCACTAGAAAGGCTACTCGTACATAATGTTTACAAATCGGTTTATGATAGTTGGCTTAGTTTCCACAATACAAATTTATTACTAAATATTATATCTGTATTCATAAAACTGCTAAAGGATTATCCAACACCACCATTTATCGAGAACGATGTGTCTCTGGGTTACATTGCCTATGGTCCGTAACGAGAGGTGCATTTGCGTCGGGCGTCGTGTGTTTTCGCATTAAAGCGTTCAATTGCATCGATAAAGACAACCGTAAAGTTTCCATTTAAGTGTTGGTGGGCCTACGTTGTGCACACTTCAGGTGTTGTTTGGAAACAGTAAGGGTTTTGAATCGCATACATTTATGATATTAAGATGGAATAGGCAAGAGCGATGCTGTTCATCACAAACACGTTAAAAAAGTGTAAGAAAAGGAATTAGACTCATACAATTTTGGTGAGTTGAGTTTTATATTAACAGAGAAGGTAATTATGGATTTCTGTATTCGGTTCTCTACTTTCAAGTGATCCGATAATTTTCAAATGATCCGATGATGAAATATCCTGTCTGTCATATTACTGAAATGTTGGCTACTATACTATACCAACTAAAAATATTCTTAAGTACAAGATGTCCTTACTATAATAAGTTTCTATAAATCCCACAATAATGAGACTCAGTGCTCTAAAAGAAGCGTCGAATGTACCTACATACATATATCCAGCGACTGGCCACCATTTAAAAACTTTAAAACTGAAACGGCTCTCGCAGTAAAACTGTAATGCACTGCAGAATGTACTAGAATATGGATATGACATTTTGATTTTAAATGAAAAGGGAAATTAATGAGTAAAGCTTTACAAAAACAATTTACTTAAACGATTTTCGGTTTAAAGCATATAAAATTAAATAAATAGTTATGATGGCGATAAAACCATGATTTTACTAACGCAAGTATTACCTGCTTTAAGAAAAACAGCCAAACCACAGAAAACCCATGTCGGCAAAAAGTTACGAATAAATTGGTGTAACTTACTAGATAAACAATGTTTAGGTAATATTGATTGCATAAAAAAAGTAGGTACGTGAAAACCCGTGATACAGGCAAACTAGTTATTTCAAATATACGTTATATTACACAACGTACATACATACAGGCCAGGATAAATAGAATATATCACTTTCAGGACTCTAATACTACCTCCATTCAAAAATCACATCACACCGTGAGCTATTGCTTCGTTTAGAAATAAAGGAGAAACATACCTTTCAATATTTTATAATGGTAGGATATAAATAAAAAAAAAAAGGTAAAATGACATCACTAGAGACAAGAACGCTGGCTGGTTCCTTGCGCAAAGGATTTCTATAGCAATCCAGCGTGGGAATGCAGCCAGCGTTCTTGGCTCCATACCACATGTGGATGTTTTAAATTTAGGTTAAATGTACATACTCTTATTTAGTTTTATTAGTGTGTATATGTGTATATATGGTTTAATATTGAATAAATTATATATTTGTTTTTATGGTAGGATACTAATTCAGTACGTAATTTCTGTATGTCAAATACAGATTTAGAGTTTGAATGAAATCGAGCAAACGAATCGATACAATGGGTATTCTGTAGAGCATTAACTCGCTTAAACTGTATTTTAAGATTGTTTATGTACAATAAATGCATTTATATGTATGTTTGGGTGGACAATAATGGGTATAACTATCTATCTAGGTACATACATACATTTCATTCAGTTTTAATGATATTAAGTTCATACATTTAAAGTTTTGTTGAAATAAACTATTTATGATTACTCTGCTTGATCTATCTTTAAGATATTAGATATTTTTATTCCCTCTGTATCTGATACGTGTAAGGATGTCATAGTTAATTCTAAGTTATACAACAGCTGTTGCATGTAACTCTACATTGTGTGTCAGAATACTAAGTTGATCTGATAAGCTTGTTTATGAAGATATCATTGTGCCCTAGGCCGGGATCTTTAAGTTATGTGCCATCGATGAATACGAGCTAAGGAACTAGGCAATAAAGTGTACTGCAAATGATGTGTTCATCTACATTATTTGTATAAGAATTTTAACAAGTTTATAAATCATTCATCAATCATTATGCACAAACATGATACGTGAGTAGAGAAGAAGGGATTTAGGCAAAACGTACATTTTTGCGTTTTTAATAGACGCGTCAAGTCAACGCTTGGTTTGTTTTTAAATCACGTGTTACGCTCGTGGATATTATGTATAGTCACTTACATAGGTTTAGTAAGTTTTATTATTAATCTTGTAATTTTAGTTACCTTTGTTCAAGAAATTATAGCATGGTGTGATTAAACATGCATCAAATAGTTAATTAAATTATTCTCTCAGATAAAGACAGGCGAGTTCACACCCGCGTGTAAATTATTCAAGAAATATAGGTTTAGATCTCGACACCTCCTTATTAAGGCTATAAGTCAACGCAATAAAGTGCAATCAAGAATGTTAGTGTTATTATCTAATAAATTTTAAGCAATTAATGATAAATCAATTGCTGCACGGGCTATAATTTGTATACCACGCATTCTATACCTACAAATTAAACGTAGCTATTATTTTTAGTCTGAATAAATTAGATTTTATTTCATAACTAGCTGTCCCGGCAGACTTCGTACTGCGACCTAAACTTTTGTATTTTTTTTTTCCTTTTAAACCTTCCCTAGACCTCCACGAACATTTCAAGACTAAGATAAGATAAATCCGTTCAGCCGTTCTCGAGTTTAAATCAGACTAACGAACAACAATTCATTTTTATTTATAACTAGCTGTCCCGGCAGACTTCGTACTGCGACCTAAACTTTTGTATATTTTTTCCCCCTTTAAACCTTTCCTAGATCTCCACGAACATTTCAAGACTAAGATAAGATAAATCCGTTCAGCCGTTCTCGAGTTTTAATCAGACTAACGAACAACAATTCATTTTTATTTATAAAGACAAAGAAGATATGGATTTTCAGTTCAGTTTCAAATAAAATCTCGGTCTTGTAACTAGAGCTCCGATTTCCGAGATACATTTTTTTAGACCTAGACAGCGCTAGATAGCAGACTGCAGCGGCGCTTAGCATCTGGCGAGTTGTAGTCATACGTTAGCTGATCATGCTTAAATATACTACAGATAAAGACCACAGACATTTTAAAGCTCATATAGTGCAAAATAATCTAAGTTTAGGTACATTTTGTATGATACTGTTAAGAATGGCGAACACAGACCGCTGTAAACATTTTCAAATTCATTTATAGTGGTGACAGACAGGCCTATCAAAAGTGGCCAGTCAATTAGCATGCATTAATAAATGATTGCATTTACTTGATATTTAGGAGTGAATTATTAATCAGCTTAAAAGGCATAATATATTCGGTTGTGCCAACCGTTATTTTGCATACGATAAAGTACAAGAATTTACGAATTGAATTTGGTTGAAAATTGATAATTTGCAAATTAGTCGTCGTAGCGTTGACGGTCATAGCAATATAATTTTACTGTAGGTATGTACATAATGTAATTACATTTTTGATTGATAATAGTATTTCCCAAACGTACACAATTAAAATACACCAGAAAAAAAAAATTTTGGCATCATAATCATCATCATTAACCCATTTCAGTAGGTGCAAGCATACTCCTCTCTCGACTACAAAGTTCTACTTGCGGTAGTGTCGCTTCATTTGACCTGGGGGTGGTGAAATGTTTAACATTTAATTTTTTATATTTTTCCAATGTTATCAAATGCGTAAAGCGAAAAGAGATCGCTTTTAGCGATAAGGCCGCCACTTGTGGCACTAGTTTAGATACAATTTGTTTTATGTACTGTTTTTTTAATTTAATATGTGTCAACAATAAAGAGTTAATCTATCTATCTAAAGCGTTAAAAATCTATCATCAACTCTAACTACGTATATAATATTTAAAGTCTCTCAATATACTCTCAGGGTGTAACTTTGTAAATGCTGGACATGTTATAATTGAGGATGTCACAACTTGCATAAGAACAGACATTAACGTTAATACAAGAGACTTACATGCGTAAGATCGAGCGCACACTAATCCGTATTTCAAATTGTTTAAGATGTAAGTTATTCAAGAAGTCAAAGTAATAATACCAAAATAAAAAAAATTACAAGAAAAATGTTCCCAGGACAAGCACGATATATCGCACATCTATCGAAAACTTTACAAATTAGGTATATATATCTACCAGGAATTAACCCTAACTTTTCTAAACTAAATTAACTGAATTGTTGTTTTTCGCTTGAGGACAACTGTACTCGTACCTATTATCCTGCAAAAACCTACGGAAACGCTACCGAGTATTTCTGAGTGAGTAATTCAAATCTACTACTTGACAGAGCTATGTAGGTAATTGTCTTAGAGGCGGTTAGATATTGCTTTTAAAATATGGGACAGTAAACTATTTGTTATATTTATGCAAGGTTCTAGTGCTGCAATCTTGTGATTTGATGTGAAAGATAAGGTTACAGAGTACAATAGATTTTATTGTTATTTCGTATTATGATAAATGAGTTTTGTGCTGCAATTTAATTTAATGCCTCTTTGCTGGAATATAATCTATTTTCGTCCATATTATTTACTATAAATTTGCCTTAAATTCGAGAATTAATTAGTTCCCTCTAGCCAAACACGCTTGATCACAAACATATGTAAATTTTTGGGTTTTCATGAAAACCCGCCTATTTTAACTTGAACAACAAGTAAGAAATATATGCAAACATATCTTGTCGACTTTCATATTAACGGCACCAGCTGAACATTAAACCGAATACAAAATACATTGATTTCGAAGTGTAAATACTTGCTTCGAGCATCGTGATTCAAAGCACTGACATAGAACAGCCATGGGCTGATTGTCCAGTCTAGGATTATATCGATATAGCACACCATTTTATAAGCTCACGATAAGTGTGGAACAAACAAACAATGCTTTATGTAGTAACAATCTTTCGATGGTGACCAATTTTTTTTTTTAATGATATTATTAAAAACGTTATTAGGGCTATTTTTGCCTAGTACGGGTGCTATAGGGATACATGTATAAGCTAAGTAGTCAATCCATGTATATCACACTAGTTCCTGTGAGTTAAAAACCCAGTCACTTCTAAATGAAACAGCAACACAACAATACATTGTGTAGTAATAACATGAAATATGTAGGCTTATTTTTTTAACAGAATTGTAAGGCCCATCTATTATAATATACTATGTCGATGGTCTAAAGCCCGAAAGCTCAGTAACATTGTTGCAATCGGCGTGTAACAAATCGTATGTCTCAATCGGGGGTTGCACCTAATTCTTTACCGATATGGGCCGGCACGGCTACCGTGGCCCGGACAGTTATTGATAGCCCTCTTTAAATATTAATTACAGAGCCAAATTAATTTAAAAACGCGATAAAAATATATCGGGTACAGAGTTCCTTTGTTTTTTAGGGCTAAGAATTAGGTTTGTTTTGCAAATTTGAATTTGAATTTGAATTTGCATAGCCTTCGGAAATTAAATGTTAAAAAGGGTATTTCAATATTTATTGATTTATTTATAATTAATGATAAGTAAGTTATACGAACTAGCAATGAAGCGTGTTGGCGCTAATGATACACACCATCATCAAAAAAATAATCATTACCTACCAAGAGTATTATTGATACTGCTTACATTTTTAACTAAGCTAATCTTTACGATCCCTTGCTTCATCATGAATACTTCGATATTGTATGGAAATTAAGATTAGATTTATGCCCTAATTCCCTTCATAAACTCTTTCATATATCACAATCTACATCTACCATATATATGTAAATTGTGGTCACACATACTCATTTTTGTTCACAAAGAATTTGACTTGAATTGAATTGTGACGATTTGCTCGATTAACAGGTAAGTCCTCAAAAGACTCGGTTTGAATTCACATCTCATTGCAAAATTCTGATAAAGATATCTATTGTTCAAATCTGAATTTGAAATTCGAAGAGATTTCCATAAATTTAAAACGTACAATCCCTATAAACTGCAAGTGTGCGTCGGAGCTTACAGTCGCAAGGCTGCAACAATGTTGCGCCGAGCGGTTGCACTGTCAGTTTACGAATTGCTTGTCTTGTCTCGGACCCGGGGCTCTGTTATCTGCATATACCGAAACATTTCCTTTTGTTGTGATCCAAAATCCCTCGCGTTGCCTTTTGCACTTATTTTTATACTAGCTACGCCACGCGATTTCACCCGCATTGCAGGATAGAATTTTTTTAAGATTATGTTTATTTATTTATATTTACATTACAATCAAATTTTATTTTAAAATCTACGTTTATGTATATAAAAAGAAACAGTTCTCACTACATACACAATGACTGTTATATTATTATTACTGATCAATATATTTCGTTCGCAGCTTATACTTTAATGGCGTTAAGGAATAAGATGTTTATATAGCTTTCTACTAATACAGTTACAATCTAGTGCAAGCATACTCCACTTTGGGTGTGTATAAAAATCCACAGTGTAACAAAATCTATTCCAGTGATAAATTTCGTGACATTCGATATTGCTTTTTTAGGTCCATCCTTGACTACAACTTGTCTGATGCTAAGCAACGTTACAATCTACGAACAAGCGCCTTTGCCTATAAGAAACCGGCTAACTCTTCAAGTTTTGGTTAACAAACAGACAGAGTTACTAAAAAATATTTTGGGACGGGACGTGAGCGAGCTTCATGTGAGATTTGTGACTTGCAGTTTTTTCGACTACATTAAGAAGAAGGTGTAAAGAGCATTCAATTTAGTATTCTACGTATTTTATGTAAGAGTTAACACTGACACATTAAGCATGAAAGAAGTTCTAATTCAACAACAATAAAAGTAGCACAAAACTTATGAATAAACTGGTAAATCTTTTTGAAATTGTGAGGGACTCTGCAACAAAGGTTTAAATTTGTTTTTAAAACTGAGGTTATCTTTGTATACGCGGCAGGAATACTAGAACTCAATATTTTTGACACAAGAACACCAATATTTCAAGTTTTCAACACTGAGGCATAAGAATAAGTGGTGTAGTTAGGTCAGGCATGTAGTCAATGATATGAACAAACAGACAAACTCACGTTTCCTACTCTAGAGGACACTTCGCAAAAACTGTGTGCACAATGAATAGACACTAGAGTATGATATTTATGTTTGTATTTCGTGTATTGATTTAAGAAAGGTATTATTATAATTTAACCTATTTATTACAAATTGTTTTGACATTGTATGAAGTAGATTTTCACATTGTAGGTAAGTACTTAAAAGCAAAGCAAAATTGTATTTGTTGCTTTTTTAATAATATGATTAATATTAGCTGACAACGTAACTCTACAACATTAGTCTTAGATTTAAGCAAAGATTTCAAGTAAATAATTATAAAATCTAGAAGTACAGACAATACGGTTTCTCGGCAATTCATTATCAAATGAAATCGTCTATTATTCCTTATGATTTCCTCTCCATTCTACGGTTACCTGGAAGAGATCGCTTTTAGCGATAAGGCCGCCATTTGTGGCATAAGATTTAAATTTTCTCTTGTTTGTGTTGTGTTCTATTTTATTTGTGTGTCCAATAAAGTGTTAATCAATCAATCAATCAATCAATCTTTCTAAATTTGAAAAACACCCTGCCGATCTGAGTGAGATACAAAACATATATGAACCTATAAGCACAAATAAATAGTTTTCTCACAGACTTATTATATGCAATAATCACAAGCACTTAAACGATTTTCTTACGGCAATTAGTGGTTGCGAGACCCGGCGTGCATGCATTGCTTTACAATTACCTAGCCGACCTCTAGGCCCGGTACAATGTTGCCAAATGCTGTATGCTGTTGTTTACTATGTGAAGGAAACTTGAGGAAAACAGGAGCTAAGCTTCTAGGATTTCAAAATAGATTTGAAGTGAATTCGGGAGCTAAGGTTCTAGGATTTCAATAATGATTTCTTCTAAACAAGAACGTAGATTACAACGTTGCTTAAAATTAGGCGAGTTGTGGTCAATCGTGAGCCTATTTAGTTTAAAAAAATATTTGAAGTGTGTGAAATTATGAGTATTAGATTTTATTGCATAGTTTAACTGTTACAAGTCGACCTAATAAAAGCGTGTTAAGAAGTCAGTTCGTATGAGAGTAGGCATGTGATTTTGTAATACTATCACACTTTCAGGAAATCAATCTTAGAATATGCAAATTGGAAAACCCGCATAACTATATCTTGGCCACTTTTACTACACAGATATAAGTAAACCTTGCAGGAGAGAATTATAAGGAAAATCTATCAATTATAATTACGACAGTACGGCAGTTTCAATGTAAACATATTCCTCACACTTCACCAGGGAAACTGTTAAATGTTTGAAATCTTTGCAATTTTTCAGATGTTTACTCCCAAACACTCATTCACTGTCGTACAGTGCCAAAAACAAATAGCCAAGAAACCACGAACAACAAGAGTCGACAAATAACGGAAATTACCTATAATTGTGTAATTGCAACCTTAACAATTCTCACTTAGAAATATCTGTGGCACCCACATCCGTTTAGACCGGGGTAATGTCGTACATTTTATACCGACAATTTCTGCAGGAACATATCTCGCAAACCGGTTAAAAGGCTGGTTTCGGTAAAAGTTTAAAAATATTTAAGACAGCGCATTTTGTGAAGTCCCAAAATAAAGTTTATTGTCAGCCGCGTGGGACGCGTCGCATTTATTTTGCGGGAAAATAAAACAAAAACACCCTTTCCTGCCTGGCTTGACCACTTTTCATATTATGTGCGCCGACGAATATTGTACAACGCCATGCCGGAAACTTAAGCCTGACTTACATACCTGAATAACATTGGACATTAACTAAATCAATCAAGGATCAGTTGGTCGGTGTTGTACAACTTTAAACTTTTTTACTATTAAACTTAAAACTTTTTTTACTAGTTGATTCAAGTTTACAAGACGAAAATCCTTGTAGATAGATATAAGCATTAAAACTTAATTGAAATCAGAATCATCATATTAACAAGCTTTCTAGTATGACGACAGTATTCAACTGTAACTAAATATACATACATATACAATACCTATATTATGAATGTTGATAACAACTATCTATGCCTATTATGCTTTACAGCATCACTAAGTGGGAAAGTGATAAATGATTAAACCTAACTATAGCTATTTTAATATTAAAACTTTCGTGAGACATTTTATCAATATGTTAACTAAACGGTTTTCACTCGCGTGTAATTCGCGTATGTTGTTTACGCGTTTCGGATGTTATGACATCCATCTTCAGAACACCCAAAACGCGTAAACAACATACGCAAATTACACGTGAGTGAAAACCGTTTAGTTAACATACTAACTATACCTCTTGGTACATTAACTGTACATTATTAAAGCAACATTGTAAAACCGCAATGTTTAACTGTCATAATTAAGTACAGATTATAAAATGTTTAATGCAATTTTAAATCAGCCTAATTGTATATGCAGACGGCGCGAACTGATATTAATTGAATACCCCATAACAAGAGAAGTTTACGGGTTGATATAAATTAAGAATAACTAAGTGAGTTTTAATGGGTATGCAACTCAGAAAGTGCACATAAAGTATGATATAAATTAATGGAGATATCAAGTATAGACGGGAGCAAAAATTGTGATAATTTTTTCTTTGATCATTATTACTTATATGCAATGCCCTGCAAACAATCTTATATCTTGTTCTATTCTACAAGGCAAAATAAAAGAATAATGAAAAAGAAATTAGCATACACACAGATAAAAAATCCAAAGTTGGTAGGATCAAATTTCGGACCATGAAACAAAAAGATATATTTTAATTAATTTGACCAGTAGATTCCACTGTGGAGCATATGTTAAAATGCTTTTGCATAATACATATTACATTGCTACGGACATTAACCATTATTCAAGGCAGCATGTTGACAGAACACTCGCTCTCAAGAAAGTGGAGGCGACAGCGACATCGCAAACCCTTCGCTAGAGGACTTTGCAACCACCGTGACGGAAGAAGAGGACATATTCTGACGTAAGTGTCGTTGTGGTTGGAGAAATTCGAAACAAGCATGTTTCAAAATACCTAAATGAAATGAAAAAGACGTAGGGGGTGTTTTTTTAATACAAATAAATGAAGGAAAAAACATTAATGTAGTCTGTAATAAAATTTTATTCCCATGTAATCTGTAACAAATTCTTTAGAATATGAATATAGATGATTATATTATTATATAAATAACGAAGTAACGACACCAGGTAGAGTCACTAAGGGGGAGTAGAGGCTATTTCCACTTTAACAATATGTACTGGTATATACAGGTAGATATACATATGTATCTATATAGCTGACATGTTTCCCAGACACACAAAAAATTTAAAACAAGCAAAAAACTGCCTTTCAGGTCTCGACTTTGTAGAGACAATTATTGATGGCAAAGACTCAATCACAAAAGAATTCGCTACCACGTAAAACTGTCAGTCATATGTGTTGTGTCGCACAAAAAAGATAGAACAATCATAATAACTTGCACTAATGATACATAATACGGGCGGTTACTGCGGCTTCGTACTGGACATACAGACAGTGCTTAAACTTTGAGGAGTATTAATGCTTCAATATCACTACATAGTATAAAGCAAAGTCGCTTCCCGTGTCTGTATGTTTTAATGCTCTGATCTTTAAAACTGCACAACGGATTTTGATGCATTTTTTAATAGATAGAGCGAATTTTATTATGTATAGTATAATCACATGCTTATTATATTAGATAACTACTGACAATTTCAAGATTTATAATGTAATAAAGTCGTAAATCAACTCATTTTTTTGTCGCTTACATTGTAAACGCTGGCTGATATCTACGAGATAGATCAAAATAATGTATTTAGTATTATATTCCAAGTTAGCAACATCATGCAAAGTGAAAAATATGGAATATTCGAAAAAAAAAACATTCGAAATTCAAAATAACTGCATCTCAACAACTGTCAGTACATTCTACGCGCTTGTCCGTAGCTCGTTCGAGTATGAAATATGAGGTGGTATGCGTCTGGTGCAACATTGTTGCTCCGTCTGCGGCCGCCCGCTCCACGCGGACGAACGACTACATTGCCTGCAACACCGGGGCCGGGGCGGGCTGAGTGCGAGACACTTCGCACGGTGGCCAGGCGGAGTAAGACATATGAGATATAGAAAAAATATGAAAAATCGAAGTACCTATCTCTTAAACAAAAAAAAATGCACCCTATAATAAAATTTAAGGATAAATTAAAAAAAAAAAATTAATTAATTATATTTTATTATATCACGACGTCACGGACGCAATGAGAGTAGCGGAATTCTGGTCTGCAAGAAATATCTAGAGCTGGCACTGGACACAAGCTTGATTCGAGAAGAAGAAGAATTATTATATTAGTGGCTATAAGTAACAAACATCAGGGTCTGTAATGTACCTTATCAAAATCACAAAGAGTCAGTTTTAGTTCAAACGCATTTCAATACAAAGGAGCATTTATAATAAATGCACATGAAAAAAAATACAATCAATGATTGATGACAGTTTTGAACGATATTATATAAGGTTCGAACTTTTATTGCTAGATAGGCACATAATAGCAGGATACAGTTGCGGGTTCGATTCCTGCGTGACACAAGTATTTATGAATTTTAAAAATTATATTTACTTGTGTCGAGTCTGGATGTATAATAAGTATTTATTTACAAAAGAAAAGTATATAAGTATTATATCCGTTATCTAGTAGGTACCCACTACAGAAGCGTTTGCTTAGTGTGTGTGGGGCTAGATGGCGATGTGTGCAATGTCCCGGAATATTTATTTATTTTATTTATTTACATAAGTAGCTTACTATTTAGCGTACTTATTTAGAAGCAACTTGTTTAAGGATATCCCTAAATCTTTAACAAAGCCATGGTCATACTACGTGCAACATTTGATATGTCTTCGAGGTAGATTAGATGCTTATATTAATAATCACTTTAGTACGTGGCCACATTTATGACGAGGATCAGTTTACTGCGATCAATCTCGGAAATAGCCGGGGCTGGTACTTTGTCGTTGTTATTTATTGGACGCTAAAATATAGGCAAGTTTGGTGTATGAAGTTTTTTTCTTTTGCAGAATGGATGAAAGCAGATAATGCAGTGACAAGACGACATTAAGAAGTGGATAAAACTGAGCTATCCACATCTAAAGGAAGTAACATGGGATCGCAGAACATTTTGGATATTGACCTCCAAACTTCTATATGAAGATGGCACCCACTGATGATGATGAGAATGGGATTTTTAAACTATTGCAAAGTCTTGACATTTTAATATAATAAATAGTACGTGTTATACAAAGGTGTTAGAGTCATTGATATATATTTGACTGATTTTATAGATACTATATGACATGGGAGAACAATTTAAAAAAAATCAAAGAACATCATCGTCACCAGAATTTAAGAGCCCGGTTAATTATTAAATGTAAAATTTTTATGACTGTAAATTTTTATTCTAAAATAGAGCTGCTTTTTTTGAATTATGCAAACAAAATACAGATTTCAAGCCTCCTATATCTACGAAGCAAATCTTACAACAACCAAGGGATTCGAAATTTATACTATAAGTTGGATACCGAGATTCATTCATCTAGCTTTAATACGGCAAAGTTGTGGACAGCTCGAGCTCGCCAGGCTCCACTTATGCCTAAACATGCGAAGGCAGCTCGCCAGTCTCAGTACTTAATTACGCTCAATTTGATAGTTATTTTATGACATTATAAATCGTGTTTTCTAAATTATCCAATCGCTAATGGTCCCCCGGTTTCATAGGCTTTACAATTCCGAGACGTCTATCCTACCCTTTTCTGAAATCTATTACGCGAGATGTACATATAACATTACATTTTCACTTTTGTCATAGCTTTATGAATAATTCACAACCGTTTCAGGGTGTTAGGTACTCTGCGTAACTACGTAGGTATAAACCAAAACCTAACTCAATTCACTGTACAAAAAATCAGGATGAATTGCTGCGCCATTGCGAAGTCAAGGGAATCAAACAAAAGAACATATGTACAATGTTGCTAAAATAACTATATATAAATAATAAGTATTATTTTGATAATTGGTTTCCGTTGTTCGAGAGCAAACGCTTATTACTTTGTGATCATAGCGCTGCAGTATAGAAAGGAGTAGTTATTTTTATGTAAGTGTCGGAATATTTTAGGTAGATTGAGTCGTCTCTTGTACTTGATGTCTTTGTTCAGTTTGCAGCGGACCGGGTGCATTGAATATGGATTGCGGAACCGCTTATTTTCAAGTAGGAATGCTAATGCTTTCAATATTTTGTGTGAGCATTCGAGAACGGAAAATTGGCTGTATAATTTTGAATTCATTTGGTAGTTTAAACCAATGCTGTCGAGGGCTGATTTCATAATTCACAACAAAATTAAAGCTGATTCTAAGTTCTAAATATGTAATACGTTAATTTAGCATAAATATCATTAAACGTTAGATAGACAGGTGTTATAAAGAGCAAGTGCAATAATTTCATATGAAATAATGCATACTGCATTAGTGTTGAGTTTTAGTAAAATAAATTCTCAAATAGGGGGCTGAAAATGCGGCGAAACGGTTCGAGAAAAGGATGGTACGGCAGTTTGCTTCGCGCTTGACTTGGCGGGGGCACTGCCGTGCCCCCAGATACATACATATTTTACTTACAAATAAAATCGTTTTTTAATTTACAAAAGCTCACACGATCGAAATCCGCCACCAAAGTTAAATAAAGTAATTCTTTACAAGCTTTAAAAATATCTGTTTTTGAAATAACATTCAATTGGGTCTCGGCTTGTAGGTACCAGAGGCACATTAAAAATACCTCAAACGTTATAAACTTGGTCTCGCCATTGGCTCAGAATTCAAAGGGCCTTATTAAGCGGGTCCTTGTGAATGATTGATGAATGTCTACTGCATTGTACATAAATAAGCCACTTGTTAAGATTAGGTATCGTAGGCGATCATAATCTGAGCATGAATTTATGATTTCAGACAAGCGGTTAGGTATTTAGGACGATTAGCATAATTCAAACATAATGCTAATTATGTCGGAGATAATATTCGATTTGGTTTTGCTACTGTTTGGCATACCAAAGTATAAATTAGCATTATATAGAACAAATAAAAATAATTAAATTAGATAATCGACTATTGCAGGATAATGAAAGCTCACTCTATTATTTCATTGAGCACGTAGGCGTTTTTATTTCTTAATACAATCCTAGAATAGGTATCCAAAACTTAAGATAGGTTTAACTTAACTTTTATATTTGAACGCATTAGTGACACAGATGACATAAATTGTAATTGCCGTACATTTGTCGTATAGTATAGAAAACATTTAGTTATAACGGAGGAAACTGTAATTTTACGAACGATAATAGCTTACGAACAAGAACCTACATTCTAAATCCAAGTTACTGGTATACGAACTTCTACTACTACTTCACTACATACATTGATATGATGATCAGTAAGTACTAATTATCATATCAATACATGAAGTGAAGTAACATTTTCAATTGCGGAGAGGAGGTCTATACTCAGAAGTGGGTGGACAAGGGATGATTTGATGATGATGATGATGAGACTTGAGCCATGCCATGACGCGTGTTATCCAAAAAATGTGGTTTACATTTGAATGAACCATCCCCTTGATTCTCCTCCAATGTCGTATACCAATGAATCACCTCAGTCGTGGGTTTCGGCCGAGACACCATTAATAAGCCCCGACAAATGACTGATCTTCGCTGTTTATTTAGTGCACACATTTAATTCGACGATTAAATGCAAATTTATTTGTTTTTCTGACGCCGGCTCCGAGACTCCGATTTCTTTGTATTTTTGCAATTTGTGAAGGTCAATTTGATGTACGGTTTATTTTATAGGTTTCTCGCAATAAATATATATCAGCAAATAATAGTCGCTTTTATCGTTAAAAGTTTGTTGATCTTTTTGGAAATTATGTCGGGACAAATTGGCGACTTATCACATTAATATTACAGAGAAAATGTTATATGTAGTTGGTTCTACCTTATATTGAAATTATTACCCCAATCAGACTGTTTTGTCCTATGAAGATTACTTAGTACCTATGTATATTAAATTTAGACTAAAATTTTAGTTCTACGACTTCTGGTAAGTCGCGAAAAATGACTTCTTTTACGTACATATACGAGTAAGTAGGTTGATTGACGTCAAAATATGGATGCAATATATTTGCGATAGTTGTATTTATGTTCTACATAAAAATAAGGAAACCACGTTCAATTGAGCCACATCAGACACATGATTTAGTTAAGTTTTTAACGTTTTATGTTAGTTCTAATCTAAGGGCGCCCTTAAAAAGATGAACATTAGTTAAAATCCTGTAAATGGCAACATGACTATGGAATTCCAAGTGTGGCACATCATCAGTCGCAGATTACATAGCAGTGTGTATCGTTAATGGAAACCGCAAGGAGACGCGAAAAAAAGGGCGCAAATTGTTTCAAATGGCCTGCGCGGGACAGGTAGGCCGCCCGCCTGACCTACAGACGTACATCGGACAAAACGAATACAACCTATGCGCTTTTCTGGAGATCCGCGCTGGAATGAAATCTTTTCATAACAATACTAGCTTATTATCTATTTAACAAAAAACTGCATCAAAATTCGTTGGGTAGTTTTAAAGATCTAAGCATACATATTACATACAGATATAAAGACAGACGCGGGAAGCGTCTTTGTTTTATACTATGTAGTGATTTGCTAAATAGATTTTGTAGAGATACATTACTCTATATACAAATATATAAAATAATATATATATATATATATATATATACACACACACACACACACTACACTCACACAATACACAAAATTAAGCTAAGATTTTTCTTTTTAAATACTTTTTATTTCTTAATTTCAATTTTGATTAGCTTTGTTTCTGTAAGATTTCCAACCTATTGAAAAAATGTTTCCCTGAAGGAATTAGCTGCTACAACACGAGAGACTACTTTCTCTCAGCGTAGCAGCTGCTCGACATATCTTTTGTTTTCTAAAATGCCCTATTTTAAATTACATTATTAATAAGTGTTAGTATTATAAGAACTTGTGTGTCCAATAAACATTTTTATTATTATTATTATTATTACTCTTTTGGGGAGAAGTGCAGAAACGGTCTTTCAACTCTGGTTTCCAGTTTCCGAAAAATACTAGACATCGGGACTCGTAGCTTATGTAAGCAGATAGACATTGCAGTGAGAGACCAAAACCCATGATAAATAAAAGGTAAGTTTTTTTTTCAAAATGACTTATATCTTAATTAAGCAAGAAAAACAAACAGACACAATTTGGTTTTGGTTTTTATGAAAGTACATGATCTTTGTAACTTTGCTGGCGTTGTTTCAGGTTACAAGCAACTTATGACATTTTCAGCTTTCAGAACCCTATAAGTACTATTATCATACCAAAAACCACGATAGTCCATCGCTGCGTTGCAGCGTTAAAATGGAACAAACAGACCAACAAACACAATTTCACTTTCATATAGTGGTATGATGGTTTTAGATCAAAGCCAATGGCATATTGAATGGCCTGTTGGCTTAGTTGGTAGTGGCTCTGCCTTCATATTCATATTCATATATTTTCATAAAACCAATTTACACGTCAAATTAAAAATATTCTAATATAGAGGTTGCGGGTTCGATTCCCGCATGACACAAGTATTTATGTACTTTAAAATTTATAATTACTTGTGTTGAGTCTGGTCGTTTGTATGAATAATAAGTATGTATTTACAAAAGAAAAGTATACTTATCAGTATTATATCCGTTATCTAGTACCCGCGACACAAGCGTTTGCTTAGTGTGGGGCTAGATGGCGATATGTGCAATGTTCCGGAATATTTATTAATTTATTATGAGAGAGGTCTTTATCCAGCAGTGGGACGAAACCGGCTGTGGATGATGATGATTTTCACTGCAAACGGACAGAACCCTATGCAATTCTACAAAGGCGCTCATGACAATATTTTTTAACACTATATCATTGCGTCGCAAGGTTAAAGATATTATTCGGTCTGGACTAATTAGTCACGTCAAAACCTAATGGAGATGTAATTCATTCTAACTCGCTTCTGAGATATTTTACCACAGTTTTTTTACTCTACATTTTTTGTCCAAAAAGTTAGAAGATCGACGACTGCATTTTGCTTATTTGACGAGATAAATAAATGATGAGATTTTGATGAGTGATTGTTAGGACGATTTGCCGAGTTTTGGGTAGGTTAATAGGAGTTAGGTTGTATATTGTTTTCTTTTGTAAAGTTTTTTTTTCATATTTGGAAGTGCAAAATGGTCATCAATAGATATTTAAATACGCAAATAAAAAAGTCTACTTACAGATTATTTATCTCGATATAAAAAATATTATAAACAAATAAGTAGGTAATTTATACGAAGCTATATCGATTGATCATAGATAAAATTTAGATTTTGGATTTTAAAATTGTAATCCTTTGAAAAATAGGTCCCTGGTAGCGATTCCCGTTTAAGTAAGTAATAAGAACGCCAATTATTTAGATCTTTTTGCCTGCGCCATGCTATGATGTGAGCCTTAGTAGGTGTCTTGATACCTACGCCAATGAATAAATTCTAATTCACAGCCCTCCGTAATGAGGAATGAGGAGGATGTATATTGACTGGCCTGTTACCTTAGTTGGTAGTAGATCTGCCTTCTAATCTGGGGTTACGGGCTCGATTCCCGCATAACACAGGTAATTATAAATTTATAACAAAAATGTATTACTAGTGCGTTGTGTGTGCGATATGTCCTGAAAAAAGTTGTATTGTATAATGTACTCACAGGTTCAACATCTCCCTGGTTGTCCTTCCCGAGCCCCTCTCCCTTGGACCAGCCCATTTTCTGCAGCAACTTGAAGCCCTTATTATCCGGGGCTATAGATCTGTATAAAAAAAATAAACAATCGGTTAGCTCATACATCTTGTGATCTTCAAAGCGAGAGTGAATCGGTTTTACTGGGTAAGCACGTTTTATCCTAGACCGTAATGATTGCTTACCATTAGGCGAATAACAGACAAGTGCAAACTCATTCCTTGTAAAAAAAACATACTTACTAAGATAAAGCTTAGAAACTTAAAAGATCAAATTGTGTGTTTTAAAAAATGAGGGTATTGCTGCGTTTGCGCGGCGCCACCGTTTTTTTTTTCAATTACTTAATTTGTTAAACCTACTACAACTGATGTTATTTGACTGCAGATGATGATGGTACTCACGTATCTAAATCTACAGCCTGTGTCTTCTCAGCATGGTTAGTGGAGCCTACAGCCTCCCTGCGAGCCTGCGCCCTGTCAGTGTAGGGCCTCTCCTCTATAGCCAGGTGTTGTGGTGCGTAGATATTCTTCAACCGAGCCAGTTCCAGTTCGTGTTGTTTCTTCACGCTTACTGTTCTTGTGTAAGCGACTTTCTTTTCTTCTTCGACTGAAAAATTATATATAATATATGAGAATATTGTATGCAAGTGAAACTATTGTATATCCGTCCAGGATACGAGTGTCCCCACGTCATACATTGTAACGCATACGTTTTTCTATGATTGTAATTTGTAACCAACTTTCGTGCGAGTAACATAGGTTTGATTTTGAAAATATTAACATTTGTACTTTTAAAGCTAGTCTATACTATACTATGAGAAATATTTTGTTTTCCTATGGCCCTTTCCAGAGCGCTACAAACATTTTGTTGGTTTTTGGTCATTGTTTAAAAATTGGGTTAAAAGGTTTGCATTATATACATTATACAATGTACTTATACACTAGCGCGCTATAAGAAAAGCTTGTATTCATCCAGGGTCTGATCTACTTCAATAGTTCATACCAAATTTCATCCATAACTTTCGCCATTATAGTGGGATAGTAGAAAGTAGGATGAGTTTAGTTCATTTACCTTGCATGAGTAGTCCAGGCTCACACTGGCCGCACGTGGTGTGTCCGGGGTGTATGTGGCAGAGCAGCTTCGTCTCGCCCAGCTGCAGCGTGCTGCCGTGCACCACCTGGAGTTGCAACCATAATAATAATTACATTATGATATTCTTTTTTATGTACACATATATTATACTAGTGGGTGCTCGCGGCTTCGCTCGCATTAAGAAGTAAAACTTGCATACTCTATTTCACCCCTTTAAAAGTGGCATTTCCAAAAATCCTTTCTTAGCGGATGCCTACGTCATAACATCTACCTTCATTCCGAAATTTCAGCCCAATCCGTCCAGTGGTTTGGGCTGTGCGTTGATAGATCACTATATCAGTCAGTCAGTCGCCTTTGAGTTTAATAAAAAAATAACATTATCATTATATTGATACATTAATTACAGATAACGGAAGAGAAAAAGTTCAAATCCTATTCAAATCATTTATTCGCAAGAACATGGGTGATATTAGTACAATAGATTGTTATAAGTAGAACGTAAGTTGTTGATATTCGTAAGTATACTAAAGGCGCCCTTGTCGTGATGACAAAAATTAAGAACCATTTATCGCGGTCACTAAGATCAAACGACTGGGGACAAAACCTTTTTGTAGTTATGAGATAATATTATTTTCACATAATATATTATTTTGTGAAATTAACATAGCCATAGAATTTGTGGTTGGTTTTCTGTAAGTGAAGCTTTTGTTTGGATACCTAGAAGTTTAATATATTTCATCCTTTAATCTTTCTCAATTTTTGAGTCATACTTAAACAATAGTTTTATATGGAACTAGTGCGTGCTCCCGGCTTCGCTCGTATAAAGAAGTAAAACTTGCATCCTCTATATCACCCCTTTAATAGTGGCTTGACAGCGGATGCCTACGTCATAACATCAACCTTCATTCCAAATTTCAGCCTAATCCGTCCAGTGGTTTGGGCTGTGCGTTGATAGATCACTATATCAGTATTATACAGATTTTTGCTTGGTTTATCGTACTATCTTAATTAGTTGTAGAATTTTACTTTACGACGATTTTACAGAAAATTATATTTTTGGTTGAACTTACTGTTTTGCGTTGGTCAGTAATCATTTTTTTTTACATGCGATAGGCCCACGCTTGGCTACAACTTGCCTGATGTTAAGCAACGTTATAATCTTGTGTAATACTCACATCTATCGGCAAGCTGACTTCCTGGCTGTCAGACATGCGGACCCCGTTGAGGATGGTGCCGTTCTTGGACCCGAGGTCGATCGCGAAGTACGTCTTCCGAGCCATGTCGTATTTTATGTCTAGATGGTTCTGGAATATAAAATAGTTGATGTAACTATATACTACAATATTTATGTAATTGTTAAGAAAAAAGCAAGATGTATCTAAAATATATGATGTAGATTAAACTTGTGGATCTGTGGTTCATTATTTCTATATGATATTTAAGTAGATGGTTTTCAGCTAATCTAAATTTTTATTTCATTGTTCAGTTTTGGAATTTACATTTGAGTGCCTTATATAATGTACTAGCGTAGATATGTGTACGTATGAAAACATTATAAAAAAAAATTTAATTCTTCTATTCTTTCATACTCAGGTATGCCTATCATCATTTGCCTTACATCTGCGCTCGAGGCTAAACAAGCCGATGAGAGCCACAGATGCGGTAATAATGTTGGCAGGAGTAATGTCGTTGGATGGAGTTTTGGAGTGGCATTGGGTTTCTGTGGCGCTGGTGTCGAGACGTTTGACAGCTAAGTTGTCCAACCATGGACATGACAACTTAACAAAACAGTAGCTCAGCTGGCGGAGGTAATCACATGCGATTACCGATGTTTCATTTCATTTCATTTCATTTATTCATCAAAATACCTAGGTACATAAAAGTACACTTATGATAGTCAAATCATAAGTGTACTTGATTGATGTTAAGCAAAGGTCGACGCGGTCAGTTCTTGGACGGGTGACCAAAAAGTGGCATTCCATTTTGGGCGCTTCCGTGGGTTGGATGATACGTTAAATTGTAGCTAATAATTGTATCTAGTGAAGTCGTTAAGCTATGTCAGAGGCCCTTAGGGCGGTTTTGAAAACTCTCGACACCAGAGTTGGCCACTCTCATTCGATAAGAAGAAGAAGAACAATACAGTTTTTGATAAGTTGTCAAAGTCATCTCCAATCACCTACAAGTACCTACTAGTCACATCAGCTCACCCGAGACACGTTATGGTCACGCAGCAGCACAGCGTGGTGCTCCCCCTCCCGGCCGACGCTGCCCCCGTCCTTGGTGACGAGGAACAGGCTGCCCACCTTCAGCTTGGCCAGCTTGGTCTCGCGGACGATCACGCGCATGCACGGCGGGTGGTGCTTCGCTATTGGATCTGGACATAGAAAAACATATCACATACATACATAAAGATCGCTCTTAGCGATAAGGTCGCCAGTTAAGACACTAGGATTAAGTTTTAATATTTATTGTAAATTTCTGTATTGTGCTGGTGTTTTTAATAAAGTGTATATCTATCTACCATACTTCACATTTATATTCATCATCAGTCAGGTTGATCACAATGCCAGGTAGTGACCTCTTTTTTGATGTGGTTCACATTTATATTCATCATCATCTACAGCCGGTTTCGTAACAGCTGAGAAAGACCTCTTTTTTCATGTGGTCTTCCAATTCAGAGTAAATAGCAAGTGTGCTACATCTTAGACTACAGTGGTGCTCAACATCAGGCAGGCTGTAGACAAACGTAAACCCATTACGAGTTTTAAAAAAATAGTTATGATCTTATGCCAGGTTCAAACTGCAACAGATGTTATGTTATCGACCCATCTTATAGCTAGACACCAGACACTAATATTATAAAGAAAGTATGTAAAAGTGTGTGATCGTCATTATTTCGGGCTCATATGGTTATTGGTGGATTAAATTTGGTCTAGAGATAGATTGTGTTCTCAAAAAACACATAGGCTACTTTTTACAGCATGTCGCTGCTTGTGTATTAAATATTTTATCTACCATGAAACAGTTTAATGTGCCTTACTAATTTGGTGACCTAAACTTCATACAAAAAGTTAGTCTTAATCTTATGAAATATGAAAGCATAGAAAGCCCCTACAAAATATTAATTTACCCTCATCACTGACTGTAGAAGTACTAGCGTCAGATTTTGATCCATTTTCAGTATCAGTATTACTGCATTCACCATCTTCCATGTCTTCATCCTTGATTTCTTGAATATCACCTTTTTCATCACTTTTAAGTTTATTACCTTTTACAGAAATTTCAGCAGCATCTTTGCTTTCTGGCTCTGTATTTTCATCATTGGTTTCAAAGATATCTACATCAGTATTCTTTGAGTCGGTTTTACCTTCTTGATTTTCATTTTCTGCCAAGTCTACAGTTATTTCATCAGAATTCTTCGAATCCATCTTAATTGTTTCCTTTTCAATTTCAATATTATTTTCAGTAATTTCCATTTTGTCTTCTTCTGGTTTCTTGAGTCCATCTTTTGACTTCTTTTTCCTTCTCTTCTTCCTTGCCTTTTTCGCTTTGCCGCCATCTTCTTTGTCCTGTAAAATATTGTTGAGTTTGGTATTGTGGAGTTACTAGTGACCATCTTATTTACCTAAAGCTGTGCTGCGGAGAGAAACCTGAGATAAGTGTTTGGTCAGGTTATCTATGTCATCTTCTGGTTTTCTCCCCTGTAAAAGAGACATAACATATGTTAATAGAAATAAAAATAGAACAATGTTCATGTCATTTTTTATGCATGCACATAAAGCTAGGTTAACAGCAAATTTAGGTACTAAATCAAATTCAACAGAAAATAAATTAGTAGGTATGACATATACATGTAATGTGCGAGTAATAGAGACTGGAATAACAATTGATTAATTGAATGAAAAATCTTCCTGATTAGTAGCTTAGACTACTGATCTAAACCATTTATAACCAACAAGTTACTTAAAATAATCTTTAGAATTACTTTTTTCTTGAAGGAAATTATATTCATAACAAGGTGGAAAAGAAATGAAAACTTTTCACTGTAGCAGATTGTACAAGTATAAGCATTATACAAACCCTTTTGAGTTTCCGAGCCTTCTTATTCAGATGAGCAATGAGTGCTGCATTCACTTTGCTCGTGTCTGGGTAGGAATGAAACACAAACTGCTTGTCGGCAGAGTAGTAGTAGTAGCACCCGGTGTCTGTGTGGTAGTACAGACCCAGCTCCTGGGAAAATAATAATATCTTAATACCTCAAGTGGTGTTATCCTTGGGTCAGATAACATATTAAATTGAAAGTCCTGGCTGTTTCTAGTACAGCAGTTGTTAAGCCATGTCAGCGGTGGTTTGATAAACTCTCGACAACAGAGTTGGCCACTCTTAAGAAGAAGCTTAAGTGCTTCAAAAGTGATCACTTATGTACAAAAACATCATGCACAAAAAGCTATTAAACAGCTAATATACATAAAATCCTTGGGACTTAGCTAAAATTTGGGAAAACCTTATTAAAAAAAAAATTAACCCAGAAATGAGCTATTTTTATATCCCATTAAACATGTGCTTTTGACTGCATTCTAAAACAGACTAAATTATCTACAATTTTATAAGATTAAGTAGTTGAAGATCAATCACTAAGCTTATATATACAAAATAATACACTTTTGCTTACATGACTAGCAAATATAAAATGTCAGATGATACTACTAAAAAGCAACTTACAGAATTATAATAATATCCAGTCTTATAATCATAGTACATTCCCGCAGACTCCACATACACCATTCCTGTATCTTGTAAAGCACTTTGAGCAGCCTCTTTTACTTGCTCTGCTATACTTTTCTCAGTGTCTCCACCTCCTTTTAAATTCCAGCCAGTATTTTCTTCGGTGAGGTTTAAAGACTCTTCTGATTTATTTTTATGCTTATCTACAGCAGTCTTTGAACTCAGGGTATCATTGTCTACTACTTGGATGGAATCTTGAGTGGTTTTATTGATTGTGGTAGATTCAGTGTTGGAATGAGTAGACTCACTTGTACTTTTCGTTTTGGTTTCCTGTGGAAAATAATAACAAGGTGGGTGGGTTATACATAGTTTTTACGCGAAGGTATCAGATGTAGGGCAATTTGAGATCTGTTTACATTGAGTCTTGAAGGTTATGCTTACCAATTGACTGAGACGTTGTTTTAATGACTTTACAAGCGAGTTCCGTTTTCGTATGCATTGGCGCATCTTTAGTATGAGTTTTATGATTCCAGGCCTGTATTTTAAAGATAATTTAAGACTTCTAAAGCTCAGTTTTGATAGAGGCTTCCGCTTTTTACTGGAATCGTTCCCATTTTCAGTCATCTTGGATTTACTGAAATGCAAAATAGATGTAAGCAGGAGGTAAGTACGGTTTTATTTAATGTGATGAACCCGCAACGTAGTATATATTGAATTTGTATTTGATATTTTATTGTAGTACAATATATTACTGCAATGTTTTGGTTATGTTTTTGATATTTTTTTAGTCAGCAGTCAGCACTATAATCTGAAATAGTTCGACACTGACATTAGATGGTTTGCTGCTAAAGTCATATAAAAATTAGATTAAATTGCCATTGCTAAAAATAGACTTTTTCTACTCGACAATAGGTGGCGCTTTACACAAAAAAATCCAGATATTTTTCCTCGCATCAAACATAACAGAGGGCGTTAACTAAGTTTCTGCAGCGCAACTTGACGATGGATTGCAAGTGTTGTCGCTAGATAGCGCTCGTAAGTATTTTAGACATATTTTTACAAAATTATAAGGCTCATTTCATTATAACTCTGTGGGCCTAGCACAAGTTTGAGTCCGTAAAGTAAAAGTTAGTTGTAAGTATTACTTCCGACTTTCATGCATTGGTAGCTGGAGTTAGGTCTCGATGGTAAATAAACGAGAGTAACATTACCGGTTGATTAACTTCGTTCATTCTTTCATTCATTCTTTTCTACGAATATTTTTATCTGCGATTCCTATGATCCTGTCAAAACAACATGGCGCGAAATAAATAAAACTAAATTAATAAGATCAAAATACGTAACTTTTAGGAGTGTTTTTACAGTATCGATGCTTTTATTGTACAAAAGGAAGAAAAGAAGTTGATTGTGACAGTGCATATCGATTCTTGGGCCAGTTCGAAGAGATGACTGTTAGTTTGAGAGTTTGGAAGAACGCCGAGGTTAACTAATAGACGAGATAAAAGCAGAAAGGCTTCGCTGGCATGGCCATGTACAGAAGATGAGCAAAGCGCGTATATTCAGGGCGACCGTGGTGCAAGAGACCGGTGGCGCGCTATAAATATCGCTGGAAGGATCGGGTCGAAGAGTATCTCCACAGGATTCGTGATCCCAGTAATATAAGATAAGAATAAGACCTTGCTCAAGACCGCGATGAGTGGCATCTTCTAGTACCTACCTATTGAAGGGCAGAAACCGGCGTGGTCACAGCACCAGCCAAAGTAAAGTAAACATAAAGTTTTCATACATTAAATCCGGAACAAAGAAAGATAGCGGACGAGTAGGAAATACAATCGAACCATAGAGAAGTCTTTGTAATATTTGTAAGTACATTGGGAAATAAATCCATTCTACATCTAGTTTCATCATAGAAATTTAGACCCATAATTCAATTACTTAACATGAATAGTTTCAGTGTTTTAGAAATACTCAATAAAGTTCTACAAATTCAATTTTACAGGTTAAAAGTTACTAGAAAAATAATATTTTAAAACTGGCCTTATTGAATAAATCTACATCAAGACTGGAAGTAAACCGGCCGAATCTCTATCCAATGAACAAACAGCAAAAGGAGTGGAGAGCATAATTACCAGAAGAAGCTGCAGTGGCATACTATGGTCCCATCCATCATACTTCTCTATACTTAGGTATGTATGACAGTGACTATACTCTATGATGAGTTTATATAAGGTTTTAATAAGGGCTTAACAGCTGCCACACTATGACAAACAGCTGGGTCACTACTTGTTACAATACTTTCCTTAATTTACTCAAGTTTCTGAGTGTATAAATAAAATGAAAATTAATACTTTAACTAAATGGACTTAATCGATAAATTAAGACACAAATTACCTGAAATTAATACCTACATACTTTCCATTAGATTGATTGAAACTGTGAGGTGGTGCTAGTTTAAAAGTTTTTTTTAAGTTGCTGTGTACAAACTTTTTCTAATTTAGATAATCACAAGATTCCTGTCTTCTATACTTCCCT
This sequence comes from Macaria liturata, assembly GCA_964023185.1. Classification (NCBI taxonomy): domain Eukaryota; kingdom Metazoa; phylum Arthropoda; class Insecta; order Lepidoptera; family Geometridae; genus Macaria; species Macaria liturata. Next base: position 7,641,265 of record OZ026824.1, on the reverse strand, counting down.
GGTATATCTAGCTGAGGGACTTAAACTAAGCCATGAATCTGGCATCTGATAAACTTATTGCAATAGCTTTGCTGGCTACACAGGTACCTACTTATTTTATGTGAACAAATAAAATGCAATTGTCCAATAATACGTATTTTATTTTGCAGGGGCTGAATCTGCCAGGGAGAGAAGACATTAATATTGGTATTTTATGTCTAAGATTATTTAAGTATTTTATTTTATTACAAAACATATAATTTTAATTTCAATGAGTTTTATTTACAAAGTTTATCCAACCTTACCAGTAACATAACTAGTATAACTAATAAATTATAATTAAACTATGTAGGTAGGTACCTCTTTATAGTAACCATAAAGTTGCAAAATAAATAGGCTAAACAAATATGTTTGACATGTTTTTAATAACAAAAATTTTCATTATGTTATTAATAAAACTTGACATTGTAACTTCTAAAATTTTATTAAAACTAAATGTTATAAATCCAATTTGACGAGATATTGTAATTTGTGTAGCATATTCTATGATATTAGTACTTATACCTATGTTACAACTTTACATTATCAATAAAGATTCTTTATCTTTATCTTATCTTTTAATAACAATATCACACTAATTTTCTAGTTACTGATATGAATCCAGAACTAATGCAAAGATTACTAAAATACAATGTTTACTCCCACCTGTTCTGTTAAGTAGTTCTGTTGACAGGACTACTGGTAATTTCTCCGCATTAGTTCTGTGATTTAAATAACTTTAGCAACCTTTGTATGTATATTGGCAATAAATAAAACAGAAATAAAACAAAATGAGAAATATATTTTATCAACGTTCAACAACAAAATAAAACTTCTTGCCTAAAGTAGGATAGGATACAACTTTACAAAACAATTGCAAACTTAGGAGATTAATATTAAGTTGTGCATGGTTTTAAAATTTAGGTATTTATAATACATATATGGTTTAGTTCACAATGTATAAAAAATAATATCAACAACACCATAAAACAGCTTTTCATTAGTAATTTCTAGTAAATAACTATCTTGAAATCTAAAATGCAAAGGATGTGCAGTATTTTTTGTGCATAACAACTCCAGTTTAGCCTAGTCTCTCTCTTCACTTATTCTGTTGGTAGTAGTCCGACCAAATCATTACACTGGCTTTGGAATGGCTTGTAGGTATTGTAGACAGCTTCCAGACTAGCTTCAACAAGGTTGCGGAATAGCATTAAGTGCTAATCTCTCTAGGCTAGCCTGAAACAATGTCCTGTAAATAAATAATTAAGTATGTACTTATTGGATTTTAAGTTTTCCACTAGACTAGCCAGGATAAACATTACATGCCAAGTATGCTTCTAACATTGCTTGTGGAGGTTTTTATATGGTTACTGTTGGCTCTCAAAAACAAGGCATCAGAGTGACATCCCCATACCTGGAATTCATGCTGGTAGTGCAATGGTTACTATCACAGCTCTTTGCAAAACCATCAATAAGTTATGCTATTCATTTGTGTAAGTTACTTTGGTAAGTAGATATTTTTAATTTTGAGTGTTACTATGTATATTTTGAGTATTGTAACATTAATTGTCTAAAGCAACAGCACTTAATGAGTACAATATATAGATTAATGAAGGCAGCTGCAATCTAACGAGGCTGCTAGTTCCAGACGGAGCCTTTTGGACTGCCGACGTACAGTCCATAGCTTTTACGGCGGATCTTAGGTCCGCTCAACGCATCTTCAATATCTTTGAGAAATCACTGTAGATATTTATTGGGGAGGCATAAAAACTAACTTTGGGATGTGCATGGAGACTATTTTACTGTACAATACAGCTTGAAATAGCGTATTTAACTAAATTTCCAAACTAACTTACCAACAAACTTTGAATACTTTACATTGAATCTGGTTCGGTGTCATTTTCTTCATTGGCCTCATTGCATCAACGAGAGATGTTTTATGTACCTATTTCCACTTGAATTTCTGTCACAGTAACAAGGAAAAATCACAAAAAGTACAAAAACATCGCGATTTAATTTCCAAACCGTGGTCGGTTCAATACAAATTTGACGTTCAAACTTTTGACAATATAATAGTCATAGACAATTATAGACAATGTTTTTTTAGTTAAAAATAGATTTAGAAAATAATGTTTATATAGCCTTAACTAATTTTATAGAAATTAAATTAAATATAACACATAAAAATAGATCTCAAAAGTTGTCGATAGTTTTCTCACTGAAAAAATGGCGGTGAAAATATTTGTGACATTTTGTCGAAGGCTGGGTCTGGTATTTACGGATCACCTGTCAAATTAAAACTCCTACTCGCTAGCTATGTAAATCTCCATACATTAGTCCCGTAATTTCATCGAATCCTGCGGAGTAAGCGAGGTCACGAGTAAAATAGTTTCGCTACTCGCCACCAGGTGCGCTGTACGATTTTGTATGAAATGCGGATCGACAAATTATCGGATCCTGCGATGGTAATATTCCTGCTAGGCCCACTGAACTCATCATCACATGACAATTAAAAATTATGAACTCCAAAGAGTATTAGTATTCAGCAGACATCCCATGAAAGTAATACCAAGTAGAGAGAGAAGAGAGAGAGAGAAGAGATCTTGCAACTCTACGCAAGATCTTAGAACGTCCTTGATTCAGACTGTTGTCGTGTGGATGATGTCTTTTTCTAGCATGTGAGATACAGTCAGCTGCTTGTCTTCTAATAATTTATTGATTTACTCCTCAATATCACAATTTTATAAGAAGCGAATGATAAGACTTAAAGTGTTCCCGTATATTTTAAGTTGTAACAATTGTAATCCTTGACAACTATACTATGGATGCTCCAGTGAATACCTACCTACTTAATGATAAAATCGTAAACAGTCTCCCATTTCTGTGTTTAATTTCTAAATTATAATGATAATGTTCTGTGTTTGCGTGATAAAACAGTTATGAAAAATTATTTTTAGGCAGGTAGACATAATAAATCGGTTTCCTAAAAAGACACAACTATCTCCTAACTGAAATTGTGGTACATAGGTGTAACACCTATGAGTTACCTGTGGCCAACTCAAGTGTCAGAGTTTTCAAACCACCCTGAAGGTCTCAGACATGGAATATCGACTGCCATGTGACAAACAGACATTATAAAGTTAAATAATATATGATCTTATTATCGAACTTATTAATCCCGGTATGAGAGTATTATATCACTTAAAAACTAGAGCACAATTTTCTTTCGAAAAGTCAGTAACATTTTTTGCAGGTAGGTTATCGGAAGGTGGATACGAAAATATTTCGACCCAACCAAATTATTTTCGGCATCTCATGACGAATGCACAATTAAATTACAAAACGTGAGTCCATTGTAACTTGTGATTTAAAAATTAACGAATTTCATTCCAAAATCTTGCATCCGTTATAACTTATGATATTACAAATTTACTTTAATCCCAGATTATTTTCGGCATCTCATGATGATTTAAAAATGAACGAATTTTATTCCAAAACGTTGAATCCGTTGAAACTTGTGACTTGTTAAAAAATAATTAAGAATATATTTAATTTTAAAATTTTGATGTTGCGCTAAGGCGCTTGACGCCTGCGTTGGTTGCCGTGCACGAAAAAAGAATGAGGACGACATCCAAGATGGTTACCAAGATGGCTTCCAAGTGAAGTTAGAAGGACTTGACTTGTATTGACCTTCGAGCATCATGGATTTTTTATATCATATCTCTTTCCCTCTATTGACTATAGTCAAATCAGTCTCTGAAATTTGTGCAATGTTGCCTGTAGGATAAAAGTACTACCATGTTTATTATATCTGAAGCATGAAATTTACGAAATTTAATTTATTTTCCAGTGGACTTCACGAACCAGTTGAAAGACGGCTGCCTCTGCATGTACAGTATCAAGAACCCAGCCTACCCGGAGTACGCCGTCATGACAGAGTCGCCGATCATCGCGCTCGACGTCTACAAGGAAGTGCCTTACCTTATTTGTGTCGGTAAGAGCCAATTGCCATTTTTTTTACACGGAATATGCCAACGTTTAACTACAGCCTGACCACTGTGGTCTAAGATGTTGCACGTTGTTGTTGTTGTTGTTCAATTCCAGCAAATCCTTAGTATTATCTTCTGTAAGTAATTCCATTCACTGAAAAATACTATTCAAACCACTATAAGCAATAATAGGCACAATCTATGAACATAGAGGTACTCATAGAAATTAAAATCAGCCTAAGCCTCGAGTTCAAACAAAATTTATTAGTTACAGCCAATAAATAAATGAAGGTATGGTTAGAAGTATGCTAGTATTATACTTGTATAAAGAAATTGGTTACCCGGATGAGATCGCTCAGGCTACTGTAAAGAAGACTTTTTCTTTTCCTACTTTGACATATTATTTATCGCTGTCATGTGTTACAATAAAGAATCTGTACTTTTAACAAATGTGCTCTGCACGTTTGTCAGGCGACGACGTATTATTATTATATTCTAAAAGATGTCACTAGGAAGTACAAATAAAACACTCTTTTGTCACTAGAACTTTTATTTTAAAATAAAAAGCTCATTAATTTAATTACATAAATTATGTGCGTATTAAAGATATGTGTTTTAAAACAAATAAAAATGTAGTCTAATGAAGGTATAAATAATAAAACGGTACGGCTTCCAATGGACAATTTAAGTACTTACTTACAATAATTAAAATAAAATGATCAACTAATTACCAACATTCAGCAGCCTATAAAAGTGTATAACATTAAACACTAAGAAGATCTATAAATGCAAAACTCTAAATGAGTATACATTAGAAAAAAATACATCCAAATCAAAAAATGTAATATTAGCTCATTCGTTCGATAGTCCTTATAGTTTGCACAATTTGTTAACCTTATACCCTACGGTAATTAGACAAGTACAAAATGATATCTTAATTCTTAAAAATATTCGTATCCTATAACTAGAGTCAGTTGTATAATTCATTAGAATAAGTATTAATAGTGTACGCTAATCCAGAACAAGTCATGCATTTATAACGAACCCAGCGACATCTGTCGAGTTCAACAACAACCTACCAAGCGCAGGCGCCACGAGACGGATTTATATGTATATTATACATCCTAGGAACAGCGAAGCCAAGTTAAGTAGGAGCAATAATGGTGGCAATAATTTACAAAGCTCTCTAATTCAACTTTCTTAAAAATTTCAGCTTATTCGCAATACTTTGGTTAAAACACAGCTGTAGAGAAATTTAGACCAGTTAAAATAGTAAAGATGCCAACATAGGCGACAGAATCATTTTATCATTTGCTGTTCTGTTATTCAGATGGTAATACTTGCACCAATTATGCCGATTTAATACAAGATGAACGTATTTTAGTCGTGGCGCCTAAGCTACGTTTCAAAGTCGCTAAAATATTCAAATGTGATACTGCATACACACGCACTACTCATTAAGTATTCACGTATGGAAGATCTACGCTAAAGGCTAAAATGTTACATTTTCGATATGTTTACTTTTATATAACGTCAACTTCCAACATGGCACTGTTATAGCCAAAAATCTTGTCGTTTTGGTCTGTAGCAACATAAATATAACGTATAGTGACCACCAAAAAGATTGATAAGAAATTGGCCGGAAAATATGGATACCTATCGATTTGAAATCATACTTTTCGACTCAATTATACTTTTGTCAATACATTTGGCGGCAACTATAGGTACTTTAATGTATAGCGCGAGGGATCGCGTATCGTAAAAACCGTATATATTTATAAAAATGTGTTTAAAATTACACGTATTTAGGTGCAATTTTTCTCATACAAAAAGCTGCCGAGTGTATGTGTACTCATAATATTAATTTATTTATCAATTACGTCATATTTGGTTAGTTATTTATAACATGACATTTTACGTAAAAGCCCAGCATGTTTATTTTTACGCAGATCAATATCGTCTAAAGACGATAGTAGGTAATTTGTCGTTTAGTTTGTTTTTGTAAGAGACAGTGGCGTTAACATCGGTTAGCCTAAGAGCTAGTAACATCCTACGTTAACAATGACACTAACACTCCGTACTCCCATACATAATTGAAACTGCAAACTTATCACGATTTAAAACACTATACGCATCTAATTCGTGATTTTTACCACTTATATAAAAATTCGTAGTCACGCCGAACTGCACAATTCCTTGTTTAAATCGAGGTTTGTATATTACTTAATTTTATAAATGCATTTCAGCTGCAGCTCTGAATATACGGTGGCCGCTTAGCTATGAATAGTTTTAATGAAAAAAGTTTCGATCATAATTACAAAAGAGTTGCCATCGTTAGTGCCGACTAGTTCCTTACAATACGTTTTACAAGAAATCATAGATGCCGATGTCTTACAAAAATAAATAAGGTTGAACTCGCGATATAATTTCGAGTAACTTTGTCAGTACGGTTCGACCTTCGTCGGAGCTAATACTGTAACACAATCAACAGAGAATTATTCTTAGAGAACAGATCCACAACCTTTATACTAATCACGAGTCAACCCGAATGGATCGTGCGAGCTGAGATGAACGAAAATCGAACCGTACACTTCAAATATTTGAAGCTGACAGACCGACTGAATGGATTCTACTTTTGGTTGAAAAGCTGGAATTAGTTCAGTCAGTATCTTCTAAGCTAATGTAATGGCAGTGATCGTACCTTCTTAAGGGGGTACATAGGGGGGTGGTTTCCTGTAAGTGGGGGTGGCTTTGGGCCGCGGGGGGGTGCGGGTGGCGGCGAAGGGGGGCGGCGGCCTGTAGGGCGCGTCGTCCCCTTGTCTGTAGTCTGGTGCCGGGGGTAGAAGGGGTGGTTTTTCCTCGCGCATGATGACCGGGCTTTTATGGACCGGCTCCGTGTCTCCTCTCTCTTCCAGCTCGTCTTGGAATATGACAGGGATACCCTTGGAGCGGAACGCTTGCCGCTCTTCCTCGTCTCCCACGCTCATTTTACCTGGAAAATGTGAGTAACAAATTTATAACATGATGTGTAAATATTTAATTATTTTTACAACCCGTATACTTATGCGTTATGAAATACAATATGATTACCAACATTTGTACCTCTTATTTCTTTGTTACGTTTTAATATTCTCATTTGGATTTCAATGATCACTGTATGATTTATCAATCTATGTTTGCTTTCGAGCGCATAATATATGCTTTGGTGCGATTACGCAGATTAGGGTAAACTATCGTGTGGCGGTTTTTTTCTAACGATGGTATTCAAAACCGAGCGATGAATTGCAATCCAAAAAATTGTCTATAAATGCCCTGTAAATGAACTTTTATGTATTTCTAATATTCTGAAGCCGGTTCGTGGATTGCTGTACTGTGAACACCGCAGTGTATTTACATTTTACATGAATGACAAATATGTAAATAGAAAACGTGGTCGAGACATTCAAAGGTGCGGACAAACTAACTTAGTTACATACTACGAAAATACAAAGCATTATCTTAAAATCAGTATTAGATATTTAATGAATTATTACATAATGTTTTTTTCCTCTATGATTTTAAATGCTAATAAGGCATCAATCCGATACGCAAAGACGGGTCGAATCATTCCTGTATTTTTTTTTATTGCGATAGTAATGTTACTTAATTAATTCTGGGGGGGAGTCACAACCTTCAGTCATGAGGAAATACGACTCAAGAGAGATAATGCTACTTAGTTGCTATGAAATGTTTTGACCTTGTTTGTCCGTGCCTTAAATCTCTATGTGAAATACTGTGTTAGCATAAGACAACATCTAGATTTTGTATGTGATTTAGCGTTGTGACTCTGCATTGTTGTTTGAATTCACCTCAGTTTCAATCAAGCTGTTTGATTGCTATTCTCGGTAACATTCTGATTTTCAGTATCAGTTTGATTCTCATTATTCTGATTCTCATTGCCGCCTCCTATAGAACCAATATTTAGATGTTAGTCTTACACTATTGTTTTTTTTAATATGATAGATATGGCTACGAATATAGCGATTAAGAAAATTTAAACTACTTATATTGTTTTTTTAACAGACTTCTGAGCTTAACTTACAAAACTTTAGTTAAACTTTTGAACTAAGTAAATTAATATTTTTGAACCACTCCATGTGTCTTACACAAAATTAGTTTTATGAGAAATTTGTTTTTACATGTATTAGTTAAAATTAATAACAATAAAGACTTATTTAAGACGCAAAACCATCATAATAGTATCAAGTGGCGATGCCTTACTGTTGACCGATTTACGAGTAAATTGCCAATAAAAAAGAGTATCGTATTTAAAACTATAGAGTACACAACTATAGATTTATGTAAACAATCCCGAAGATTAGGTATATCAACATTACCTGTCCTCCTCTTCCTGTACAGCACGCAGGCAATGAGCGCCGCCAGCAGTATCATGCACACTATCACCACGGACGGTATTATAAACGTCAGCAGGTAGCTGTTATCACTCGCCGAGCCTGCCTTGCTATTGGCCGAATTAGGAGCACCAGAATACACTTGAATAGTTGTCTTCGGTACTTTGGTGTTCTGTTCCGCGCATAGACCGAGAGGTATGAGCCTTATGGACATGACTTTGAGGTCTTTATCGAACACTTGGTCGACGTTTTCTTTGAGCGCGCCGCCGCCCGTGCCTCGCTCGTCTACGATGATCATTTTGCGGAGCTCCTCGATCTCCTTTTTGGGACAACGGTCCATCGGGAGACTGGTGTTGTACCTGGAATTAGAGATGTAGATTTTGAGTAATATATGTAACTAGTGCATGCATCCCCCTATTTCACCCCTTAAAAAGTGGCACTTACAAAAATCCTTAGCTTAGCGGCTTCTTAGCGAATGCCTACGTCATAACATCTACCTGCACGCCAAATTTCAGCCAGATCTGTCCAGTGGTTTGGGCTGTGCGTTGATAGATCACTATATCAGTCAGTCAGTCAGTCACCTTTGAGTATTTTATATTTAGATTTCATATATATCTATCCATATAATACCTACAGCTGAAGAGGGTCGAAAGTCTGTACATAAAATATACGAAAAAAAACTTAGAATACTTTAAATTGCTAATTGATAGTAGAACACGTTTCAACAATTTATACAACTTTTGTCTGTTTATTTAAAAGCGCATCACACAAAAATGGCTGAACGCATCATTATGTTTTTTATATGTATGAAATCCTAAAAACAATTTATATGTTTGTGAAATGTATGAAATCCTGGGAATGACCAGGCTACTTTTTATTCTGCGTCTACTAGTATAAAAATAAAATGGAATATTATATAACTCACCATATAATAGTAGTAGGATTATTAGTGATGCTCTGTATCCTGATATTATAAGGTTCCTTCTGTCCAAACAGAGCCGCTAACTTCTCGACCACCTTCCTCTTGTTATTCGCATCGAAGGCAAGTTTCGGGAAGGGATACTCCATGGTCATTTGGAACTCGACCGTGGGACTTATCTTGGGAGCTTTCACCACTTCAACTATCAAGCTGTCGTACGCACTCTTCTTGCTCGAGTCTTCGGCGATCTGGAATGGAAAGGACTTATGTGACATGTGAAGGAATAGGTAGTTTTATAAACTAAAACGTTTGCAACTGATCAGTTTGCCTGATGGTAAGCAATAGCTATGACTGAAGATGGACCGGTTCTTATCGGGTTCTTAGGTTCTTACCCTTTTGGAACCGGGTTACTCTCGTTTTGTATGTTGAGTCATAATTACTTACCTACAAGTTTTAAAGTGAGATTTATACTGTTTTATGGTTAGGTTATTTTTAGACACAAATACTATTGGTTTAGAGTTTAGTAATGTGCTTACAATTTTGCAATATTGTACTCGTACAGTCAGTAAATGAAATCGAAAGAAATTCCACGGTTATTAAGTATGATTATTTATCTTTGGAGTTCATAACTAAATCTACTTTGATTCGATTTTGATATTATTATAATTAGCACAAGTTCACAATTATAAATTGTCTGAGTCGAAAAAGGTGTCTTCTTCGTCTTCAAACAAGAAACTATACTGCTTATGAGGAAAAGCAGTGTTGCCGCAACATTTCGTAAGGCGCTTGGCGACAGATTACTCTGCAGTCAGGTGCACCTGTACTGGAATGAACGTGGCTCCCGATCGAGGCAGCCGCTACAGACACTCACCAGCTGGTAGTTGACACTGCCCTCGTCCCCCGCGCCGGCCAGTCCGTAGAACTCCTGGTTGTTGGCGTCAAACTGCAGCCAGTGTCCGGCGGGCAGCTCCGTGCGGTCGCTGTACCGCAGGGACAGGGACAGGTGGCGCGTGCTGCCGTCCTCCGGGTCGAAGAATGTGTCCTGCAAATATTAACAAGTTTTATTTATATTTGCTCAATTTAAAGTCGATTCTGTTATTCCGTTTACCCCATATATGATGTCGGCTCCCAATCTACCTGTCTACTCCAAATCTCCCAATCTGATTTGGTAGAGTATACCAGTTTTTAAAGCTTATTAACGACGCCATAGACTTTCTTTTAAAAAGGTTTCAAATAGTCTACAATTGTAGGTGTATATATTTAATTTGGTAATAAATAAATATTCTGTAGATAAGAAATTGAATCTTTGCGGTAAACCATTGCAGACGAACTGGATATTATATAATATATAATAATATGCATATTCCCTTGGGAGGGAAGAAGACGAAACTTAAAGGCTCAGTGTGGAGCTGGTAAGATCCTAAAATCCACGAAGGCCAGTTGGATTATGAGGACAGGTGTGGCGGTGGTATATGGAGGAACATACCTAAAAACAAACAAGTATGTTGTTTGGGGGAGCAGTCACATCGGAACAACCTCTAACATCTAAATATTCTGTGACAACACTCACCTCTGGCACTTTGTAAACGAACATGTGTCCCACGGTGGCAGTGAGGTGGTCAACCTGGTTGCGGGTGACGGGCGGGTAGGTGTCGGGCGCGCGCGTGGCCACGGGGGGCAGCTCCGCGCAGCGCCCCGCGCCGCGCCAGGAGACACCCGACACCTTGAGCTCGGGGGACATGGCGCGGACTAGCCCGGCGGACGGGCTGCCCGCTTCGTCGGGGGATTCCATTATCTGCAAGTGTGACATTGTAAGAATCATGTTTTTCAAAAGGTTTATTTTGGACAAACGCCCAAGACCAATGATAGGCCTAGTTTCTTCTAGACAAGTGCGTTAGATCGTAGATTACAAAGTTGCTTAACATCAGGCGAGTTGTAGTCAAGCGTGAACCTATCTAGTTTTAAAAATAGGGTGAACGAACATTTAAGTAGGTTTAAAATTAAAGTGGCTTACTTTGGTCTTTGGTTGCAAGGGTTTTCGAATTACCCAATGGGCATCTGACATATACAAACAAAGGTGTACACATGGCGAAGGCAGCATTACATCAAACTAACAAAAGTCAGCCCATGAAAAGCCTTTCTGTTATAGTCTATTCTGTGTACCTTTCTGTACAGTACGTGGTCATTTTGATAAGAAAAGAAGAGGAGACGAGAGAGAGAGAGAGAAAGAAAAGAGAAAGAGCGAGAGCGATAAGAAAATGTAATGACACAAACCTTCATCAGTCTCTTGATATCGTCCATAGGGCATGCAGGATCCTTGGGCAGTGTGTCATTGGTCCACACGAACTCAAACAGATCTCCTTTCTGCGTAGCGTTGAGGACGGTAAGGTGATCCATGTCTGTGTCTCGGAACAGATTCACGATGCCTTCTAGAGCACGGATCTGCCAGTCGATGGCGTTGTTGTAATCCTGGAAAGAAAACATTTGTTTTTATTAATGTATTGTCATTATTACCAAATAACGGAATGTTTTTAATTTCGATTTTACACCATGACATAATATAGTGTTCTAAAGGGCAGCATATTGGACTCGTGTCTATTCATACACTATGTGTGCATGACTTGTAAAAGTTTAGCTGTTAAAAAAACAACACAAAACGATTTAATCTTGAGCTTTTATTATGACGTTATAAAGACTTAAGACATGAAATATGGTGTTCTACAGACCATCGTCTTAGGCCCCATTTGTCTTGACATTTCACCTAATAATCGAAAAATATACCAACTAGTCTTCAACATCTTGAACTGCACGAGGAAATAATGGTTCATAGTTTGGCTACTTTTATGTTCCTACACTGTGATGTCTACAATGGCTATCTTATCTGTGCTTAGTTCCTACCATGCACTTTCAAATTCTTTAATCGATTAGATAGGGCGTCGCACAAGGCAGCGTTATAGGTCATATCTTGTTGATACTCTATATAAATGATCTAAATAACAAGAGTTGTTGAAGAAGATACTTTACCTTCAACACCTTGAACTGCATGAGGAAATGATGGTTGACAGATTGCCTACTTTTATGTACCTACACTGTGATTAGGACATCCACAAGGTAGCGTTATAGATCCTATCTTGTTAATATTCTATGTAAATGAGCTAATCAACAAAAGGGTTGTTGAAGAAGATACTTTACCTTCAACACCTTGAACTGCATGAGGAAGTGATGGTTGACAGTGCGGCCACTCTTGTGTTGCTGCACGGTGATGTCCAGGGGCCCGCGCGCCACGAGGCCCTCGCTGTCCTGAGCTTCCACTATGAAGTTCCAGCGAGACACGTGCGCTTCTAACGGCCTGGGACAGATACATAGTATGTTCGTTTGAACGTGGCGAATGTGAAGTCGAGTCTTCAAACCGCTCGAATTCTGACGTTATTCAAAAACCGCAGTACGATCCCTGTCTCTGGACAGATCCATGCGGGTCATCATGGATCTGTCAAGAGACAGAGATCTATAATTTAATGCGTATTAATAAGAAAAATATTCAATTTAACGCCGTTTTCATATGAATGTTTGGAACTCAGTAACATTTCCTTTGATTCAAATAATCACAAAACTATTTGTGTTGAAAAATGCCTTCCAAACTCTATTTTATTAGTTAATTGTGCTCGTTATCATGTAAGGAAATTAAATACTAGGTATGCCAATTCTCTTATACGGTTCACATATAACGGAGTGAAAATGACGGAGAAATACGGTAACTCACGAAAAACATCATTTTAAAATCAGTTTCAAATGTTTATAAGCAAGCTAAGAACAGTAACACTCACAGCCCATACACCTCTCTGGGTCCCGGCAAGAACTGTATCCAGGAGTTCTTGTTGAGCGGCACACTCTCAGCCTCGTACATGGTGAACGTCAGGTTGCCGCCCTCCGGGTCCGTGAACAGGTCCGCGGGGATTATGTATCTGTGGAGTTTTTAAAAAAAAACTCGTGAGTAACAAATTATATAGAATTCTCTAGAACTCTTAGCTCTCTCTCTCTCTCTTTGAGTCGTATTTCCTCATTACTGAGGGTCGTGACTCGCCGCAGAATTAATTTGTTAGGGGAGTTCTCTTGGGCAGATAAACCGGGGTGGGCGCCCAGGTCCTTCCGCGGGAGACACACATGTCCTCGGATATTGTGGTCTTCAAACATGTCGGTTTCCTAACGATATTTTCCTTCACTATTAAGCGAGAGCAAATCCACACATAACTCGAAAATACAAGTCTTTGGTGTAAGGGTGGATTCGAACCTGGGTGCGTCAGGATGAAAAGCAGACGCTGAAACCGCCGAACTACACTCTTTCTCTCATTAATTTAGCAATTCACAGTAAATATTGAAAGCAGTATTACCTGAACGCCTTCCCTGCAATAATGGCAAGTTTCTTCATATGGTGTTTGAGTGTCGGTGGTTGGTTGACCGGTGTCGGTGGTTGGTTGACCGGCATTGCAAACGTCACGGTTTCCGTGGTCTGACCGATTATAGTGCTCTTGCCATCCGTGGGACTTGTTATATCCTGGAAATTGAAAGTAACATTGTAATAATAGTGGTTCGTTTTGAGATCACAGATTGCGTTTGCTTAGTATGACACTAGATGGCGCTGTATGGCATCTGCCCGATTTTATAAACCTATGTATACATATTTAATTTCTTGTCATTTACTTTTTGTTGTTTTGTTAATATTGCAAATATATGAGTGAGAAGTGTGTAGTGTGTGTATTGTGTAAATAACGTCTTTTTCGATCACAAAACTTATAAAAATCATAAATGTTGGAATGAATTTACTAATATTTATTAGTAAATTCATTCAGAGAAAAGAAAGAATCTTGTGTCGATTCATAATGTGTGTAAACAATTGAAAAAAAGTTTAGAATTTTGAAAAGGTTAATAAAAACCATGTTATGCCAAATAATGTGAGCCAAAACTCAATCTGTTATGTTAGTATGTGTTTCCAATAGTGATGCATTTTTCTACCAATCCGACCAAAATGAAATTCAACCATCATACCAAATGCTTAGAGATACTGTATAAGTACTTACAGACCCTTTGCTGCTAAGAAAGAAGAATCAAGATAGTATTGCTGTGCGTATATACAATACCACATCCAAACTTTGTAATCATTTGTACAAGATAAATGAGCTTTGAATTCAACGCAAATAACATACATTAAACGCAGCACAATATATTGTAATTGTTGTTTAAATAGCTTTTCTATTTAATGAATAGTTGTTAGACAGTGAAGTGTTTTTTTTCTAAATGTAATCTGTTTTCTTGTTATTCTGCTTCACAATTAGTTGCGTTGAAACTCAATTACTTTCTACTTACCAATATGTTCCAAGTTTATACTTATGTTCTGTTTTTTCATGTTTCATTTTATTTCATCTCATATCAAGATTTTAAAGACATTTCTTGCAGTCTCAACTACGAGCTCAAGTTAACAATCCAAGTATTTCACGGACCTGTTCTGTAGTGACCTCTTGTAGAGTTGTTTCTGGCACGGGCGTGGTTGTCGGCACGGTTGTCGGAGGCAATGTCGACGTCGACACAGTTGTCGGTAAAGTTGTCGGCGCCGGCGTTGTAGTGGTCGTTGAGGTTGTTGATTGGGTCGTTGGTTGCTCTGACGTGGTTGCTGGTTCGGTTGACGGCGGCGGCGGTGAGCTCGAGGTTGTGGGCTCGGATGACGTCATCACGGGCAGTTCGTTCGACGCGCGTATAACTACGGTTTGCTGAAAGTGCCATGCGGACGCTCACACGATGTGTCGTGATTGGTGGACAGACGGATAGACAACGAAAGGAGGAAGTTAGGTGTGACTAGTTGTGTGTATAGATGTGGCAACACCCCCGCTAAGGAGAAATATTATAAATGAAGCCCAGATAATGCAGTAAAATACAGAAGATAGAAGCAGTTCCCAATATTTGTGTATTGACACCTTATTTAGAGTCCAGTATTACTGCGACTTTGACATCAATTCAAAATAGTGATGTTGATCTTTAATGTATTGTATAAAAAATTGATAAATATATACGGTTTGATGTATTTTATCGTTGTCTAAACGTCCGTTAATATTAGTGTGATATTTACATTAGAACACCTCAAATGGGACATGAGAGATTAAAATGGTTACACTCAAAGAACTATCTAACCCTTGTTAGATTGAAAACCACTCACAAAATTAGTTGTTTTCTACCAGATTTAGATAAAGTTAGTGTGTTTTTGTGTGTTAGGTTGTAACATACCGTGTCTGGTTCAGTTGTGGTCGATGGTTCGACGGATGCAATAAAGATAGATTCGTCGAGTTTTCTCGGTTTCACAGAAACCACGGGCTCGATAGAGTAGTTCACATTTGTAGATTCCGATGCAGATTCGGAGTATGGTGTGATCTTGATTTTGTCGTCCTGTGGAGAGTTATGTGGTGAATATTCGACTATATATGTACATATGGTGGTAAAGTCTAAAAATGTGCGCAGATGACATGCTCTAAAATGGTTAGGTTTTTCGGTGTGTTAACACAGTTTTTATATTTGTATTTGACTTGCAGTGTCTTTGTCTGATTAGACACGGTTGTTTAAAACAGTGGTAATTTATTTAAGTCTACAAACACGTTGAATCAAATCATGCCAAATAAAATTTCTAGTAAAGTTTTCACATGCCAATTACTTATATCAAAATACTATCAAAACTTTTCCAAAGGCCGTAACGAGATTCTTAAAAAAAATTGAAACACAATCTAGCATTACTTAGTCGAATAGAAAAATTGTCTATTACCAAAACCTAAAAATAACACAGTAGATATAATAAATAAACAAGATAAATATAAGTAAACGATCCGTAAACAATCTACGACACCTAGATAGATAAACATTACCATTGTCCTGGCGTTGTATGCTAGCTTGATATATTTTCGAGCATGAACAGTCACTTTATACAAATCAAACACTATCTCTGTTTGAAATATTGCTGTTGAACTGAAGACTAGGTATTTTTTATACGGCTTGCGCTCGGAAGTACCTATATACTTAGATGGATATAACTATAGTCTTAAAATTTCATTGGTTTTGATTGATTTCCTGTAATTTTTACACGCTGTCGTCGCACGTTTTAAATTAAAAAAAACAATGTTTTTTTTCTTTTAAAATAAAATGTCATAAAAGTTATTTTTATCCATATGTATTCGATTTCATTCAACAGCAACATTCCATCCGCACATGCCCACACACATGCAAACCAAGCCTGAGCGGGTTACGACAAACCTCCGTGGTATACGAATTAGTAGTCGACTCTGGGACCTCGGCGGTTGTCATTTCCTCACTGGTATAGGTTACTGGGTAAGTCGAGGTCGGTTCGGGAGTGGGGGGTTGAGTGGGTCGGGTGGGTACAGTAGGTATGGTCGGTATCGTGGTGTCGTCAGCGTCGGTCTGAAAGTTGTTGGTGCTGGTTGGCGCGCTGTCGGTCTCGCCGTGGTGATGGCGGTGGGGGTGCGGGACAGTGGGTGGGTCCACCTGGCAGCGCGCCCCACACATGTTAGTACTGCCGCCGAGGGGGGAGCGGTGTGTGTGCTCGACACGTGGGTCACACTGAGCTTTACTAAGTATTTTTATCGTACCTACTAGCTTTGTTTGTATTTCGACTTGATGGTGAGCAAATCGCTTGCCCATTTAGATGCACAAAATGTTTTGATATTTCCATGATTATTACCATTATTTATAACTTCATCATTTTATATATTTGTTATATGCATTTGCTATAGGCTATGAAGTTCCTCTAAAGTTTTATGCGTTTCTATTTTTCGAGATTTATGTATGCTTTATGTATTTTTACTGAACAGAATGGGAGTACTAACGCAAGAACTATTTGAAAGACTACGTTTCGAACCCCTAATAAAATATTTTTTTCGATTATCTTGCTATATATTGTCACAATGTATTCTTAATTTATTAAAGTTACTCAGCGCATCCACGTGTCAGCTTTTGTTTCACATAAGTATGCTTTGCGTAAAAATGTGCAATGTTAGTTTAACATAGTATATGTACACGGAAGCGAAGCCTCTCAACGCGAAAGCAACGTTATGTACCACACACAAAGCTCATAATCCATTGAAAAACCAGATTATACACATATCGATGGTTAGAAAATCGATAGGTATGAAGAATTTCGAATGATTTTGAAGATGAAGGTTGTGGTGACCATTTTGTGTTCTTTGGTAAGAGCCCAGATATATTGAAGTTGAAGGTAATTGAATTGGCCAAGTAAATAGGAAGTGTATTGTTCTTTTTTTCCAGATATGTAAACAGAACATTTGACCACATCTAGGATTAATTCTATAATTATGGAATTGTGAATAAATGTATTGTATTGGATTAAGGATGACTAGAAAATAGTCTGTAACATTGCGAATGAGTTAGAGGCTAACAAAGCCACAGTTTAACTATATGTACATTATATTCAGATTTATTTGGCCAATTTTCTCCAAGCACGCATAAATTTGGTGCCGAAACCCCGGATTTCGAGAGAGGTAGGTATATGGTCATTCGGCATTCCATGCTCTGGTACCTTCAGTGCTGCTATGATTATAATATATATCATGGACGGAGTGACAGACAAGTGCAAGTATGCATTCAGGTGGGATGACTAACAGAGAGACGGTGCTCATTGGAAGATAAGTTATGAATATTTAGACTTTTTTTAGGGAAATAATTCAACTTTCAACCCTTTATTTTTTTACGTTTATAGGGCTCCAGGAATGCGCAAAAGGCAAATTTAATTAACTAGCTTGACTAAACCAGCGCAGTTCTAGTCGCGCCTTATTTTCGCAAATATACACGCATTTATACTCCCAATTTTATAAGATTATTTGGTTACAAGTAAAATAATAAATTTATTACTTTTATCTTTTTGTGCGCAGTGCTTGGGGTTTTCGTAAAATAGCACACTCATTAGTGTCCGAGGTCAAGAGCGACTTATTCAGATACAAAACAAAGTTGAATCAACGTTTAAAGTCCTTGTTTACAATAATTTATCTTCCAATGAATAATTGCATGATGCAATCTAGTAACGAACATGTATGACAGTCCCATACAAAGTATATGATACGAATACATTGATATACCTGTTATTGTATGAGCAGAATGTATGTATGATGAAATGCAATGCACTTGACATTTTGTAACCTTTGATTTGAGATATGTAGGGAGACTGATTTATGTACGTAAATAACTCTAGTCTTTTATCAAAGAAAGTTATGTCTGGAAACATTGTGAATGGAAAAGAAATAGTTTAAAGTAGTTAAGATTGTATCAGGTATTAACGTACATAAATTAAATTATAAAACTATACGATGTATCTATCAGTAGACGTTTAAATGCAGAGAGTTCCTGTTTAATTTACATATTATGTATGCTTTGATAAGGTTCGTAAGTTCGTAAGTCTCGTTAAGAAAACATGTCGAAAAAACCATTAGTAATGATAAATGTCATTGAATTGCGTTTGGAGTTCACGAAATGATTGTAAGGATTTGCATGGTACAACATTCTTGTCTCCAGCGATTTGTAAGAATTATTAAATAAAAATTACTACGAGCATTATATATAAGGCAATAACACCATAGCATTGTTAAGTCGCTGCTACCATTTTAATTTTACAGCCAGGGGTGGCCAATTAGAGGAATGTTTTGCTGACAAATGCAACTTATTCAAAATTTTTCTCAACGAATTTTGAAAAATATATATTTTATGTTTAACTTTGGCAGCTAGTTATACTTTTTGAAGTAACTTTATCGCAACAAATTCACATCGATTTCAGTCCAGGATTGACATGAAAAAGATTTACATCCAATTTTTTTATGAAACAGGTGATACAAGTAGATAACTTGGATTCAGAGACAACGACATTGCACCACGCAAATCACCTCTTAATCCTTAACGTACACACGGACCATAGACATACAAGTTGACAGACACGACAACTCACCAGTTCCGGCGCATGTCCTATATCGTTCGTAGGAGGGTAGTCGTCTTCAGTGTCGTCGTAGCCGCTGTAATCGCCCTCGTCGTCCTCGGCATCGTATTCTGCGTCGTACATCGCGTCGCCGGAGCCTTCGTCTGTTAGCTGGAGAATTGAGAGAAAAAATATTAAGACTGGATGAGGTCTAAAGGACTGCTTGAGGAGATAGTCCATGATAGAGGCCAATTATAGTGTCAAATTTGACATTCCTTGATCGTGGTTGGTAACTAGTTTCCTGGCCCGTTATTTCAATGACATGGAACATGTGTCCTTTCTTGTGGTTGGTAGATCGGAAATCAATCAGATAAATTGTAACGCGGACTATCGAATTTTTTTTTCTTAATCTAATTTTTTTTTACTTTTATGAACCTAATTGGGAAAGATTGTTCACTCCATAAGAATTCTGTTTTGAGTCTTGTCTATATATTAGATACGCATTTGACCAGAGTTTTTTTAGTAGACTGACCTGCCGCTTGACCCTGGGCGCGGGTTTGACCGCGAGCAGCCGCCAGCCGAGCAGCGGCAGGCGCAGCACGTGGCTGATGGTCCCATCTCGCGCCTGCTCGCGCAGCCCGGCCACCAGCACCTTGTGCTGACTCCACAGCCTGCTGCCGCAACCCACCTGCAATATAAAAAAAAACATAATAAATCACGAATTTTCTTAGAAGTATGTTACTGAAGAGGTCATTTGACAGTAAGATAAGCTTCCACGTTATGGTTTGCTGCAATTTCACACATAAATGGTTTTTTTTACTCGCAATAAGACAAAGTTTTTTTTTTACCTGATATAGGCTTACGCTTGACTACAACTTAACTGATGTTAAGAAACGTTATAATCTACGATCTAGCGCGCTTGCCTAGAAGAAACCGGCCTACCTACCTACGGAGGAAACCGGTTTGCCTACAGCCTGCCTGATGTTACGCACCACTGTAGTCTAAGATGTTGCAGGTTTGCCTAGGAAAAACCCGTTAAACGAACACATGAAATTCTGAAGTATAGATTCAAAGATAAAGATAAGATAAAGATAAAGATTTATTTACTTGCAAGATGTAGTTTTGTTACATGACGGTAGGTGATAAAAAATCAAACATTAGAATCATACATCTCAACCATTATTGGTGTGCAAATTAGACATAGCTATTCAGATTCTTTTATTGTCAGTTATGTGATATTTCATTACAAGTGGTTTACAAAATAATAAATAGTTCATAACGACGCGTCAAGTTGGTTATACATATATACTACACCACATTCAATAATTAATAATTTTATACTTATGTACATTAGTAAGTAGCATTATATTAAACGTCATTTTCTCTCAATAATTACCACCGAATATAGGTAAAGGCAAAACCGGAGTTAGTGTTTTTCAAGTCATGACGTATGTACCTAATTCCAATTTATATATAAAACTATGAAGTCCCTATCATATTACAAGTAGATACAACTAATGCTTACGTTCAAATATATGGCGGTAGTGGCGTCGTGTTTCCGGGGCGCGGAGCCCGCCCCGCTCTGGATCACGTCCGCGGGGCTCGACTCAGTCTTGTACGGCTCCATCCAGAACTCGTCCTGCAAACCATTTACGAAACAATATTTATAAAAAGCATCAACAGACATTATTTACTTAGATATTGCCGCGACATTTTAAAACAAACATAAGTATGTATCTTAAAATAGTAATGCAAAATGCAACATTTTTGTGATCCCAAGAATCACTAAAATATGTGCGTAGAGTTGTCAAGAAATCAGCTCACACTCTTATGTGATAAATATGAGGTATTTTTGTCTCTATGCGACCGAGTTACAATTGAAAATTAAAAATGTTGAAAATGAAAAACTGCACGTCAGATTACATAATTAAATCAAAGATATACTTACGAGGAAAATCTGACTAAGTGGAATACTTAATAGACCATACTAGTGGGTGCTCGCGACTTCACTCGCATTAAGAAGTGAAACTTGAATCCCCTATTCCACCCCTTTAAAAGTGGCTTTTCCAAAAATCCTTTCTTAGCGGATGCCTACGCCGGTACATCAACCTTCATTCCAAATTTCTGCCCAATCCGTCCAGTGGTTTGGGCTGTGCGTTGATAGATCAATATATCAGTCAGTCAGTCAGTCACCTTTGAGTTTTATTCAAATTCAAATTATAATTATTACGGAATAACCAGTTACAATAATTACACATACATAAGGTAAGGTTTATATATAGATAGTGTGACTAAGCTTCAAATAATTACCCCATCCAGTGCCATAAAGCTGGCCAGCTGCATCAGAGCCCTGATGCGGGCCCGCGGGGGGATCTTGGCGAAAGCTCCGTCGATGAGGATCACAACCACCAGCCTGTTCTCGTCACCGATACAGGAACCGTACTTCGAGTGGGGCTTCTCGTGGGCTTTCTTCACCTGGAATTGTTAAGGGAAACGGTTAGAATTCATTTAGAAATTGTAGAAAATAATATTAAGTAGGAGATCATAATGTTTTGTACAACGTCCGAGTTGAAGAGTGTTGTTAAGAGGCACTCCCATAATTAATCCCTACTTTCAGTCTGCTATCATCTAATTGCTCGTTTCATCTTTTTAAAACTATGGTCACCTTTATACTAATGATACGTGCGATACTATGCATCTGGCCGAGAAAACATCCCCATTGATTCTGAGTCACAGGCATCAAATCAACAAAATCTGACCTCAATGGTGAATGAGTCCGTGGCAGTGAGTCCCCTGGTACGTCCATGGGCAGTGACGGTGAAGGTGTGAGGTCCCAGATCCTGTTTCTGAGGCACTCCGGTGATCAGTCCGTGCTTGGAGTCTACAGCTAGCCAGATGGGCGCGCGGCGGCCGTCTTCGCTTCGGACCTGGAAGAATAAGAATCTTGGTCTGTCAAAGTACATTACGTACTTTTATTCTTCTTGTGCAGTTTGTAAACTCTGACACCAGAGTTGGCCACTCTCATACGATCAATTTAACCATTTTAACTGTTTCAAATAAAAATATTTTTATTTTATTTTACTTACTTTCTTATTAAGTACTCGTATACCGATGGTTGGATTATATTGATTTACGTAGATGGCATGTGCAAAGTGATTTTGATAAAAATAGCTAGAGATGATGATGATGACCGCTACGTTAACAACGATTAATAAATAAACTGTTTAACATACAATCACATTTCATTTTATCATAGAAGTTTCAGAAAAAAATTACCGCGTGTCTGAGGTTACGTTGAAGCCGATATGTACTGAAACTAATTAACTGAAAATATTAATGTAATTCAATATTTCAATGAGGCATAGAATTGAATATCAACTAAGCAGTGAGTCCCGACGAAAAGAATAATATTTTGACAACGGAAAATGTTCCCAGTACCTACGCAAATCACAATTAGGTATAATGATGATAGTAATGATGTATAAAATATACTTTAATTGGGTAGTAAAGACTTTTCTAATCTATTTTGTTTAAAAAATGTTTTGATTATTCATTAGTTTCAGTTTGTTCCAAGCACCACTCATATTTATCGTAGATCTAATTGGTTTCCCTAACTGAGTGGTGTAAAGAAAAGGTCTAAAGAATCGGGAATATAATCAGGGTTTTATTATATTTTAGATTGTCGAATATCAAGTTATTTCGGCACCTGTAAGGTTGTAGTCTAACTTTGATAAACACAATATTAGCAAGCAACCGCGCTGTTTTAGGAATCTACTGAATTAATACATAGTTGAATTCGTATATTTCCTTTGAAATGTAGATTCTAGAGTTAGATGGGTATACAAAATTAATGTTACGAGGGATATGTTTCTGAAGAGGTGCCTATTTCACGATTGAATTTTGACTTAAGCATGTATACCTACTGCTCTGGGGGTTTATAGCTTTCACAATATATTTTTTTTACTATAGTTTGTAACCGTAGGCGTATGATATACAAAAACACAACGTTGATAAGCACAGTGCATGATATTTTTTAATTTAAAGCCATCATGTTGATTTCAAACTTTGACGCAACTCACCGGTCTCATCGTCTATGAATCAGTTGCGACAATTGCGACTTGCCGGTGGCATCATCCCAATATCTACAATTTTACATGGTGGTAGGATATTTTCTTGTATCTGTCGGGTTTTACCACCCTCTAAATATGTATCTGGACCTTATGTTGTGTTACAGTAGACTCGTTTGATAGCCAGCTACAATTCAGTTAATGAATCACCATTAGCTGCATACATCCTATGTATGAAAGTTAATATTTTGCTGCATAAATGAATACTGAATTAGAGTTGTTTTAATAAAGTTGATAGATAAGTCACCTTATAAGCTAAAACGTTCCCGGAAAACGCTTGCTTGGGGATTTCCATCCGGAACAGGTGTCCGACGTAGGCAGACGTGTCGGGAACACCCCACAACCTCCTTAGGCCATTCTTTGCGATCTCCGAGTGATTCGCCGTCAACTCCAACTGGAAATAAATAATTATTTCTTTAAAAAAGTGAAGTAAAGAAAACTAAAGCGGTAGAAACAGTGGAAGCATTTCATTGGGAAAAGAAATGCTTTTTCTTCTTCTCCTTCGGCCAACTCAAGAATTTGCTATTCAGAGGAGTCTACAAAGAGCGACGACAATATTTTGGGCTTAGTTTTATAAATGTCATTTTACAAATTCACACACTGTTTCAGAAGCCTAGCGTAAAACTTCAGCAGGTTTGTTGTTGGCAATTTTTACAATCTTTGGCAATGTAAATTTCTCACGCTTGGGTTGTAGTTACACACACTATATAATATATATTACCTATTTAACGAATATCATAGCCCAAGTAAAAAGTTACCTAAGTAAATATATTTATAATTGACATACTAATTAAGGCCACAACTCTCCCCAAGGCATATCAAGAGCTTCCGGGCTTTTAGCCATCAGATAGTTATGACGATATGAAACAGAGGGATGCCGCAACATACATATTAAACCCTATGTTTATGTAAGATGTTACAGTAAAACCATTATGGCTCTCTCCGAAAACTTTCAGCGAGTTTCACGGCTTCCTCGAAACCACTAACGAGACACCTTAATCCATATTAATTAAAGTTGCGGATGTGTTAACAAATGGCATCGCTGAGAACTATTTATACACGTCCCTTTGGGGTTACTGTGAGCTTCAACCATTATGGTTATAACAGTGTTAAGGGCTAGATAAATGCGTCATTGTTTTAACTTGTTTTGGAAAGTAATATCTACACCGGAAATGTATTATGTCGTTGTAGTAACTTATATGGTGTGGTGTCTTATATGGTCGACTGTCCGAAACAATGCTATACGAACGAGCAATAAATACGCACAATACGTATGAGATAATTTTGAATCTGACAGAGACTTGTGGTAACCTCCCAGGTAGCAGGAAGAGAGGAAACAGTGGCGCCGCTGTAGGCATTATTATTCATCGCAGCGTCGCGATTTAATGTCATTGCGCTGAACACTGGTTATGATTTAGTGCGGGGAAGTTCAATCACCTCTGAAAATGTTACTGCTAATGCGATTGCACCGGGAACTGAATCAGTGCGATACTCATCTTAATAGTGCGGTTGGATTGCGGCTCAGGTTTGATCGGCGTTTATGGTTTGAGCTTCACATTCTTTCGTAGATATTTCCTGGTATATCGTGGTTGCGATATCAGAAGTACTCACGTGCGTTACGTAAAGTGAGTACTATAAAAATAATGATTTTATTCATCTGCTTTTTATTAACGTGGAACACAATGAATGCGTGAATGTCATATTACTACAAAAAACTAATACCTATGCTATGGACACAGAGGACACCCGGGTCCTTCCACGGAAGACATATAGCCTCTGATATTGGTGTCCTCATACATGACCGGTTTCCTTACGATGTTTACCTCACCGGGAATGCTAATCCACACATAACTTGTAAATACAATTTTGTAATATTGTATTATGTAGCCGGATTCGAACCAAGCTGCGTGAGGATGAAAAGCAGACGCTAAAACCGCGGAGCCACACTAGCTGTTTTCGAAGTTGTTCCCAATCAAGGCGGTTTGGTTACAACGATTTCTATCACCATATTGAACTGACACTGACCTGGAACTCCTCGCTGTTATCGAATGCGAAGTCGTCATCATGCCGGCTCAGTGCCAGCGGGCACAGCAGCAATATAGCGCACGCGACGTACCTCGCTCGCCCCATCTCGCCGCCCGCTCCCATGCGACGCTCTCATAAAATCATTGTGGGCATCTGCAACAATACAAATTAAGGTATTAGTATTCTTCTTCTTCGTATCGAATGAGAGTGGCCAACTCTGGCGTCGAGAGTTTTCAAGCCGCCCTAAGGGCCTCTGACATGGCTTAACGACTGCCACACTAGACAAACAGCCGGAACCTACAATTTAACGTGTCATCCGACCCACGGAAGCGCCCAAAAATGGAATACCACTTTAGATATTAGTCATATTACAAGCGAAGGTTTTGATTACTTTGTAGATATGTTTGGGTACACGACTTTGGTTGAGTAGGGTCGTAAGTAGCAATGTCACATTGTATATGTCACAGTTATTCTGCCAAATCATCAGTCGATCGCGAAAATTGGCCAAAAGGATCAAACAATGTTGGTGAAAATATCAGTTTGCATGCTTCACAAAATTTCTCTTAGCCATTATTGCTAGCGCCTTTGCAGTCATGCTGAAATATGAATTGGTTACACGGGAACTGTAAAGCTATAAAAACTATTTCAACAAATCACCGTTCGAGGAATGAATGGGGAAACATTTTTAGCGCAAAATACCGTCCATAAAATCACCCTGCCCAGTTTAACGGTTAAAAGCGTTTACTCTAACGGCACAAGTATAAATATTCGAGCTCTCAGGACTAAATGGAAAACAATTTGGAGGCAAGAGATCGGGCCTATCAAATTATTTAACGAGTCACTCTCGATAGGCATCTCGTTCGTTTTACAAAAGGGATCGGACACTTGATTTAGTCGTCGTTAAACCCTTTTCAGGTTTCCGTTTAAATATAGACAAATTTGAGTCCAATGTCTGGTACAAATGAGTCGGCAGCGAAGACAAGGAGGGAGGGCGGACGGAAACGAGCGGGTACTGTTACACAGTTAAAGGCGCGTGCTGGCGCATAATGATTGGACGCAAATAGACGCTTTGAACGCTCTCCGCTCAGCATGCTGTCGCGAAACCACTTCAGGGAATCCTTTAATACTTTTATTCTCCTTTTAGTGCAATACCACGCGCGCCTGCTCGCCAGAACACTTGAAACGGTAATATTAGTGAGGAATTTAATTCCATTCCAAATATAGCTTTTACGACCGAAGAACGCCTTTACGACCGACTTTGGTGAAGTTTGGTAGACAACAATAACGCTGGCGGGGCAATATAAATCAATAATAACAGTTCGAGAATAGATACGAGTATCGTCATACGTGGCACGTACGATTTATCCGAAATCTAATCTTCGTAGAACAATAAATCTCTTATCCGGCCATTTATCAGTGGGAAGAAAATTAATTAGCTCCAGGAAGGAACGTGTGTTATCGAGTAATAAACGGGCGAGGTGTAAACAAAACGGCCCGATGTTCGCCGCGTGGTGGAACCGAGCACCTTTCCAATAACAAAATATGGGAAATTTAGACATAATTTACGCAGCCAATATTGTTTATGAATCATAGATATACCTGGCATTATTAAGAGGTTATTCGCCCAGCCGTGGGGCGTGTAAGGATCCAATGAACTCCAAATAAGAATTAAAAAGAGGGAATATTTTCACAATGGTATTTGAAGTGGACGCGTCTTCCTTATTCTTAAGTCGCGACTAAGATGAGTTCGCATATAATAAAATTAATGAGGGATAAACAGTCTCGGGGCGGTGATTTACGTAATGCCTCAAATGCCTTCGCATTAGACGGCCACTCCAATTATTCTGAAGACGGCGGAAGAGATGGCACATTCCGCTACGAAGACACGCTTTGTTAAACGGTCAAGATTTGTCTCGCGCTCGTTTTATATTATCTGCCTTTGAATAGCAAAAATATTATAAAGTGCTTTGATTTTCGTGAACTAGAATAAAGTGTTTCACCTAACGGTTGACTCTATACATATCTTGTATGTCTCTCTACTCTAAGTCTATAAACGTCCACAAAACAAATAGCTTCGTTGCTATTGAAAACATTAAATGAACACTTACTACCTACAAATTTGAGTCTATTGAATGTAGGTAGGTATCATAAATCACTTACCCCTAATAGCCCCCCCACCACTTCTATTGGACTAGAAATGTGCTCAAACGATGCTCAGCTATTTTATTCAAATAGGTAACACGACGCGGTAAGTAAGCAATTTAATGGAAATTCGATCAAGCGAAAAATATTTGGGTACGAGAGAGGGGTTGACTTTATGAAATCGATACTTCAGAGACCGCAAAAGAAATGTTTCCGAATAATTCATGCTTTGTGAAAACAACCAGCACCCAAACGCGGTGTGATACGTAAAATATAAATGACAGCAATAATAAAAACGTGCCGTATCGTAAACTTCTTCATAAGAGCTTCATAAAGTATGGCTCTACTTTCTGGGAAACGTTGGCGTAAAAATTCTATGGGTGGATGACCGCATATTGTTTTTACACGGCACCAGTGCTCGCATTATTAGCTATAAATTATAACAGTGTGCTCTAAAAAGAGAACTTGCTTAAAAACAAATATAAATTGTTAGCGAACTGCCAGCGTGGTCGGTAGGTATGCTATGCAAAGCTTTTAAGCGCGAAAGTCTGAGTACATAAAGTCGCGTAAAATATAGGCATTCAGTTCACCAAAGCGAGTTTTGTAAGCGAGTTAGAGGCAGTCACTCCGGCTTACCCTTGGTTTGGCAAGGGGACGACTAAGAGGGTTACCACAATAGATCTCTCCCTCGGCGAAATCTCTCTATAGGCTGTTGATATAGGCATGTACCTGATGTACATCATATAGAGGTATTAGCGGGCACGAGAGACACAGACGGTTTGAGCAAAAACTAAATGCTTTGTTTTGACAGAATGGGATTATTTCGGAACGTTTATTACGAGCACAAACCGAATTTATTACGCGTATTTTATTACTTACTCTTATTTTGACAAACAAAAAGCAAAATTGAATTGGTTTATTTGAATCAATATGCATACAAATATTTATTCTAACAATTAGTTGGCCAAAGAAAGCAAATAAATATTTTTCGTTCATACAATAGATCCGAAGATAAATAAGGAAAACCCCGGGATAAAATAATCCCACCAGACAGACATGAGGGGAGTTGTAATCGAAAAACGCTCAAAGAAAACTCGAGACCCTCGTATTCGTATTTGGGGTGCAAACATAATCTATTAAAATAGAGTCAAAGCGGAGGAGTGCGTCTGATTGTAAGTTATTGCCGGGTTAGTCGGCATTCAGGATATTGTGGATAATGGATTGAATCTGTCATCACACTCGCTTCCAGTCGCCGCTCTCCCGGCCGAGGGAAGTGTTATTGAAAATCTAACAAAACGTCGGTGCTGTCATTGGAAACGAGTAGCTAGGACGGTTTTTTGCTGAAATGTGAACAAACATGCGCGTAAAAGCAAGGGAGGCCACTACGGCGGCCCGAGTATTCAGGTCAGCTGGTAATCAGCATCGTAATAACCTGAATAATTCACGGTATCTGATTCCCTCCTGAAACGATATTCGCGTGTTCGATACAATCAAAGTGCTGCCTAAAGTTGCGTAGTTTGACGACTTCGCGACAGTTATGACAAGCTCGATCGAAACAGATATTCACACGATAAAGCGCGGCTATAAAATAAAACTCATTCCGTCTGCTTGTTTAAAGTTTACTTTACATATTTTATATAATTTTTAAATAGAATTGAGAATGGAGTGAATTCGTAGAATTTCGTTCTAAAAGATATTTCTGAAAGCTGCCGAACGGCGAGCGCTCCACGAAATCCTTCGAAAAGCCCCGATTTGAGGCGATATTTTGTGGATCCGACCGAACGTAACGGAGTGGAAGTAAACGCTGAAAACGCTTTACAATATTTACTATTACTGCCAGAGACTAATGTACGGAATTTCAGCGATGTTTATAATAATGTTGATAAAAATAACAAACTTGAGAAACGATTCCAGTACATGTGAAGCGTGCATTCAAGACGGGCAGGCGCAGGCGGTCAATCTATTTCGACAGCGGAAGTCACGTGTTTCCAATGTTGCTGCAACGATCATAATGTCATAGTTCTCAGTATTGAGATGCTATAAATATGCATGCGTCTGGATATCGAGCAGAATCAACAACAGTAACCACAGTTAAGGGAAAAACAGCGTTCATTTTACGTGGAGTAAGTTTGCCGATATAGTTAAAGCTATACTCTGAGCCCGGGACTTGCCCCGATAAGGCCAGCAGAGTCGATTGAGGCCACCCGGCCGTCCATTGTGCGTAATCTCACCGGCGAAATGGGTATTGTCTCCGTGTGGGAGCAAAAACGAGGCATGCAGGTGAAGGTCCTGATAAATTACGAGCTATACCAGTGGCGACACGAAAAAATGGTGGATATTTTTTTCGACCATTTAGCTAAAGAATGGGGAACAGTTCCACGAATTCTTCTAGCCCAATAACGCTTTTCGGGGACTAAAATACGGTTCAGTGGTTTGTCTAATAAATTGGCGGTTGGAGTTACAGAAGGGTACGAAGAGAAAGGGTAGGCTCGGGATGTTTTACGGGTGGTCTTAATTGAGTTTTCGAGTACTCAAGTCAGTCGGGTGCGTGATTGTTTGCAGCGAGCTGTTTGAACCGGTAGTGATGTAGAGATCGCGGTTTCAATCCCGGGTTTCTAAGCGACTGTTTATTTGTGACATGTTTGCACATACGCCACGGCCTTTTTATGGCATTGTTAAAATGGCACACCTATTTTCTCCTCTCTTTATAGTCTGCTCGTAAATTATAGCTTGTACCTTGGCTTTATGACACCACGTTCAAATATATTGCTGGAACATTATGTGCGCAGTACATGGAATGGAATAAACATTTCAACTTCTGTCTATCACACGATTTCTCTGGGTCGTTGTGAATACATTGGATAGGCAGTCTAAGCTTTCAATATTCGCGGAGACCTGTAAGTTTGAAGTTATGGTTTCCTCTTAGTTACATTCTTCAATGACTAATCAGTCATTCGTGTTATGCTACTATAGTAGGTGCTCACTGCTCATAATGTAAAGTTGCATGTAAAAGAATACTAAATATTGACACATGATAGTTTCTCTCGTTACTCTAGTCAGCACTACGATTCATTCGACAAATCAGTCAATGCGAGCAATAACAATGTTTTACAGCGTTTCTTTGCTGCATTGCGTATAATTTTGTAATATATGTGTGACATTTATTACGTGTTAATTGGATTTCAGACAAGATTGCAGCAAGTAAGTACGACGAACAACCTTGCTGAGTTATTAGAGTAATTTTCACTATCGTCTCGTATAATTCTCCCATACACTACAGTGAAAAGAAAGCGTCAAGCGTCTACAAAGCTACAGCATGAATTCTAAAATAACAATAGCGCAAAGCAAACTAACAGAAAGTAAGAGCGCTCTTGTAACAGTATGACGGTAACTCATTATCATAATAATATTCTCAACGGAGTAATTCCCGAGTCAATGGGTAATTCTACCCGGAGTGAGGCTCAAGTACACGCGAGATGCGAAGTAAATGGAGGAAAACTAAATGCTCTCAAACATAAATATGAAACTTTCGCGCAGTCTGAAAACTAGCAATATCTCACGGACGATGCTCGACGTTTCATGCTTTCAAAGTATCGAATATTCTGGACGCATTTTGTAATACGGCTGGGAGAGTTCGTACGAGGGTTGGGTAGATGTGATATATCATAAATCGGACGACTACCTGACGCGAGAACGTAGTTTGTGGTTAAATATCTCACTCGCTGTAGGTACCTCGACTTTGTCTTTCGAGACCTTTTTGTATGGACACATCTGAGACAGCGTGTTATTCTTTATTCTGAGACCCAATCCCCATTTGTACGTGATCGGAATAGAATCTATTTTTATTGAAACGAGTGAAGTTAGATTTTTAAGTCTTCCAATATACATATGTAAGATCTAAAGTAGCTGTAGCAAACTAAATTTCATTTTTATTTGAATGAGACTCAAGAAATACAGAATTCTCGATTTGCACCCGCTCCATTTTATTATTTTATCTATTCTATATTTTCCGATTTTTTGCTGCTTCTTTGTGAGTTGTCGTTCAAAAGCAAAACAATTAATATTAAAACTTTCGTGAGACATTTTATCAATATATTAACTAAACGGTTTTCACTCACGTGTAAATCGCGTAAGTTGTTTACGCGTTTCGGATGTTATGACATCCATCTTCAGAACGTATGTTCTGGGACCGCGGACAAAACAATTAAGCCAAAACTATGAGCGAGTACGAAGCGCAAGTATTCAGTCAAGATTAATTAGAGAAGCCAGTTCTGAAATGTTTTCGAAGAGCCTCGCCTTTGAAGTGCGAAACTTTAGCGGCCACCGCGGAGAGTGAATATACACGGCTTCTAATTTCCCTCATAATGAGATACCACTGAAATACTAAGGGAAGCTTTGCTTTTTTTAGACAGCTGTTGAATCTTAATCCGGTTGAGTCTCGCTGTGACACACCGGGAATGATTAGTTCTCTTTTATCATTACGAAAAAAAAAACAGAATGTTATAAATAATGCTTTCAATATACTCGGCGATAATGCACAAGCGCTATAGACATATTCAAATCATGAGTTATATTGTCAAGTGCTAAGCCCGCACTTAAGTTTAGGGTATTCAAATCAAAATTTTGTTATTAGTTATAAAGAACTGTCCCCTTAGACAAGAGGCGTATTTTAGTGAGCCTACTGACGCATACTTATGGAATAAAAAGACCAATGTATGGGATTGACATCACGGTCATTGGTCTTTCTATTCCATAAGTATGCGTCAGTACGCTCACTAAAATAAGCCTCTTGTCTAAGGGGGCTGATCAGCTATTGTAATTTAGTACATATAAAATTATGTATTAGGTATGTATGTGTCGAGGCACATAAATAGGTAAGAAGATTATACGACACCTTTACACAAGTCACGATACATAAGTGTACTTTAGTAGAACATAATCTTTAAGAGTGACAAAGTACATATACTCTACCTACACGACAGAGTTGTAGAAAGCACAACTTTCTTTCGGGTCGTGTAAAAAGGTTATAAAATGAAAGCTGATCAATGTTGAACCTGCTTTTAACTTGACAGGTTGAATATCATTTTTCTCTGTAATACAATCTGGCGATCTTCGAAGCGAGAGTGCATCGGTTCTTACTGGGTAAGTAAACTTCATCTTAGGCCAAAATTGTTTATATTAGAAATCAAATAAGGGATAGAGCTGTATTAAAATAAAATATGGTGGAGGGTCAGACAAAATCCCAAAAGAGTAGACTCTGCAATATGCAAATGACTCAATATTGGTAGGCGTGTAGATGAAAAATCGAACTAGAAAGTACACCGCCTCGCTATCTATCCCGAAGGAAGCAGTCAAAATAAATTGGGTAATCAGTTCCAGAAGAAGATTACCAACATTTTGCCTAGACGATGGAATTCCTACTTTGGAAACCGTGTGGGCCATAAATAAGGTTGTTATCTGTTGGCGCAGTATCTTAGAGCGTTGTCGCCTTGTAAGTGAAATTTACTGAATGCTTATACTGCCATCACTAATTTAGAGGCAATATGAGGAGAGTTCATACCGTCGAATCAGTCTTCGAGATATGTGAGCTGTAATTCAATTCTAATAGCAGAAAGTTGCATTTAAAACCAGAAGGCGCCAATCAAAGACGTTTATGACAATAATATCTGCCTATCATATTTATAGTTTCGTTTTCGACTGAACACTTTCCATCGTGAGTATTGAATTACAGATCAGTGATTAGTTGATAAATAGAATGGGGATTCACATTTAGCAAATTTGGCATTTGCATAAGTCGCTACGCCAAATCATATTTTGGATTGAATTGGATTAATTTATCAAAAAAACACCAGTTGCGTATGGCATCATATATTCCTACTTAAATGAGTGTTTTTTAAGGATACTTAGTTATATTCTGTCAGGTGTCTTTTATAAGACTAAATGTCGTCAAACATGCAAGCAATCCACCTTATGGTAAGCGTTAACCGCAGCCCACGGACATCTGCAAAACTAGTTGTCAGACGTTGTATTATATTATGGCTTCCCGGAGAGAGCCTTGTGAATGCCTTAACCAAACAACAAATACTTAAAGAGTGCCAAGTGCGAGTCGAACACATGCAGACATGCACGTAGGGTTCCGTACCATTGACTGTAAAAATTGCAAAAAATCGTGTGTTGTACGGGTACTGCCTTTAAATATAATTTAATTCGGTACTAGTAGTTGCCTGCTGCTTCGCTTGCGTTTTTACGCTAAAGAGAAGATAGATAGATAATTCTTTATTGTCACACACATATAAAACAAAAAATAATAAAATTACATACAGAAACTACTCTAGTGCTACAAGTGGCGGCCTTATTGCTAAAAGCAATCTAAGCCTACGTAACTTGATTTATTGTTATAGCACCAATAGAAATACGTCATCTGTGTATGTCATAGCTAGCATGTTAGCACAGACATCACGGTTCGTGAAATACTTACAGCTTATAGAGTCCAGAAAAAGCAGAGTCTTAGTAATAAAGTTCCTGTTTTTATTCTTTGAGCACGGAATTCTAAAAACAAGGCCACAGACATACGGGTGCCAGACGATATTATTTAGGCAACAGTAAAAAGTAAAAACTCGGCATGGAATTTTGTAGTAACAATTGCGAGAGCAAATGCGAAAAAAGCTGTTACACTTTTAGAGCACTCGCGTTGGATTAAAACTTTAGCTTGGATTGAACAAAGCAGCTTTATTTTAACGGTGCTTAAAAGTGTTGAGAACCTTTTACACACCATTTACAATAAGAATACACGTAAATAAAGGTTTTTGACTGGCATTTATGTGTGATATCAGTCGGCAAAATTTATTGTAATTACTAATTGTTACATATTGGCCCTTGATAATAAAAAAAAAACAAATACGTAAACATTAATGACTAAAAGAGAATACTGTCTTGTTTTGACTTTAGGAGTAACATTAAAAAAAAACTTAAGTAAGTACTTAGCTCAATTTCATTATTCTTTTATATTTTCAGAACATTTTTTTTTACTATTAAGAGACGTGGCTAACAAGCCTCGTGCCTGCTAGAGACAGCTACGAACCTGCTGCATTTTACTCAAATCTATTTCTAACTACAGCTTTACATTGAAATAAGCTTTAGCGGAAAGCTTTAAAGCGCGGAAAATAGGGCTGCTCCAGTTCCACTCCCCAAGTGAAGGCTCTTCAAGTATGGCACAAAGAACTCGCATCTCTTCGCGAACAATCGCAATAACACTTTGTACGAGCTCCTACTTGTAGGCCCGCACGCGCCGGCGCGCCCGACAAACGCTTCGTATCGGACCAAATGTACAACGATATTATATATGTGGTAGATCCCTCATTCATAAAAAGCGAGTGTGGCTCAGCGGTTCCAGTGTCTGCTTTTCATCCCGACGCACCCTGGTTCGAATCCGGCCCTACAATGATTTGTATTTTCAAGTTATGTGTGTATTTGCACTCGCTTAACGGTGAAGGAAAACATCGTGAGGAAACTGACATGTTTGAGGACCACAATATCCGAGGCCAATTGTCTTCCGTGGGAGGACCTGGGCGCCCACCACGATGTATCTGCCCAAGAGAACTCAACTAACGAATTAATTCTGCGGGGAGTCACGACCCTCAGTCATGAGGAATTCGACTCAAGAGAGAGAGAGAGAGATCCCTCATTAGGAAATAAAGTTAGCGATTGTCTTGTAAGCACCTGTTCTTCATTTGACTGTGGTATTCGCAAGCGATGATAGTAATGTTAAACAGCGACGGTCGACGCGGTCGGAAAAAGTAGAAATTGTAATGATCGCCCAAATACACAGTATACTACAGGTCGAAAAGTGGCATTTACATTTGTCGCTTTTATGAGTCGGATGATACGTCAAAATAATGAGGCATATTTTCCTGACTTAATAGGTCATTAGCATATGTTTAGTGGAACGGTTTTGTTGTATAGATAGTGGTGTCTCTAGGTTAAATTGTCAATGAAAACACTGAACAGATTCCTGCTGATAGAATGAGTTTGTACCGATACCGTCTGGTGCAACTTCCGCGAGGAAGTTAGGACGCGAGATAAAATACACACTGCGAAAATGAAAAGCGATAAAATCAGATATAACGTGATAGATGGAATTTTACTCTTACATTTTCTGACCAGTACTATTACATTATATTATATGGAATTTTTAGGTTTATTGTTTGTACAGCAAAGATTTTTTTTAAATATTTTCTGGCATACTTATGTTTTTGAATCAAATAAAAGCAACTTAAAGAGCTTTTTCGTTGCATATTATTTTTTAAATAATAACTTCACCAATAATATTTTGATATACTTAAAACGTTGTCAAGACGAGATCATGAGCCACTGAAAAATTGATATCCGAACGGATGTAAACCCAAACTTATAGGCTTTTTGCTCTAAATTCACTAACCAAAATCCGCTTTATGATAGACATAAAAGTCGATAGAACAAACATAACTTGGAGTAAAAAACTCGTGAACAAAGTTTGTGTGGAACATTTTCCCCATATATGTAGGTCAGTTCGACACGGGCATCGTAAGAAGTCCCTTTATGGAAATAACAGCTTAACTTTGACACCTGGGTCGGTTCCAAAATAGCAAACTTCTACAAATGTTGGAAAAAACGATATTGTTTCTTATATGGCGCGGTCGTTATGCCAAATAGCTGCTTCTAAATCGGATGTGCTTGGATGGATATGCAAAATACCTAGAATAAAGAATGTACCTGGAACAGCCAGTTTAATGAACGAAGAGTTTGATGTATAATAAAAGATTGATATAATTGTCCATGGGAACAAATTTTATCAATAACCTATCTTCGTTTCGTGCTAACATTAAGGCTGGGTTGCACCATGCTACTTTAGCTTTCACAAACTTTTAAAACTTACGGTTTGGCCAAATTTTAGTTGCATTTAACAATTGTCAAAATACGTCATAACTTTAACCATAACGGTAACCGGCCGCGGATGGCTGGTTAAAGTTATTAAGTGCATCTCAGCCTAAGTGTTATGTATTGGTTTCTGAAGGTGATACTGTGACATTTAAATAGGCCGATATACAAAACAAGTAAGATATATCAAAGTAAATAAACTAAGTAAACATTTAAGAGTCCGTAAATGACTAAATACTAAGTTAAGTAAATATTTAGAATGTAATATCTTTAATTTAATAATAATCTATGACATGTAATTCGAGCAAATATTAATAACTATCTGTTTATCTACCAATAGGCAAAGCTTCTAGACGCAGCCATATCAAGAGCTCGTATGTTTCAAGTAGACACACACACCCGCCCCGGTCAGCGCCGGTCGAAGCAGCGCCCGACTGTGATTCACACAACACTGGTCCCAAAACACTCCCTTTACGGCAGACGGTCCCGGATTCGCAAATTTATATGTCTGGCTGCAGATAGATCGTTATCCACAGCCTGTGTTTATGTACTATATTCATTTCAGTTGCCGTTCGCGTCGCGCAATTGGTATAGGTATTCGTAGGGAGTTACCAAATAAAGTTAAATTAAATATAAAACAACGTTTATTTAAATACTGAACAGATTTGTAGTCATGTCGCTCCATGCGGTGGGTCATTCCTTAGAGTGGCATTCTTTATTTATCGAAAATGCATAGCAGAGCTGTGCTTCCGTGAGTCATCAATGTCAAACGCCCCAAGAGCGGTGTAAAAACTCGGATTCCACATTTCGCCTCGTAATAGTATTAATAATAATATGTATAGATAATTCAGTCTCAAAGCCAATGCCTTTACACAAGACTATCAACAAGTCTAGTAAAATGGCATTAAAAGCAAGTAAAATGAAGAAAATCCTTTTAAAAATTTCAATTTCCCAGCGCATCTTTGCAGCCATCTTCCTCTTCCCCACCTGAGCGATATCTTTAAGGAAATTAGGTTCATTCTTTCTTACACACACACCTCGCTTGTGGCTGGATGAGAGTGTTATTAAAAATG
Organism: Macaria liturata; assembly: GCA_964023185.1. NCBI lineage: Eukaryota > Metazoa > Arthropoda > Insecta > Lepidoptera > Geometridae > Macaria > Macaria liturata. The sequence goes on along the minus strand of OZ026824.1, from coordinate 7,603,695 downwards.
GATGTCTAGATCTGGCTAGACTCGGCGTGTTCGGCTACATAATATTTGTGGATTTCTTTGAATATGTTATCTCAAGAACCGTGGAAGGATCAACCACCACAATGTATTTTCCCAAAAGCACTTCCCTAACGAATTGATTCTACAGATAAGACAGAACCATTGATAATGAAGGAATACTCAAGCAGGAGGAAACTAAACATTTTTTTCATAAATAAGCGAATTAATAAAATTGCAGTGTTTATATACATTATCGTTTATAAACCGTATTGGAAAATCCAATTTGTATCTCGTGTTTTCATTGCCGTAGTCACACAGCTTGATACAGTGTCGCCTAAACAAGATCTGTGTGAGCCCGGGCGTTACTAGACTCTGATTTGCATATAGATTTTAGGAGCATGTGGGATAAGCCTGAATGCATTTGCCTGAACGGGTTGGTTTGGTTTTGTCTGGAATTACAACTAGATCTTTACGTATTTAGTAACAGTTTGAAGATAAGATAAGATATTTCTTTAATGCACACCAAAAAATTACATGATGAAAGAAATTTAAAAACTATTTTAATGCACATTGGGCGGCCTTATCGCCTTAGGCGAAATTATTTAGACGGATTTTGAAATGGCAAATAAAGGCTTTTCTCCCAAACTTGATTGTTGAATCGCAGAAAAGAAAACAACAGTTTGATGCACAATCAATCACCAACTAATCACTAATACTACTATTTATTAATTAATCTATATGTATTCCTATTGGTATAGGCACGATTTAAACTTATCGCTTTGAGTGTTATGGAAACTGTGCCAAATCTGCGCCGGTATTGAACTGGCATCGGTACGAATTGCTTTGAGGCCGAGGTTTGAAGCTTAGCTTGCAATATGCATCCATAGGCAAATTGGAATTGCGTAACATTCAAATCAGCACCGCGCTAAACCGTCGCTCTTGGCTCGTTGTACTCATGAATGAAGCCGGAATTGGCAGCCGTTCAAGACACAAAAGGTATTTAAAATGCACAGACGCATTAAGCCCAGGATACTGCGGATAGTGGACTGATAGCAAGCATTACTGCCACATCGTTATGCATGATTTATCGTATTTATTGAAGCGAGTGCCCGAGCGGAATTCCAACAAACAGGAGTAAAACGCTGATTCGATTGTTCGGATACTGATTTTGCATGTTTTATCACGTAGGTTTTACAGGTTTAAAAGAGATGGAATAAAATGGTTTACGGGATTTTATATGCTGTTGTAAACCGCTTGTTTATATTATGGGTATTGTCAGAAACAGACTTTGTAATGTATGATTCACTCACTTGTTTAATTTAAAGCCGCGACGGACGGCGTTACAGGAACTTTTCAACCTGAAAAGATAAGAAATGTAAATGAGGACCCCTGAGTATTAAAATTTATGGCATCTTCCGAAATTAAATTAAGCGGCAAATGTCTTTCACATTTTTACAAGGCACAAACAGGATAGAACGGCGGCGGGAAGTCGACTCGGAAATAAAACAGGCAGACATCTTGTAAAAACTCACGAAATTGCAAAAAATAATATCCAGTTACGAGAATACTTCCACTAAGTAATTACTTAGGATTCGGATTAGATGTTTTATACTTGTTATGTTTGACTTTATTTATAGGGAAGCGTTAGTAGGTATATTGTTTGCACATTTTACTAGTACTATATATAGATAAATTATGAATGTTTCCTTTTAAGAAGTTTTTATAAGGAAAAATATCCATATGTATGTATATCGTATATGCAGTCTCTCACAAGAAAGCATCATATCACTACACAGCCTGAAGTTTCCAAGAAGATGAAGCAATAATGTACATGACATTCGTCGGATGTTTCATTAACGCAAACGAAGTCACGCCCGTCAATATTAAGCGTACATGAACCATTTATTTAGAGGAAATGAGACTTCGAGGAAAGTATGGGAGTGGAAAGCCTTCGTTATTTTGGAGCATCCTTTGCTCACGACCTCATGCTTCTTAGGATGGGGGTATCGGTTCATGGGGTTTTACTCCCTTTACCACAGACGAAAGCATAGTAAAGTAACACAGCCCTATAGGTACGCCCCTCTCAGTTATATTGTAAGGGCATGGAAGTAAAAGGAAGGACGCATTGTGTTCTTGTTTGTTAAAAAGACAACCAAATGTCAATACCAAAAACTCCGGACACTCCAGTGCCAGTCGGTACAGCATTCTTCCGTCGTTTTGGTTGACATTTCTAACGGTATTTGACGAGGGTAGGCTGTCACAAGGACATCCACTGACCGATACTGGCGGTCATGTACCACTTTACCAATACGCTACAAAACAAACACTTCCGTCCTTCGTATAAATATCTCTTATTCAATTGCCATAAAGTTCAATATCATGTTTTTCGTCTATTCGATCGGTCAGGCACATCATGTTTAACAGACACCTTACGCTATTGATTAGCGCAAATACTTTGTTGAAACGTTCTGATTTACGACTTTTTGTGGAACAATACCCGCTTTGTTCTGAAACTGTGACATTCTAACGTAGTGTCTAAAGTATTGTAACAGCTCCGCAGGACGCAGTGTAGTGTGTGTTGTGTATGTTGGGACCGTTTCCGCAGGCTCGGTTCCGTGCTGATTCAATCCTGACCTAGTTTGCGGAGCCACGGGACTGTGGAGTGTTCGAAAGTTCCTCGTTTTTACGCCACTTTTAGTAGGAAAAGCGCTTTATTAGCTGGATTGTGGGTACGTCATTAAAGTAAGTAGGTAGCGTGGAATGAGATGTAGTAAAACGTGAGGGAAAAAGTGTAATGGAAGTGCTGTTTAATCCACAAACACTAAAATGCTTTGACTACGTACGATAGGATATTTAAAAACTATTTCAAAGCGTTACGGATAAAACTCTTCTACGCTGGCTAAAACTTTCAATACAAACAACGAAGCCAAAGCATAAAAGCTTCGTGCTTTACAGGCAACTCTTTAAATTCAATCAAGTCATGACCCATTTCGGAGACGTGCATGAGGAATGATTAAATTATTCAAATGAACCGTTGAATTATGCGATTGCTCACTCGGTTCCTTCAAACTTCAATATTATCTGTGTAAAGGAATTGAATTTGCATGAGGCTATGGCTGCGTCCGGTCGAACTAAGACTGAAAGGATGGGACGAGACTACATGGCAGCTTAGATATAGAAACCACGACGCATTTTAAATGAAGAAATGATATTCTGATGCAATAAACAAGCTTACTTTTATATTGTCAGGTTATCTATTAAATCTGCAGATACCGTATTCTCCCGAGTAGGAGCGCTTGTCGTCGCTAGTACGAGCACAATCTGCTTTACCTACCACAGGGAAATGTTCGGGGAGCGGCCATATGAATAATGTATACCAATATTTAAATGAACAGGCAATGTGTGCTGTAACATCGATCGACCAATTTGTAACTTCTTCCGAGACCTTTATTTTATGAGAGTAGCTTCAAAACATGTGCGCATTGAAAGTATCATATAAGAAACAAATGACTGCTGATTCCGAGTACAAGACATCAAAATGTTAAGAACCATAAAGTTTTACGCGAGTAAAGCGAACGCGCCAGTTATGATATTATAGTTAACCTTGTCATTTCTGGGTATATCTTTCAACACTGCTTCTATCTTGACCTGTTTATTTTGATCGTTAACCTGATTCTACGGATCGATCTCTTTCCTAAGAGATTAAGGATAGAATACCTCTGTTTGGAGATAAAGGAAGCATTAATTAAAGCACTTTATGCAATTAATTAATATCTTCATTATGAGAACTAGAAAAACGGAATTTCTTGAAGACTATAGTGTCGACAGAAGAGCAAAGCCTTTATAAAATTGAAAGCTGGGTGATACCATGCTATATAAAAGTAGATAATAAATCCTAAAAAAAAACAAAGAAAACCACTCACTATTTCACAAAAAGCAAGAACCGGAGCAATAAATTACCTACGATTTAGGAAATTGTTAAACTCCCAAAGTTCTACAACCAACAACTAAAAGAGGTCTAGGCACTACAAAAGGCTTTACAGACAGCCAGACAATGGACAAACACAAGCACATAAACATTCACACGTGCTCGAAGCGGTTTGCCCTCAAAACTTCGCTTATCGCTAGTTTCAGCAAACTAACATTTAAAAGTCCCGTTTTGGCCGAAACTACCCCCGTTTGAGAGGTAGATTTTAAACATTGCGATAACAACGAAGTTTTAATACGAAATTGTTTGTTCTCTTTTCTTTATAGTTTGTCTTAATATTGTTATTCGGCTCGATCTTTAGATTTTTCTATCTGAATTGTATTTTTATTTAATCACAAAACATGAGACACAATATAGATCTACAGTCGTTTAATGTTTGTTTAATGTTTTTTTAAATTCTTTTAAATAACTAAGCAACGTATTTTATTAGAATACATTTTATGTTTGTCAGAATCTTCCCACACAAAGTAAGCTCATGCTTTTAACGTACATTATGTGAGCAAAGCGTATGTTCAAATTATAGAAGCGTAAAAATGAAAAGTAAAAGCAATTATTTTAAAATGTAATGTGGGTATGCGAAGTCTACCTAAAAGCTTTTGGCATATTCATTCGGAAACTTTAGCCATTCCCTTTGGTTTGCAGCGCCCGTAGAATTTATGTAAAGCGTTTCCCATTCCGCGTGCTTTTAGCAGTTTTTCCGTTCGGGGACCACTATCCAAGTTATAACAAGCTACAAATTGATTGCTGTTTGTTTCCAGTTGTGTTTTGAATTCAATTTGGTTGATTGGTCGAGTGATCTTGAGTTACCCTCTGTTGATTGGTTTGTTTGGTAAAATAACACTAAAAAGGAAGTGAAAGTGCATCATAGGTGTGAAATAAACACTGTTTTTTCACGCGACATGTAACGATGAGTACCTTACTAGTAAGTTTTACGACCCTTTGTATTTTTATGCCTTGTAAATACATAAATAGAAATAGAAAAATCTTTATTGAGACACACAAAAATTCCTTATATATACCTCTAATATAGTTTAATAAAATACTAAAATTGTTACCATTGCCTTGTGTAGCAATGTTGTTTCCAATCGAAAGAACTGCCTCTGATTGATGTCGAATTTTTTGTCCGAAAAGTAATATAATCGAATCCACATCCATGAACTAATACATTTTCGGAAGTTTTCTTTTATAGTTTTGTGTTATTTTGTTCCTGGAAATTAAAGTAACTGGACAAACTTGTACATAATATCATTGGGACAAACAAACATTTAAAACGAAACTTGATACCACAGTTATTTATGTACAAGGACAGTCGTGCACACATCGAACGCTACCGACAAAAAGCTTATAAAATCACGAGTAAATAAGCTTGTGTAAACATAACACAAGGCTGATGATTCAACATGAGCTCATATTTATCACGAGAGTGAATCACTTATTTGCTATATCAATTTCTTGGAGACCTCAAAGGCAAGGCGAGGTAAAATTTAAAGCGTATGCTAAAGGCACAATGTACGTAAAGATATTGCTAAGGTAAATTGAATCTACAGTATACAGTATTTTCAGTTAAGTAATATTATTATATTTAATTTTAAAAATGAAAACACTGGAAGTACCCTGGATGCTGCAACACAGGGAATCCTAAAGCAGTAGACAGGACCCCAATTTGAAATTTGAATTTGAATAATTTAGACACTTTTATATAATGTGAAAATGACAACATGTTTTTAGAGCAAATAAATGATTTTTATCTTATCTTTATCTTGTATCTAAGCTTAAATCAGATCTATCTGTCTATAGTAGATAATAAAACAAAATAAGTTTCTAAAGTACTGTTGTGAAAGACACGCAGTATTTAAACTTGTTTAAGATAGAGATATCAACTAAACAATTATTACTATATTTAGTGACAAATGCTTTTAACGTTTGGTAATTAAACTTTCAAGATATGGAACTGTCTAATTGACGGTTTCCTTAAATACCCATGTTTTTAGTGCTCTTAAATTGACAGAATTATAATGCAAAGAGACAGTGTGTGAATGGGCTGTCACATTTATTCCCAGCACCGTTCTGTGTCCCTTTACAATTTAAAGCTACTGTCTCTAACGGTATGTTTACACACGGTCGAGCTGATTGAATAATTTGAAAACGTATCATGAGTGCAGTAACTAATTAGATATTACATTATGCAGAGCAATCGTAATTTAATCATACAGCGCTGGAAAACGTAATCGAATGACAATCGATGTATCGCGCGTGGGTAGATATTGTAGATAGATATAGAGAATCGAATGGTTGTAAAACATTGTTGACTCAACACTTTGTCACATGCACATAGAACCAATTGAAGTATCGATACGTATTCGTTAAATCGGTTTAATTGGCTCGTAAATCGACGGCAGCTGTTACCGAAATAAACGTAAGGGCCAATTTAAAAAGAAATTGAAAACAGGGGTGTTGCGGGCGAGAGCTGCCGGCTCCGACTGTGGCTTTTATTTGAATTGGGATATTAATAAAGCAATTTATTATTATTGACTTATGCCTGTTTACCAAGGGCTGTAAGAGTAAAACGTGTGTTTGGGTGTAAACGGTGGATTAATTTGTTTCTGTTCCGACGCACAGAAGTTACATCAAGCGAAGTATTAAGAACAAATTTATTTATGTTTTTACCCTCGCATAGGACATTAAATTCAGCTCCCGATACAATGGAATTAAATGTTTCATTGATGTTTAATGTTCATGAGTAAATTTAATCTCGTGTAAGCCTAGCTTTAGCATGTTTACACTTTTTTTTTCATACACATTAGGTATCTTTTCTATGCCACTAGCTCGAATAACTTCTCCTAGCGAACTCAATATACAAAGGTCCGACCAAACAAGACAAAACCACATCACAAACCAAATACCGGCGTCGCTGGTCCAGGTTGCGTAAGTATACATCACAGCGAGGCGACAATTGACCGCCCTGAATGACATCGCGGCTCAGTTCCTTGTATAGACATTGTTAGTGGATGGCAGTGGGTCTGTATATATATATATATATATATATATATATAGATTTTTGAGAGAGACCTGATAATAAATTATGATATATATATATATATATATATGTCGGAGCAAGGAAGCTGTAATTGTATCGATCGCTGCTTAGTCATAATTTGTAACTATGTCTAAAATGAGATCTTACTACCTAGATAGTTATTATAAATCAGTTAGCGAATTTACAAAACTATTTTGACATGATTGTAATGATAATGATTACATTTTATTATAGCACATAGCGGCACGGAAATGTCAGAGGAAGTTGTTGAGTTGGCTGTCGCTTGGTCATAGTTTATTACTAATTCTTAACGTTATTGTTTATTGTCTAATATGATTCGTAAATTCATAAAGGGATTAGAATAGAATTTACTGGTTTAATCCTAATTGTTTTTACAAGTTTATGAAGTTGCTAATGTAAAAAGTCACGAATATTATTTGTAACAACCAATTGGAGCAGAGCAGAGTCTCGAGTGGGGTCGAGGCGCCATCTTGATGAAAAGCCAATATAATCGATGTGGATGGTGGCTCAAAAAGGTAGTCTAAGTTGAGCTTTGGAGTTAGTGTTAGAATATCATGTGTGATGTGGTCGAGGTCTGAGCCTCGAACCCACTGCTCATTTTAAAAGTTTAAAGCTAGCTAACCGTAGTTTGCATTATAAGTAAAGTTTGTGAAAAGTGTAATAAACGTTTGTGAATACTTCTTATCAGTGTTTTAAACTAGTATTTTACCCAGAATACGCTCACTATCAGAATTAGGGCCTACTCTAGCTTAAAGCTAGAGTAGGCCCTAATTCTGATGTCGTCATTGAGCGACTCCCCGATGGTCGCTCCGACATATATATATTTGAGAGAGAACTGATAATAAAGCACAAGCTGGAACAAATGAAATGTAACTAGGACAGCAATTAATAGCTACAGATGAATAATATGCGACTTTTATTGCAAGATACGTCAATTTTTTTACAATGAAAGCAAGCCTCAGAGATTATAGCATTATTTTCAATACTTATTAGATGATAAATTATAAACACGTTACAATTTTTGTTAGCAATGAATAAGCTGTAAACCCTGAGGCAGTATTAACAAGTATAATAGAGTATAAGAAGAAAGAATAATATTTCAGTAATAGTCAAGAGTCTTGAAACATTGTTGAGAGCAAAACAATACTAAGATCTTTGCAGCGACGTTTAATAGGCCAGACGAGAATACTTAAAACTGAGTATTAAGAGAGAAATCTTATAACTCGGCGACGGCTATTGTGCGTAAAGCCCAGATCATAATTGTCTTTTACTTGACCCAACTCAAATACCCACAATCCAATCTGAACGAGGCAAATGAGCCGACGACTTTCTTCTGTTTACTTGGGCTCCGAACGTGGTGGAGAGAGCAAATAGCTAAATTCAAATAATTGCCGTCAATATATGTACTTGTAGACATGAGTAGTATAGATGTGAATGAAGGAGTGTCAACTTGTGATGCAAGAATTTGGAGTACCTATAACTGCAGTACGAGCATGTATGAAGGAATAAAATAAGATATAAGTTCATGTATGAAGCAATAAAATAAGACAAGCACAAAAAACTGTTTTTTTTTTAAATTATGCGATCGTACTTTGATCTCACGTACCTTTCGTTCCCGATCAAACGTTCGTTCAATCAAATATTCTTTTAAAAGTTAAACATTTATGCCAAATTTTTACTGTCTCTGCGATGAATGAAAACATGATTGAATCATGGTACAATATGCATAAAATTATGCTGATTGGCTAAACCAAAGTAACTTAAGTATCATCTCATCTGTATGTAGGTATGAAGACAATACTAACGGTGAGCTGAGTGAACTATGAAATAGCTAACACGATCGAGTCTAACACAATAACTGAATGCAAACAATCGAAGACACTATTGAGTCCAGGATACATAGGTATAGATGTGGGTTTCCTGTCCATACCCACATGGAGGCGACAATTGGCCGCCCTAGATGACATCATAGCCCTGCCCCCATATGTGGAGTAGATCGATGGTGTAACCGATTATCCACCATTAATTGGAAGCGCTCAGAATTAACTGCGCATTGTTAATCAGAGCTTGCGAGGAGATACGAGACGGTATGTGGAAGTAATTGCTTTGGGTGCGGTTTCTATTCTATTAGCGGGTACTTGTGTTAGGGGGATTTTAAAAGAAAATATATTCGATTATAAGAAACAACCCTTAATTTCTTGAACTCGCATTCTCCCTTAATGAGGAACATGACTCCACCACATAATAAGTTGGGAAAGTTCTCATATTGTAGTGGTTAAGGTTGCCCATGTCCTTTCCATCGAGTCAAACTAGTTTGTACTCTAAAATATACAAACACGCCTAGGAGTACAAACTACAAATCTACAATACTCCAATACTGTACACCTACAATTTACATAGTAGGTACATACCACCTGCTAAAATACCTCACAAGAATTTTAAATGATAGACTATTACTCAGATTTTTTATCATTTCGATGATTCATACTCTTACAGTATAAGTACTTATATGCCTATTGTTGTACCAACTCGTGCAGAGTCTTGTTCTCTAGTTATTTGACAAATGGCACCTATTAACTTAATGTAATGGGCAAGCCATCAAATACCCGACTGGGTTCCACGGCCGTTCATGTTTGATTATGTAATACATATTTATTTAAACTATCCCAAATTTATTCATTCGAATTGAATACAAATCGGCTAATCGTTACACCATCTGCTATTCAAGGTAATATCAACATTTTAAACAGGCAGGAGTACGTTCAGATGAAAGTGATAATTCTGATGTAGTTTTCATATTTCGGGAGGCCTTAATAGGTACTGTGAAGGACAACCAGGGCCTATAATTTATCGTGCCATGCGCCCCACTGAAGCGCCCAGTTAGTTGACAAAAGACTACCTCTATTAGCTGATCTACAAACGTATCTGAGAGTATCGCCAGTTTTCGATCAACTATTCAGAAATGACCATGTTAATTTTGATTGTACTTTATTCAAAACAAGTTACTTACAATAAGTTAGAATTGTTGCTTAACTTTGGTAATCACACACGACTACTCTGTTAGCTGAGCTACGAGCGCTTCTATGTGTACAAAGTCGATAAAGTCTAGCAGTTGATTCAAGCGATGTTGGTTAAACTAATAACAGCATAGTTGAAACTATGTATGTCTTCGTAAAATTAATTAGGTCACGTTTGTAACAGGAATTTATACCACGTCTTTGATATATGAGATTTTCGTCAATGTCTGTTGGAAACTTGCTGATGGAAACGCGATATGCGAGGTATGCGTACCGATCAACGGTACTACCGAATAGACTCCACATTATTGGTATAGATAGATAATATTTCAGTCCGAATTCCATTAATCCTTGGCAGTATTTTAACTACATATGCCAGATTCCCTTGGGCCAGTTTAACACTACTCAACTCTTCGACTCATGCTCTAACTTGGACCATATTTGGTGAAATGCCTAGTTCATAAAACTCACACACACACACACACACATAATGAATACACAAAAGCTAAAAACATAGGTCAGTTACAAACATCACGCGATACTCCACTACCGTCGGAATGTACTGAAGGCTCATTCGTCGTCAAGTTTAGCATAAAATAGGTAGAGTTACAAAGTATTGATATAACGCGCCTCACTGAATGACAGCAATAAGTCAATTTCGTACGGTTTGGTTTCCAACTTCCACACAAGTCAGTCAGAAATTTGTCTAGCAAGAGGTGCCGGAAGTCAAGGATACATCATATCGTTAAGTGATTAGGTGTCTTTGATTCATATTGTCAATGGTATCAATTGACTGACATGACATAATGCGAAGGAATATGTGAATAACGGAACGTATCAAACGGTTTTGATTTTAAGGTCGTTGCAAAACCAGACGCTGATATTTAATACAAATGGGTTACAAGCGAAAACGATAAATGAACGTGTGTATGGATGTACGTACATATGTTATGTATGTATGTATGTTTTATTATTTATAATGAGGACTTGAAAAACATAATGTTGTGGCAAATTGAATTTTAAATGCAAAATTTGGGATACTGCATTAAGGCCGCCTGCTTTTCATCGATCACGCTAGGTTTTCCCTATCATTCTGTATTATATCAACAGCATTTAGAAGTGTTTGTACTACAAATCTAATTCAAGCTTTATTCGGGGAATTCTCAATCAACCAGTAAGACTCAGAAAAACAAATTGTATAAATTAAATTAATAATGATGCAAATTACAAATTCTGTAGCGACAGTCATCCAAAACAATGACGAATCACATTAACGGAAAAGAAAATTACCAATAAACGAGAATTAGAGCAAGGCTCCCATAAAATAAACAGAACAGAGACCGGCAGAATTAACGAGTAACAAGTTTAATAAAAAGCGTGTAAACAATGTGCTATTCCCGGCATATTCAATGATAGCTAATTTTCTCTTTCACTGCTAGAAATGCATAAAATTTCAAATACAGATTTGTTATAGTTTGCATTTGTTTTGTACCATTCGCTTAGTTTACTGAGTCTATTTGTTTCAGATTACTAAAGTAAAGCAACGGTCTTCACGGCTAGTCCTTTGATGGTACAATATGCAAAAAAAAAATCAGGCGCATTTGTGGGTCGGATCTTGCTTGTATCATTGGCCATTGTAGGTCTCTACTGTACTCTATTTATCGTACGGCATTTTTTTTTAAATCTCTACTTCATAAATTTATTGTTTTATTTACTGTACTCTAAGACTAGATAGGTATTGGCTAAATAATAAAGCTCTTTCTTTACATTTTATTATGTACATGCATTACCTAGTAGAAAGAAGAGTTTTCCATACGAACTTTCTCAGTCTACAAAATAAACTCACTTAGTACTTACTGTATAGGTACTACAAAAACAGCTAATTGATTCTTATTTGCATGTTGTTCATAACAGAACAGTAGATTTCATTCAACCTAAGATCAATGAATCGCAACCGGGTCTCCATTAATCATACATTGAATCAAACGCTCCAATTAACATCATTAAATGTTTCAGATAATGTCACATGAGTTTTGAATGAGATTCGCGCGAGGGCGCCGGCGACCGGCTTCTGAACAGCCGCCAGCCGCTATCAGAGATAATAATTAGAATGAGACTCCTCGATAGCGTCTATTTGCGAAATATTAGTTCTTTGCGTTTTGAGACAAAATTAATACTAAAAAGAAGACACTAGAGAGTAGTCAATGTACTCAGCTCGGAAGTCTTGCGCGGACCTACATATATGCGGTTTATTGTAGCCGGTTTTATATATGACAATTTAAAAAAAAAAACTTTAGATCCACTTGCGCGATTTTCAAATGCATCTAGAGACACAACTTAATAGCTGGCCGACATAATATGTCATGATATATTTATATTTGCCTACCACTATAATAGTTTGGCACATGCGCATCTGAAGAATTCGTTACAATAAGGCATCTATTGTGTATGATGTCACTGAGAGCCGCTAATCGGTGTGACTGAACTGTCATGGAGTCACGGACTTATACACTCGCGATTCGTCATATATAATGCATTAAACCATTCACTAGTGCTCTGACCTGGATTCGGCTACACCATACATGTATGTAGCTGCAGATTTATTGATTGGAACCATGACACGAGATCTCGATATTGTCTGTACCTATGTGGTCTCGTATAAATTTTGTAGATATTATATATCTTTATAGGTAATGGCACCTAGGGAAGAAGACCTATATCCAGCAATGAGTCGACAAGGACTGAAGATGATGATGATGAAGATATAGGTAAGAGATTTGATGTCACGGTATATATTGTTATCAAAGAGCAAGCAGCTGTATTGCAAGAGAGTAATTCGTAAGTTTGGAGATAAGGATTAGATAAGTACGAGTACATAATATATTATACTCTTATATAATGTTCACACGAAATTCTTTACGTTATCGATGAAATCGTGACGATATTTTTATAAATAAGAAATCGACAGTTAGTCACCGCAGTTTTTCATTTATCATTTCTTATCATTTCACGTTAATTTGTTTTGAATCATTATCTCAAATTTCTCAGTAAGTATTTACCAGTGCTATCACATACTAGATTTTTTGGTGCAACTGCGAGTCTTGATGTAATAAAGCATCAAGAAATCTGGACTTAACGTGCTCATTTCCAGCTGGCGAGATCATAAATAGTGTAATGTTTAATTTACATCAATATAGCACAAGATAACTGCAAAGTCAAATCTAAAGAAAAATCTGCACGGAAACCACAAGCCGTGAAGCATATTCACAATATAAAAGAAGAGATATTGTATGATCAAAGCTCATTACAAAAATGCATAGCAAATAGTAAACTTTATAAGATAATAGAAGTGGAGTTCACAGAGGTTAATAGGATCAGTGCATGCTACGTACGATTACACGGCGATCTATAAAAAGGTTAACTAACTGTGCAGTTACCTTAATTAACTGTGGAAGCGGGCTCGGTTCAACCGTGGGTGCGATTATCAATGAATTAGAACAGGTTATTTCAACTTGACCAAATAATACAGTATTTGTGTAGGTACAATTAGCGAAAATATATTGATTTGTAGAGAAATCCATATATCATACATAATATGTATTATTTTGATTAGGTATAAATATATCTACCATGAATTTATTCATTGATGAGCAGTGGAATAAGGTTTTGAAATCGTGTATAGTGATAGATGGTGATATTATGTGTCTTACAAAAGTTGATATTAATAAATCAAATTTGAATCACAGATACGTAACTAAATATCAAAATCTTATATGTAGTTACGAGTATCATTGCGTGACAAATGTAACATAAAAACCATTGTGTAAGAACGTTATAGACATATAACAAGAATTTTGAATTGTTCCAAGTAATGTTCTGTTGCACCGTGTCTTCAAAACCACTGGCGTAGATATAATAACTTTGTTTTAGAACGTTGAACATTTTACGATTGTGTGTTCAAGTGAAATTTAAACAAGTCCTGAAATAGCTCTCCCAATTCATGAATTTCAGTTGTAGTTGCGAGTCAGCAGCGGCGCTAACGAAACAACCAATTAAAACAATAAATACGATTCCATTAGCAGCGAAACGAGCGTCCCCACTGATGCAGATAAAATTAAATTGGCTGCAATAACTGCACACAACCCGCTTACACAATTCTACCTAATATTTTTTGAACTTATTCGCCGATAATTCTGACGTAGAGGCGAATTATACAGTCAGTCCGACTGGCGGAGATTACCTCGCTATTTACGAGGGATAAGCGAAATGCTGAAAAAGATGGCAAAGAATATCAATACCAATGCAGAGATACTGCAGAATTGCAGATAATGTCACCCGTTCTGATTAAACATTATGCTCTCCAGCAGGCAATATGACACTAAGCACAAAGCTATACGGAAATGTAAATAAAACGAGCGCCGCAGACCCGAGTCTTGATTCAAACAGGAACGCCGGAATCAAATAGCGTTCGGGGTTTCGTTTAGAAAAAACTGTCGATAAAGCTGTAGGGAATAGCAGAATCCTTTGTAGCGTGTTAAGGCTCTGAATAAATAAACAAGGCCACCTGTTTTCGAATAAAACAGAATATTGCCGAGTACAATCGACGTGCCAGCTTGGGGTTGTTCTCAAGCCGTCGTGTTAACGCTCCGACTGACTGACGTGATTCGACGTGAAATGCCTTCTTTTATTTTTCGGGTTGTTTCGTTACCTGTGTTTTAATGATAAGAAAGGGGAGCTTCGACACTTATCAATACTGTGTGAACTCTGACATTTCAATAAAGACGAACAGCTATAATATACAGTGGTATCAATTCTCAGAGAATAAATACACATATGAAAACGAAAACGGCGCTTCACTCGTCGTGAAATAATAATCGCTGTTATTTGATCAGAGTTTCCCTTCAACGTTATCTAGCACCCTTGCCTCAGGGAGGATTTGTTGAAATTCAATAACGCGCTTTGTTGCTTTATGACAAAGGATCGGAATATCCAACTCATTTTTACGATTTGGCTTCTATACAAGACAAAATATGAGTACAAACAAACAAATAAAAACAGACAAGACAAAGTAAGGTATACACTTGTAGGTAAAAACAGAATAAATGCTATAAAAAGTATCAATGTAGTTGTATTTTTACAGATCAAAAGATAATGATAATTGTCACGTATAAACTTCAAATTACGTCTCTAATAAAGCAGCTGGTGCAGAATTAAATCACAATGTGAGAGTCCATTGCAAAAAGCGTAATGCTACATTTTCAACACAAAGTATTAAAAGAAAAACAGTTGATTGGTCGTGATTAATAGTTTAATGACTGTATAATTTTTATCGCTCTCACACATGGTCGTGTTTAGGCGGTTACTCACTTTATAAAATTCATTCATAGTATATACTTATAATTTTAACGCATAAGACCAGTGAAGGGAATGATTGTATGATCTAAAATAGAAGCTGGAGGGTTGATGTCATTTTTAACGCTCTTCTCTTGCATTATGATTTGAATGTCATTGATTTTATAACTACTTCTTTAATATTTATATGGAAGTTCACGCCAATGTTTAACTTTTACCTATGTACAACATTTCCAAAGTAAAAATAGGTAACTACCTATTGCTTTATGCAATGCAATACTTGGCAGCATTACGTTCTGTAGTGGGTAAACGAAAAACCAGTGTCTTTTTTATCTTCTATGATAGACGGACAAATACTTTTGTCCACTTTTTTCGTACATTGAATATTGAATTAAGCAAAGATTGACAAAACGAGAATCTGAGAGTGCGTAAGAGGAATTGGTACTGAATCGCCAGAGCGTTAAGAGATTGCATGTCTCTGCGGTTACTTTGTCGCCTGTTTTCTAACACTGGGTGTTGGATTGCATATTGTTAACTATCCCTGCACCTTGTTTAACATTCATTGAAGGTAAGTACGTTGAACTTCGTAACGAGTTAATTACAGTATGTTTAGAATTGTTGAAGTTGCTTCAAGTTTGTTTTAAAGGTACAATAAATTAGGAGTAACTTATAAACTTCGTAAGTTGTATAAAATAAAAATCAGTCCAGAATTATAAGTATGGAAATTAATATGCATTTTGAAATCGTTAATGAACATATGAAAAAATGCACTTTAAGTAAGTAATACATTCACTTTAATATTCTCTTTAATTATAAGTTACGTACTCATTTTATTATTTTTCTGCCAGCAATGATAAACTGCGCGCATACAAAACAAAGAATAATAGTGGCTCGGTTCTTTTCAGACATACATACATACATATACATTATTATGGTTTGTTCTTCGTAATTATAATGCAAATCCTTTACTCAGGCACTTACTAGAGAATTCTTTAAATGAGATTTTTTATCACCATCTTGATCTGCAATCGCATAAAGATGAGAAATTGCACGCTCTGCCGCATTTATTGAAATTTAAATAAATTGAACAGGTTTGTATGACGCACGTGGTTTTTTAAAAGTTTTATTGTTAATTAACTATTTATTACTTATACGATTTGTATTATTAAAATTTACAAAAAAGAAACATTTTACCTGTGCTTGATAGCACAATAGTTATATTAATTTTACTTTTTTATTTTTTTTTTGGTTGACGCGACGCATGACCAAAATGCTGGCCTTTTTCTGGCTCAACGTATCAGCATTGCCATCCAGCGTGGTAATGCGGCCAGTATGCTGGGCACGCTGCCCTCTGGTAGTGGGCTGGAGCACTTAGATTATCTTTAGGCTTTTCTAAAGATTTTCTAAGTGCCCCTATTTGTAGTAGTTAGAAGTAGTATGTTTAGTTTTTCTTCCCTTGTTTTTATATATTATTATTGTAAATAAAGTTTGTTCTGCAAGCTTATATAGAAAAAAAAAAAAAAAAAAAAAAAATTTACTTATTTCAATACAAGAATAAAAGAACCGGTTGTTATCGACCGAAAGGACATAGGTACTTTAAACAAAACAAAAACGGCATTAATCTAAGAATAGGTAGATATTTCACCTGTAGTTAATATTAGGCGCATGCATCATACATTCCTTGAAGCCTTACAAATTGCTTCCAGTGTGAGTGATCTGATCGTCATACAGAATCAGGCCCGGGGCAGTCCGATCCCTCCCAATACATATATGAAATAGGGCATCTCTCAATACGCCGATTTTATTAGGGTCGGGAATCAATAACCCTACTCGCATATTTCAACCCCTTTTTAATGTTTATTGCGAACATAAATTTTGCAATTCCCATAATGAGCCGTGTGATTGCATTCATCAACAGAAAAACTTTTCGATCACACAAATCATTCTCGTAATAAAACCAGTCATTATATTCGACCGACATACATTAAGTATCGACACTTTTAGTGCATAACAAAGTTATAAAATTATATCAAAGTATGTCATTGTACTCTAGATAACGACCATTCATTCACATAAACCACTGTTACTAGACGACATAAAACATGTAACAACGTCACAAAAAATAACTTGAAATAAACTTGACAGCTGAAACAAAACATGCTCTCCGGTAGCAAAGAACGTGGAAGTTAATCCCGTACGTGACACAAAAACAAATTGAAGTCCAAGCGCGGGCTACATAAAAACTACAGATGTGCGTAAAATTAATCTCAAACAGATACTAAAAGCCGGTTGCAGTCACAACTCGAAGATTTGACACAGATAAGCTATAATATCAGTACAGATAAGTACCTTGAACCGGTGTTGCAGACGCGCCGACTCTGATTAGGCACAAATTCTGAGATAATCCTACACTTATCACAGTAAACACTGAATTCCTCGAATAGCGAACACCGTTAGCGCCACTTTGCATGCAATCGCAGGATAGTTTAAGTCACAAGATTGTTTGTAAAGTTCGTGTACGGAGAGACGGGACGTCGACCGGCGCCGCCGGCGTGAGGCAACTGACTGACTGGTGACTGGACTGGTGCACGAGCGAGCAGGGAAGGAGCCGCCCGGTGCGCTCCGCCGCCCCGCGCCGGCTCTCGCGCGCGCCTCCCGCGACCACCATAACAACAGCTGAGCTAATCTCTCCTCGCTATACGCACCCAACACTTATTAAATATCATTAGGAACTTCATTCTTCAAAGAAACCATTAGCGACTCGATAAATTTAACAGTAGCTAATTAGATCCTTGTAATCAAAGTAATTAAGGGTTCCAAATTGAACACTAATTACTCTAGAAATTATTAATATTTCGACCGACAAGCGAGCGCGTACGAACAATAGACATTTTCGACTACGAAACTTCAACTTAACTACTTCGATATAAGAGTTTGGGAGCTGGGGACAGTTTACGAAGTCGATAATACACTTGCGGCAACATCGGTGCCTTTGTCAATGAGTTTACACAGAATTGACAAAAGAACTTTTTTCTATTATGGGCTCTTGCCTCATGGACTTGCACAACGTGTACAGATATTGTATTTATTTTTTTGACAGACCACATTTCCGTCGCAGAGCAGAGTATTTTTAGGTCGAATCGGACGGTCTTTTCGAGGATCATCAATCACTGACACAGAGAGTCGGCCCTTCGCGTAAAAAACGAATTCGATGTCATTAAGGATTTTCCCTACGCAGATAGCGCTAATGAAACACCCAATATATTTATTAGAACTGTAATTCACGACCATTTCACGACACATATTAATGTCGACATTTGTTAGACTAAATTATCGTTGCCTCAAGCTATCATATATTCTCATGAGATAATAACTTGTGGCATAACTTTAGTTTCGGTAACAGAATCTCTCTGGAACCTCTGTGCTTGACAACTATTTATTTACATCGCGCCAGCTATCTCGGCATTATTTCCTAAGATTCAAGTTCTGCCATATTTCAGTCCCACAAACATAACGAGAATACGAAAGTTGCTTAGAAATATCCTTTTTGACACGAATACTAAAGGCATCCGGCATCCGCACAAGAAGAGGGGGAGAGACAAAATATTATATTCAAAGTTCCGATTGCTCTCTTAAGATTAAGCGATGTAAAATTACGAGCAATAAAAGTTAAGAAGTCGTAAAGAATGTTGAATTAATCTGCGAGCCGTAGAGACGGGAAAGTAAAAACTCGCGAGAGAAACATCGTGGATATATAACGACATCGGAATCCTCTCAAAGAAGGAAGCGTGGCTGCAGTCACGCCACCGAGCGCGCCCGCCCGAGGAATTAACGCTCCAACAGCGACAGTCGCCAGACAGCTGTAATGGCTGTTTACCAAACTTGTCTCACTTCTATAAACATAAACATATTTATTGCAAAAACTTTACATTGTACATAGAAATTAAGGCTCTGCCTTCTGCTTTAGTTAACAACTGTGTTGCAGAAGGCAAGGTCTTCCAGTGGAACATTACTTAGATGTTTTACAATATATACTTTGCTATTAATATATTATAATGAACCTTAAAAAAAAGTTAAAACAACATTCAAAAGTTTGTATTTTTAAAGGTTTGTATATTGCCCATGTTTGAGAAATATAGTTGTTGTGTATTATGAATGTGTGTATGTATAATAATGTATACGTGCGTGTATATATGTGTGTGTGTGTGTGTGTGTGTGTGTGTATGCGTACGTGCGTGCGTGGGATTATGAATGCTATGATTATTGTTTGTTCGATTTCTTACATTACATATTTTTCAAACAATTTTTCTGTATTGTCATAGTTCAGCATGCCTAACCACTATCCCACTTGTTTTCGATTATGTCTAGTCTTATAAAAGCAAAGCATCACACACATACATGTATATGTAATGTTATTACTGAAGAAGCCGACGCTTACACGCACACACACATACATACACTTTGTCAACGCCATCAATATTTGGGATGTTATGTGCACTATTACAAAAATCAATAAAATAACAAAGGTCATAAATTGTATCATCCCCAGCTCATCCCAAGTAAATTCACGCGCCATTCTCATTACAAACATTGGAGCGAAATTAATAAGGATACAAATAACAGATCCACACGACGGCGATAAACAAACAGCAATGAAAGCCAGCGAGTTTACTTCCACCATTCAGAAGGTCTAATATATTCTGTGCTTAGTGATTACACAAAATAACAAACGGGGCCTGGAGGCAGCTTTGATGTGAAATTACACGTAGAGCCGTCGCAGTGGAGCTTTTTCATTATCAACTTGGAAAATTTAGGCCAGACTCAAGCAAACAAGACCGACCCGGCTGATGACACTGCCTCAGGTATTCTCATTTATGTCTACAAATGTTATAGTTGGTTTATACGTGGAATATGATTTCATGAGAGAGAAATTAGTAATAGCTTTATGTTATACGGTCGCACGAAAATTGCTACTTTGTGATAAGCTAAAAGGTCAAGGGTGTTTGTACTGTTACAGGTGTTGCTATTATATTGGTAATTATCGTATAATTTGTTGGTTTAATTAACAAATTGTAGCAGAAGCTAGCAAGTACGTGTACAAAAATACTAACACTGATACTTAGTTATTAACAGATACCTTTTCAGATTGGAAAACCGTAACAATCTTTCCTAAATTCTAGACAGCTTTAGGTTTGGGAAAACATTGACGGAGTAAGATGAGACTAGATATGATAGGCGCAATATTTATTCTATTATTTTTGAACAGAAATGTATACTAAAGCTCTGGTTATTCCTTTTAAATATTGCAGAAACAGTAATTGCACCGGAACGGACCTTGTATTTTCTGCGGGCATTTAATTTAGCTTACAGAGTGTATAGCGTATGCTTACAAAGCTAACAAAGAAAATATACATTGTTTATGAAGCAAACAGTTTACTTGCAAGAACCTTTCATTTGTTCCGCAAGTTCCGTATTACGTTTAGAGGCATTTAATTCTACTCCATGGTTTTAGCATCAAGGCGCAGGTGATAAAACAAGTATTGCTCAACTTGTGTAGAATCTAGTTAAGTAGCTATCTACTGAATATTCAATTGGTAAATAAGTCGGCATGCTAGTGCGATGGTTCAGGTGTTCGTAGCAAACAGATAATTTCAAGAGGACGCTGGGAATTGGGTCCTCGAGCTCTGAACACAGTCTAAATTCAATTATTAGCGTCTGTTTGGCAGACGGGCGACCTCACTCTTCGAAATTCAGGATCCCGAAATGCGCGACGCCAGAGACTATTCGATTAACAGAATAATATCTCAGTTGACACGTTCATGGAAGGCAATCAACGGCCGCGGTAAAGAGATTACGAGATTCGAAATGAAAACGCGAACTATGAACTTCAAAGACCGCGTTTCTTTGGACCAAACATCAAAGGCAACTTTAATTAACGATTTTGATTTGTAATTAATTCCGAGGCTGATTCACGGAATTTCAGAAATCGTAAATAAAATATCGGTAGTTATTTTCGTGGAGGCGTAGAGGAAGTATGCACAAAGGAAGCCCGAATAAGTAGCGAGCAAATTAAGGGGATTTTCGTGAAGGAAGTTTTTCAATCAACTCACAAGAACGGTATCCAAGTTCGGCAGTCTCTTGTATTGCTGCCGGCTTTATAAGGCTTATTTCGTATCTCTTACTTCGGAACATGTTTAGCGAAGTTGGTGTATTTATAACAACACAATAACAAACTAGGAAATGAACTTAATTAGCTGCAAGTAGAAGTATAAAACGAAACTAACTCAGCAGTAAATCATTAGCATTTCAAAATTATAATTTGAGAAGACTTTGTAGCCATAACACAAAGTTATTCCGCCTCGGGGCGAATCAATACTGGTGCGGCCACGGAGAGCGTCCGACGCACGCTTAACAACATTGTAAGAATAAACATCGCGGTCCCTAATATTACTCACTCATTCCCGCAAATAAAATTCCGCATCGTTTCTGGGATTCTGCGGAACAACTTTATTGCGGTTGTGAATCACCTACGATTTAAGTCACATAACAACGCAGCTCAATGGTAACGAATTGTGATTGGACACCCGTTTTATTTACTCGGAATAAATGTTTCGTGCCATAAATCTCTCATCGCAACTGCAGACGCAGCACAATGTATTGAAACAATAGATAAACATTGAGCTCACCCGCTGACCCACAGCTCCAACTTGTTTCGAAATCTTTCGGGCGTGTTTATTTACTCAAGTGAATGAATTTCATCAAACTGTCAAGCGGAACTTTAAATATTTTCTTTGTCTACGCAACAGCTTTTCAGTAGTCTCGATGAGTGCATCTGGAGTCGATGTAGATTGTAACAGGTCAACGTCTCCACCAGAAATAGACCGCTGCATCGACTCATCCCTGGCCTGTGTCTTTCACCGCTTTTACTTAGCAATCCGTTCCGACATCTCGTTGTCAACGAGGTTATCAATAAACAATATTAATTCTCCGCTAGCTGTCGCAGCGATCGCACACTCTCGACGCACAGACTCGCAATACCCGCGTTCGCTCGTGACTAGGGATGGGCTAGGGTACAGTCGATAAATTTTATTTATCGATTTTATCTTAGCCTATCATGGACAAGTACCTGAAAAAATCGTCACCTGGCTCTCGTATCGCGCCCGGAAAAAGGCCCGCTGATACATCGCCCCCGTCAAAACAGAAGAAAAAAATTTTCGCCAACCCGAAAATAGCCGACAAGCATACACCAACGCAAAACCGCTATGGTACACTTCCGGTTGATGAAGAAGACGTCAACGACCCAGAACCCTTCAAGAATGCTACAGAGAAGAAGCAAGCTAATAATACTCCCCCCATCATTATTGAAATAAATGGGTCATGGACTCATCAGAAGATAAAGGACACTATTGAAAAATATACAAAGGACTTCTTTATGAAGTATAGAGGCAGAAGCACCGTAAGAGTCCAGTGTTATACCTCTAAAACTCATCAAGTTCTCAAAGAAGGGTTACGGAATGAAAACGTTACGTACCACACCTTCACCAGAAAAGACGAGAAACTACCCAAAGCAGTTGTGAAGGGACTTCCAAAATTTCTACATGCGACCCTGCCTGAAGAACTTGCTTCATTAGGATTTCCAGGAGTTACTATCACTGAATTAAAGACATTCTACCCAACAGAATGTCCCCCAGCTCTTATCCAGTTTCCAGCTGACACCAACATGTTAAGGGTTAAACAGATACGATACATATCAAACTGCAGTATTGAAATAGAACGTTTCAAGCCAACAAAACGATCAGGCACCCAGTGTTTTCGTTGCCAGGGATTTGGTCACGCGGCTCGTAACTGTAATCGAGCACCCCGATGCGTCAAATGTTCAGAAGCACATCCAACATGGGAATGCCCCAAAACATCGAGAGACTCTCCAGCACGATGTTGCAATTGTCTAGAAGACCATCCCGCGAATTTTGGCAAGTGCACTGAACGGCTCAAATATATTGCCCGGATTGAGCATAAGCGTGTTGCGCAACGCAAAACGGTAGCAAGTGTTCCAGTCCATCCCATTGAGAATGCTCCTAAATCATGGGCACAGGTAGCCCAAACTGGCACTCGCAAAAGAACTACTCCATCGGGTCAGCCACAAATCCCATCTGCAGTACAAATGAACTTGCCCAAAGCTGAGGAGCCAGCTAAAACAGCCCAATTATCAAATCCAATGAGAAAAGCGGAGCCTCAACGACCCTGCGATAGAACACCGTATGAGAAAAACAATCAAGATTTTGAAACTGAAGAGATGTTAGAAATCCTCTCAACCATCCAATCTATCAAGAAAGAGTTTATTAAGTGTGAAACGTTCATGGAAAAAGTGATTCTAATACTCAAGCACCTAGGTCACTATGTATAAGTCCCACGAATTGCGCGTACTCTACTGGAACGCTGATGGCGTCCATAAAAAGCAACATGAATTAGGCGAACTAGCCGTAAGTAAATTAAATGTTGACATCATAGCTGTATGTGAAACTAAGGTGACTGACAGACTTATTCTCAAATTACCAGGTTTTGCATGCTATCGCGCAGACAAACATCGCAATGGTTTTGGCCAGGGTGTGGCACTTTTTGTACGTTGTGATTTGCCTCACAACCAAATCACCTGTCCTAGCACTATCGGTCTTGAAGTTGTCGGTGTTTCTTTGACACTAACCAACGGTAGGGTATCAATTTTCTCAGTCTACCAGTCTCCTAACTCACCTATTGCTATAAGTGATATTGACCGTATCATGTCGGCTGACCACCAAGTAATGGCTATGGGCGACCTAAATGCTAAGCATCCTTTGTGGTCGGCTGGTCCTCCTAATTCACGTGGTGTTTTGCTCTACAACCATATGTCCAACAATGACTATGCTATCCATGCTCCCCAGAGTAACACTCTTGTACATTATATTGCCGGTTACACCCCCTCTACCCCTGACATTCTCCTTACCAAAAATCTTAATCCTCCTAATCAAATCGTCACTTATTCTAAATTATCATCCAATCACCTACCCGTCTTTTTCAATATCAGTAATCAAATTATCCGTAATCCTATACAAAAATACAATTATGGCAAAGCTGACTGGACATCTTACCGCCAACTTATAAATAGCAAGATCTATCTTACCTCTAAGATGTATACGTGCCCAGCCGATATTGATACGGACATATCTAACTTGCAGCGCACAATTATTGAATGTAGAAATGCTTGTGTTCCTCTTACCACCCTAAAACCGTGGAATACTTCTGAACTTCCCCGTACCCTAAAGAGACTGATCAGCTCGAAACATCGTTTTCGAAGATTAGCGGCAAATGAGAAGGATCGTCACAAAAGAAAACTCCTAATTAAGCATGTTAACTATCTAAAGCTTCTAATTAGTAAAGCATTAAAACTTAACCACGATCTCGCTTGGGTTAAAAAGCTTAAAAAAGTTGACAACCCCAGCAATGATATATGGCGACTTGCTAAAACCCTGCGTTGTTCTAATTCTACTTCACTGCCAGCACTTAAACGCAATGATGGCACGCTAACGGCTAGTCAACAAGAACAGTGCAATGTGCTAGCTGATGCCTTCCAAAATAACATGCTTCTTACCCATAGCTGGTATAGTGACGAGCTGCCTGCTATCGAGAACGCTGTGTCTATGCTAAACACAACTGACTGTACTTCATGCCCACTAAATCTGGTTAGGCCAAACGAAGTAGTCAAATGTATCAAAAGTTTAAAACCGCGCAAAGCGCCGGGTCCAGATGATATCTCTAACCATCTTATCAAAAATCTACCCCAAAAGTGTATTGTTAAGCTAACCAAGATCTTCAATGGCTGTCTCCAGCTTAATTACTTCCCACTACCGTGGAAAAACGCAAAAGTTATTGCCATTCACAAGCCAGGTAAAGATGCTCTAGACCCTAGCTCGTACCGGCCGATTAGTTTATTGCCCTGCCTGGGTAAATTATTTGAAAAAATTATTTACAGCCGCCTAATCCGCGTCTCCCACGACCTACTAATTGAGGAGCAATTTGGGTTTAGACAAGGCCATTCAACAGTTCAGCAGCTTGCCCGAGTTGCCGAATCTGTGTCATACAATCTAAATCTTAACACGTCAACTGGCATGTACCTCCTTGACATCGAAAAAGCATTCGACACAGTTTGGCACTTGGGGCTGCTGCACAAGCTGCTAAAACTGAACCTCCCCATCAATCTAGTCAAGCTAATTCAGTCATATTTGGCAAATCGTAGTTATTCGGTCCACATCAATAATATTTTCTCTTCACCAAAAAATGTTCCTGCCGGCGTGCCCCAAGGTTCGATCCTGGGCCCCTACCTATTTTTGTTGTTTCTTAATGACATTCCTGTCCAAACTAGAACCAGTGTTGCCTGTTTCGCAGATGACACTACCTGCTATACGTCATCCACGGATATCGATTTAATAATAGGACGCTTGCAGCTATCGATAGACAAGCTATTATCATATTTCAAAAATTGGAAACTTAAAATAAACGCATCTAAAACCGAAGCAATCCTCTTTACCAGAAAAAGAACTTTACCTGCTAGAACTTTAAATATAGATGGATATAATGTACCTTGGAGTCGTTCTGTGAAGTATCTCGGTGTTACGCTGGACTCCAAACTTAATTGGTCAGCTAACACGGCTAAACTTCAACTAAAAGGTATGAAAGCGCTTAACGCATTAAGTCCCATTCTAAACAAAAAATCTTGTCTAAGTTGCCACACAAAATTAAGAACGTACCTCACCCTGGTAAGACCATGCTTCACATATGCTTGTCCTGTATGGCATAGTACATGCAAAACTAACATTAATAAGCTTCAACTAGTCCAAAATAAGGCACTAAGATATGCTTATAGTACACGTCCCAAAACTAACCTACATGAGTTACATCTAAAAATTGGACTACCAAAAATTGATGTATACATGTACAAATTATCTGAGAAATTTTACATACATACTAATCCACGCCATAAGAATACTTTAATAAGTAACATTGGTAAAACTCGACATAAAAATCTTCCATTTATCGAAACGTATAATCGGTACAAATTGCCCCATCACTATTTCCTTCATCACGCGGAGTAAGCGTGTCAACAGCTCTGCGAGCGCGCGAGTCCCAGCCACAGAACAATAGTTCCTATCAGCCGCGACCGCGCGGGCGACTCTGAATCCTATTACCTCGGGTATGCAGATCTTAGTCGCTCGCGGGATCTCGCCCTGGCGACACGCGGGCTCGAACGCTGTCAACTATCGTACCTATTCGTTCATGTTGCCTTTTGTGGACGTACGAATTAATATTAACTTTATTTTGAAAATACCCACAATTTTATCTTATGTTAATTATGATTGTGCAAATTTGTTCTTAGTAACTTAGTGCTATACTTAAGCCTAAGTAGCGGTATTTAGACTACCAATCACATTAAACTTTACTCTGTTTTCATAGCATTAATAATCAACCAATTAAAAGCTTTATAGTGGCCTATGTGCTTGGACAAAGTGT
The DNA here is from genome assembly GCA_964023185.1 of Macaria liturata. NCBI lineage: Eukaryota > Metazoa > Arthropoda > Insecta > Lepidoptera > Geometridae > Macaria > Macaria liturata. The sequence continues at coordinate 7,576,742 of OZ026824.1, read as the reverse complement.
TATGTAAACTATTATTAAGTTATATACCACTAGGATACATTAACACTGGTGCTTGTATATATATTGTAAATATTTTATGCCTGAATAAAGATAATTAAAAAATTAAAAAAAATTAATCTATGCGTTATAATGGGATCGCAGGTCGGCGACCGCAAACTGGCGACCTATTTTTACAATAAATGGGCAGTAACAATCAACTCGTCAACTCATTTGCCTCCAACAATGTCTCTCACATTCCTTTCATGCTGGAATATTCATTTAAGAGATGGAACGTGGCGCCTAGATGGCACGATGACATTAATTTGATTCAAATGTAGGACTGCTTTTGCTATTGTACCACTTTGCCTTCTGATTTAATTAAAAGGCTAAGGCCATTAATGTTATAACAACGATTTGGTTAGTGAGACATACTGTAAATCGTGATGTGTACATTTGCTCGTACGATTGACGCAACATTTTCGTCAATTCTTATTGTCTACTCACAAAAAAAAAGGAATAGCAAGCGAATCACGACTCGTAGCGATAAATAGAACCGTTAGGTAAAGGTGGCAATGAAAAGACAGTCTAGGTTGATATTAGGAAGACGAAACGTTCCTGTGCCGTTCGATTTCCCCCGAGGCAGGGATGAACACGCCAGACTGATGGGATGGCGGCGGATGTTTAAATCGAGACAATGCCCTAACACCGATCCCAGTGGGGCCCGCCGAGCTCACTTCGAAGATTTGCCTGGCTCGGGAAATTAATCCAGCCATAAAACTTATGCCACGATGAAAAATGAGCGCCAAAGTTGTGTATTTAAGAGGAATTTACGACCGCGAAAGGAACGAGTTTGCAAGACCTAATGTCTGTGTTTTTCTAAATTGACTTTATAGTTTTATAGCTAAAATTATTACATAGATAACTAGACGAATGAAAGAGATCATTATGCATGATACTAGAACAGTAGGATCTATTGTGTGATTAAAAGCTAAATATAGCATGAAAGCGTAATGAGGCAGCTATGTATGTCAAATGAAGGAAGTGCCGTGACCAGCCGTGACACAAATTCGCGAAGATGAGGTTAATCATCAAATCTGTCCTTCAGACCTCACTCGGAGATTGGTCTAATTACCTTTGATGATGCAAGCGTAGTCATAAATTAGGCTTATCTAGACAGTGTTTATATGGCCACAATTCATCACTGTCGGCCACCACGGGATAGCGTGGCATTAGTGAATTGATTCTATGAAAAAGTTGCCTGCATGGGGTAGTAGAGTAGGTAACGAGGGTTACGTTTGTGTTGGAGGGATTACATGCGCATTGCGAAGGTGAAGGGTCGCTAATACACTTTAATGACTTTCTACTTCATAAAAGAAAGAAAAAAACAAAATAGAGACCAAAATAAAGTTCGAGTTGTAAGTAATTGAATCATTCTACTTTTTGTCGAAAATATTTTATAACTGGTTAGCGGGAAAGATTGTTATTCATCAGTTTAATTTTACGACAGAGTTTAAGTAAAATAGTGAAATGTTTAGCAAAACTTTACCTTAGCCGGTCGAATATGGAGAAATCTGCGTACCTTATGCAAATGTGGCACAATCCGTAATCTTACCTGTAACGATAAAAATAAATTATTATATAAACAGTCACCGGAGAAACAATACAAAAAAAAACATTTTGGGATATCGTGTAAACAGAGTTCGCTGTCAGATAAATAGCTGGAAATGTTAACTAGCAAGGTCATAACGATAATGAAACCCAGAGAAATGCTCATGATGTTGAATTTTGCAGAATAGCTGTATTATTACTTGGAGCATCATTATCTGAGCAAATGTTATGAGATGTGCGTCAAAAGCTGTTCCCTGAATGTAGATGTTATTTTATCCAATGCGGCAATAATGTAATGTTATGACATTCCATATTTCGCTAACGAGGGAGTCGAGTGAAACGACTCCCTTGATCTTTGCTGAATAACGAAGCTACTTCCATAATAAGGTGTGTCAAGGACATGGAAGAAAGTAAACGGCACGCTGAAAGAATATTTTAGAACAGGCGCCTAGAGGCCATTAAAAGCGTAATTCGGCATAACACGAAACGGCCGGGAATCTTAACAAAGGACAATAAATTAGAAGGTAACGAAAGTCCTCTCAAATGAAATTCTTTCCTCGCTTTCATGGGAACATCGTGTGAGATTGTCGCATGAGCTGTAAGTAATCGAGTAGTCTTTCAACCACCAGGCAACCCATGGACGCCTCAATATAGCGAAGTCTCCAACTTGTTATTAAGTGTGCACGTTACACACGTGTATGTATGTTTTTATTATTAATTTAGGTAAATGGAACCTTTTAATGTAGGTCAGATATAAGATCAAGTTATGCTAGCCCTATAAAATAATTGTGTATCTGACCTATAAGAGCCTACAATATGCTAAATGGTGAATCCAATACTCAAACTCATACAGCACAGTTTATTTGCAGGACGACGATTAGTCAAAAGGTAATTTTGAGTGCAACAGCATTTTAATGCAGGGCGGGTAGGTTTGTCACTATTGGATGCATAACAATGTTTGTATTTTCTTTCTTCGAAATACTTCGTGTGCCGACAGGATATTCAGGAGTCTCAAGGTTTAAATGTCCTCAGCTGTAAGTAATCGAGCAGTCCTTCAAGCGAGGTGCGGAGCGGGCGACGGGCGCGCCACGTCTGCGCCATTCACGACCCACCATTGTATGCAAATGGCGATGGGACACTTTTCCGATTTCTGCTGCCGGCGGCGGCTATTTGGAACCGGATTCTGTTAAATTACAAGAAGACTCTGCAACGCCTTTGAACTTTTCCTGTTATAGTATTTGGCCAGTCGATAGTATCTGGGATCGTCAAGAGAAGGGTAAATAGAGTCGCATTCCTCAAAGAGAGGGCAACGGTCCAAACACTACGAAAACACAATTACGTGGTTATTAGAGGTGTTCATGGATGTCGGTAACCTCTAACCATCAAATGACCTGCCTGCTTATTGGTTTCTAGCAGTAAAAAAACTCGCCAAATTATTTTGCAGTTATTTAGACCTTTATGCTTATGCATGTTTTATATTTTTAAAGATACTGACAAAGAAAATGTTAAAAAATAATACAATTTGATCCAGCTAACGAACTCTCTGGTTTTGAAAGGACAGGCTGAAAAAATAGAGACCCTCGGGCTTTGTGCGACCTTTTGATGGGTAAATCTTTAATGTGCCAAGTTTAAATGTACGTAAATACTTCTATTTGGGTTAATATTATTTTGGAATCAGCGTAAATTGAGTAAATACTTTTAAAATAATGTAAAACGGATAAATTTTACTTCAATAGTTACGCAAAATTAAAGCTGATATTGAATATGGTCAAGAATTCAAGTGGGCTCAAAAAAGTACCCAGGCACAATGCACTTTACATAATGTATATCCAGACTTAATAAAAATAAGTACGAAGAAGATTAAATTAGAAGATTAACGAAGTATCAAAACGTTGACCACGATCGGCAGCCAAAAAGGGGTCTGAAGTGATGGTCTAACACGACCTTTCCTGTAGTTCAGTGAATGACCATCGAGACGGAGACAAAGGGCGGCTGATGAGTGGGATACCGCATTGTTCCTAGGAATCTATGCGACGGAGCAATCATCGCGACCCGAATACCGCAATGACATAGTATGGTCTTAGTCAGAAATAGAGCCATGCCTGCCAGTATGCTTGCCTCAAACAAGTTCTCCTGCTTCGGAAGGTACATGAAGTGAAGCCGTCCGTTCAAAGCTGCTAGGGTATTTCTATTACAAGTTGGGCTAACTACTGTCTCCGAAAAGGTAAATTTGTCGCCAAACACTGACGGTGTGTTTCGGCAGCCTCGTTTGAGATTCAGTTCCATCGCAGTGCAGGTATGAAGATTGGATCGCAATGTTCCTTGTGCGGGTGTCGCTGGTGTGAAAATAAATAAATACTTAAGAAGTAAACACGTTTTTTTTAACTAGAACGGGTTTTCACTTAGCCTTAGTTTGCCTTATAGTCTTCTTCTTATCGAATGAGAGTGGCCAACTCTAGTGTCGAGAGTTTTCAAACCACCCTAAGGGCCTCTGACACGGCTTAACGACTGCCGTACTAGACAAACAGCCGGGACCTACAATTTAACGTGTCATCCGACCCACGCAAGCGCCCAAAATGGAAAAAATATAAAACGGTATAGTAAGCAAAGGTTATGGGCTAAGATGGAGCGTGCGGTAAGACATTACAATTTACAAAGCATTTTCAGAAAACGGGTTCTAAATGAAGCGTAAATGCGACTTACACTCTCAACTTGTATGAAATTGAGAGTGCTCAGTGCGCTTACAAAATTGTGCGCTAAGCCCAGTCCATTAAAACCGTTCCATGTCGATAGAATATCCTATCTGCGTCTCAAGCCATTAAACATAGTACTGGTAAATATTTCCCATCAGAGATGGACCAAGCCCGTTCGACTGTTCTACCGAAATTCATTGCCCGTGTAATAATGCTTGTTACGACGAATAGTAAGCAGGAAATAGTGTTTGTTATCTTGCTTTTACCGAAAAATACTAATAACTACTATGTATTTATTTACATCTTACAATCCGAAATGCAAGCGCAGTAAAATAATTGTATATGAAGCGCAGTCTGTTCTTCTCTATCTAACGTTCTTTGTTAGAAAGAGCTGGATAGATCCTCTCAACCTGAGAGGTATACAACCGGCATTAAATAATGGCGACACGGTGCGTAGTTTAACTGCTTGTTACATATAAATAACTAATCTGAAATGTATGTACATGTCATTATTTAACGTATTTTAGGAGTCATTTTCAGTTTGTTAACTCTACAATAGACGGTAATTTTACAATATCAATTTCGTAATAAAGTAAAGAGCACTTATATACGTACCTACGTAAATAATGGGTCTTCCGGAATTATTTTCATTGCTGGGTAAGAACAGATGGCTCATAAATATTGGTAAGCGTACTTTGCGTAGCGTATCTCATATCTACATGTCTTCCTTATTACCACCATTTACCAGCAGTTTCCATTGTTAATGTTATTACATAACTATGGTAACATAGATAACTCTTTAGTGTCACACACATATAAAACAAAAATTAAAAAAAAAATACAGAAACTACTCTAGTACCACAAGTGGCGGCCTTATTGCTTTTAGCAACATACAACATAGCAACATAGTCAGGTAATAACATAGGAAAGGCCTGATAAAATGTCTACTGTTCTTGAAAACATGTATTAGGTCTTTACCTATGAAATTGCCGATTTGTATGACGAAATTGAGAAAAATTATATTTCCATACAAACATTTTTTATGTTTGTACGGAAATGTCAGAACAGATTTAGATGCAATTGATAACTATAGTTAGATGGAAAAAAAGCTATGCACTGCGTATATCAATTTCTCAAAAACAGAGTATATGATAAAAATATACCTAGTTAAAGTAGAGAAACCGACGACACATTGAAAGAGGTGTTTTCAATGACTTCCCTATAAGTAATATGCACTAGTAATACATTTTTTTTATCTAAAAGGAACATAATTCAACAATTGATACAATAAAAATTGTATTTGGAAAAAATATAGCTGTACGTAAAGTTACAAAAATATTAAAATGTAAGAAAAAAAGGCAATTTCATAGGTAAAGACCTATTATTGTATATAAGATGATCTAACAATACCATTTCATGTATAAGTTAACACTTAGTTTACAATTGACACCTGTCCTTTGTGTATTTTAGTCCAATACGATATAAAATGTTAAAAAATATAGCAAATTGCAAAGTGGTTTCATTTCGCACTAAAAAAGAAATAACATCCCTATCGAAGTCTAATACAAATTCAACGTCTTTAGTTCCAGTTCTCAGCCACCATTAGTAGCCATATGTAAGTAGCTTTGCTTTATATGATATGGAACTAACATACGTATAGTATATGACCTAATAAATAGCATCTACATACTATCACATAGAAACCGGCTAATAAAACAAAAGGGAGCTGCAATTCCTAATGAATATCCAGCTCTAAGAAGATTAGTCTGCAATAGCGTGAGCTCAAAGACTTTGTATTACGAGTATGTTATAGAGAAGCCATGCAACAATTTGTATTGAAATGACGCGCTCTCAACTGACGGCAAATTGGCACATTTTTTATGTGGAATAAATTTGCGTTTAGACTACACCCTGCCTGATGTTAAGCATTGCTGAAACTAAGAGTGTACCACACTACCTACCTAGAGGGAATCTTATCTATAAATTCTAGATTTGAAAACGCTGTTTCCTGCAAATTACAATCCAGGGGAGGCTGTATTTCGCAGAAAACATAGTTTTCGCTAATGTTTCAAAGTTTTGCCGTCCTCACAATAAAAACAGAGGCAAAACACTGTGTTTGACACTTTGCCACTTCCACCATAAAACGGTGTTTACCTGCTGACTTTTTTTTCGTCCGAAAACCACCAGTTTGAAATGAAATTTCTACAGAAAATCTGTCCAGCTGAGGTGGTAAGCGAGTGTGGCTCGGCAGATCCAGTGTCTGCTTTTCATCCAGACGCACCCTGGTTCAAATCTGGCCCTACACCAATGACTTGTATTTTCAAGTTATTTGTGGATTTGCACTCACTTTACGGTGAAGAAAAACATAGTGAGGAAACCCAAAATGTATCTGCCCAAGAGAACTCCCCTAAAGAATTAATTCTGCGGGGGAGTCACGACCCTCAGTCATGAGAAAATACGACTCAAGAGAGAAGCTAAATTGGTGGAAAAAATATGCGCTCTGTCTAGTTCTTTACTTGGTCTTTGTACAACATAGGTCTGTAAACCGTAGGCGTGTCATCGACCTCGCTGGCTTTAGAGATGTAGGAGTTTGATCAAATTGATTAAGCGATATTATGATACAACTGCTCACGCGTGGCGGCTTCAGCGATGCTCTTTAATTGGCTTGATTGCTGCTTCTGACCGAATGTAGGGCTACGATGGTCTGATCAAAGGAGAAATTCGATCTCGAGCCGGCATTGTTTCGAATATGATGTAAAATAAACAGCAGATTGGCAGACGAGTATTCACAGTAATATAATTGTATCAAGCGATTGATTAAGCGATTGATATATATTAAATTAATGAGTATGTTATGGCAACATTTGCGCTCAAATAGCTGCAAGTGCAATTTGAATGAAATTTGCTACAAATTCAAATCGCAAACGCAGCGTCATAATACAATGCGTGTAGTCATCTGTCTATAGCCAGATAAATGATCCTATTTGAATTCTATTTCCTACATAAATATGATTATGAGTTACATCCTTAGTACCTAACTTATATAGTTCACAATGCACCTGCCCGTATCTGTCTCCGCATTGTTCTATCAGTATATCATGTGATTGAGACAACCCTATGCCATGTGGTCGACCGTGTTCGGGGCGAGATACCGAGCTCTATTGAATGCTTGAATGCAGTCGATCAATAACCAATTGATTGAAGCGCTACTGTATCATTGTCATGTTGACAAACCACTCATTATGTTCAGTTAGTTACGAATTAAACGTTCGTAGGTGCGTCGTTTATTTGAAACAATAGATCAGTTTGATATTCGTGCCCATTCTCCATATTATTACCATAGAATAAACACTAACTTTATACTTACTGAACGAAATTTGGAAACACGAAATACAAAAACAAACAACTTTCAAATACATTATCGCTTGAAGTAGCCAGAGATTTGCAACAGTGAAAACTTAACCGATGACTTCAATACTACGAAGATCTCTCTAAACGTATTTCGGGATGTTAATAAGAGCTCCTACCAGCGCAAAAATAGCATTTCAATTAACGTAGGGGTATATGTATGGCTAGGAATATCGGCGACTCTTGACCGGGACCGTTAAATGCGGTTAGCGTACCTAACTTCGCACAACAAGGGTCAGACCACACACGCGCATCAGAGAGCCCAAAATAGCTGCTGACTCACACCAGACCAGGCTCAAACAGAAAATAAACTTTACGTTCCGAACACTCCGTAAACTAAACTTGCATTGTCGATTCAAAATAGATTATTAGTCACAAACGCACTAGACGTAATCGTTAGTCACAGCGCGCTTACAAACGCATCTCTAATGATGCAGAAAATATTCTTGTTAAAAACCACGAGCTCAGCTTTATCCTTACTTCTTGTCCGAGCGTCATAAGTTATTCTCGCTGTAATGGGACTGCGTACCTTATTTGGCGCATACAAATGCCGGCAGTCCTAAAAAGGTAATAACCGGTGCTCTTAACGAACAAGACACTGATCTTAGAACTCGGCCCTTTGTAAATAAAAACCACTTCTGGTCATCCTTTCTACTTCTTTGCGGGATGACGAGTGTTGATGATAACATAGATAAGCTATACAAAAACCTGTTTGAAGAGGAAATTGAATTTATAAAATTTATTAATTCCATTCAACTTAATCGAATGCACACACTGAACTTGTTTTTCTTATGGCGTTTTGTGATACTGAAAGCAGTTATCATTCAATGCATTTTTTTGCAATGGTAATTGTGGTTGAGTGAGTATGTCTTCGACAAGCTTTGATGTTTACAGTAAATACTAGCTTTATCTATCGCATGAGTCGTCGACTCAGCATATTCCCGACCAAAATGTCCGGCAAACCCTTATCATGATATAAGACCACAGATACGGAGACTCTGCTGACACAAGAACATTTATTTGACGGTTCACCGGAACCCCACAACGGACTTATCATAATAAATCAGGGAAACGTTGCCAAATGTCACGAAATTCAATAAATTTCTTGGCCAATGTCTTTTATTGCATTGACTAAAGAAATAGAATTAATAAGGTAAATAATTAAACTACTTTATGAGCATTTCGTTTTCAGCGGAAGTCACGATAGGTAATAACCATCAGACCTTGAAGTTAAAGTAATACCTACGATAGTGCTTATTTTCGGAATGCGTTCGTGTGTTTGCTGAAGAATAATTGAATTACGTAAACTGCAAAATAGCAGTAACAAGCGAAACATTATTAAAAATAAATAATATTAATGCTAACATACCTACTATTTTATCAAAAGGAAAAATAAAATAAGAAGGAGTTAAGAACACTTTTACTTAATGCTAGTTTTATAATATTTATCATAAATAGCATGAATTTTGGAGCGGACATCCCAATGAGAGAAAAGCTTTAAAAAGCACATCGATTCCGGGATACTAAAATAAATTCTATAAGGAGTCAGTATTTTCTCGCCGCGTGAATATAAGACAGTGACGGATTGACGTTTTTAGATCAAAACGGCGACGCCGCTTGCGCGTGCGCCGATGCTCTTACATCCGGTGGAATCTCTGATAAGATGCCATATAGATGCATCATACGAAGCAAGAAGGCATTTTTCTATAAAATACTTACATAGGTATAAAGTCAATTAGTTAATACAAACATTACAAATATTACAATACAATGGAAAAAGTCAGCTTCAGATGAAGTGATCCAGGTCTCAATAAAATGATAGTGGCGCCAAATCTTCCATCTTTATTCTTCTTCATTCTTTATATCTTTATTATCTTTATTTTTTATTCTTTTCATTTTCTTTTTTAGTCTTGCGATTTTCCGTTATGATACAGATATTTTACAATGGTAGATTTCAAAAACTGTGAACTAAAACTAAACATCTTGTAAGGGTCACACGCTATGGTATACCCGATGCCGCAAAATTGTGTCTATACTCTATATTATACTCAGCAAACGTTTACACTAACAATGGTTTAGTTTAGAGGACAAAAAACTTATTTGGGTCATGCTGACGGATAAGGTATGAGTGAATTGGGTAAGTAGGTAGCATAGAACAATATAATATTTTTACTTTAAAAAGTAGACTTGTGACCATTTTGTAATGATTCAATTACTGCTATTTGTTCAGATGTGTTTAAATTCAATGCGGTCTTATTTGTGATGATATTTTGAACAGTGGCTGTACCATTAAAGTAGGTATTATTACGCGATCATCCAAATTAAGTTGATGGAATCAGTTATTTTGTATGCTTGAAATACATTGCGCTAGTGGGCAGGGTTGGAAGATATTTAAATTAATAAGATTATAAGTCTTAAGATGTTTTGTTGTGAAGCCATGGTTAGAAAACTTGTCTTAATTTTCTGTAAATGTCATAGATACGATCTTACGTACTTACCTTTCAATTATCATTATAAAGCTACTGAAGAGAGCTTAAAAGTACTAACAACTACTGAAGCGCTAAACACGTAAAGCCTTTGTAAATTCGGCCAAAACCTTTTAATTTTAAATGCCACCCGCTGCCCTACCAAGACCAGTTTCAGAATTTTAAAAAGAAACTTGTTAAGTAGAGAAATTTAGAGCACTCGACAAGTCGGTAGATGCGCTAGCTTTTAGGTTATTTCCTTGGTAATGACAAAACTTAGGCCACGCGGCCGGGAACTGCGGAATTAACTTTGGTAATGAGATTTTATTAAATACTCGGGCAGGAAGTCTTGATGTTTCCTTGCCAGTATAAAGTTTAAGAGAAAATTGCTTTACTATTACGACGTGGAGATATTTGTTGTTGTTTCTATTTGAACGATTGTATTGCAGTTTTATTACTTCTCCTATGAGAAATCAGTTTTCGACAGTACAGACAGACAGACAGTTAAAATTTCATACCACCAATAAATATAAAGTGGCATTACATTTTGGGCGCCTCCGTGGGTCGGATGACACGTTAAATTGTAGGTCCTGGCTGTTTGCCTAGTTCGGCAGTCGTTAAGCCATGTCAGAGGCCCTTAGAGCGGTTTGAAAACTCTCGAATCCAGAGTTGGCCCCTCTCATTCGAGTTAAAGAAGACCAATAAATACTTCGTTACGGTGCGAAAATGTAGAAAACAAACAGATCAAGAAAATTACTTGCTTTTATAAAGTTAACCTAATATTATGAAACAAACGCAAACCAAATGTGAGCGCTTTGTTATGCGACTTTAACAAACACAAATTACGCGCCTGGAATGCTATTACAGTCAGCCAAATTAGCTCCAACATCATATAATATTAGTTGGCAAGTAAACAGAATAAGCTCATTATTTCGCAAGCTGACCCCATCGTCCTTGTTTGACTAGTTAATGCGATGGGAGCTCCTCGTGCTCAAATATTCGATTAGTGCAAGGCAACGACATTTAAACTCAATAGAAGCTTCAATGTGGCTAAAATAGGTCAAATTGAAAATGGTCTTTCATATGCCTAATACGGTGCATGACAGATTTGGAGAAATATCACGAGATTTGCAGTAAATCTGAGAGCTTAAGACGAAAAAGATAAACAGATCAGCTCATCGTCATCGAAAGCGACGATCATAAATAGCATAAAAATCAGGTAAGAAAATAATAATAATAATTGGGAACATTTCACATACTGGCATCTAGCCCCATACGAAGCAAACGCTAGTGTCATGGTAAAATAAATCTCCGTGATTGGTCAGATGACTATACCGATTGGTCTATGCATGATCCATGCATAAAATGGAAGGGTTCGTATGAGTGATTAAAAGGCTACTGGCAACGGGCCAAGAAACGCTGTAGCTTCTGTTAAAGAAGAGTCTCTGGGTTATTTGGTCTACGGTGAAGGATAATGCCTAAATTAGGTTTAGATTGCGCTTACGTAGGTACAAAGACAATGAGAGTCCTCTCGGGAAAGCATTTTGTTTAATTAGAGTAACATCAGACTGGATATTGTTAGCTATTCCGATCCGAATTTTTCTTGGAAAAGAAAATCTTGGCAATTTTCTTGATTGCTGCTTTGTTGGGTTTATTGGTAGGTTTTCCAGAGTTTGTTTTAGATAATATTTTTATCAGCGTCGTACGAATTGTTTTATACTTAAGCTTTTTCTATGAATGAGTTGTTAGAGATTGTAAGAATATTTGTCTGAACACCGAAAATTTCTATATTAGTAACAATGAAAAAACATATACTACTTTATTTTACATTTCATTTAAAACATTTTACTCATTTCTTTTCTATTGAATTCAGTAATTTTTTTCAAATACAAGTTCAATAAACTCTGAAATTTGGTTAAACTTACACTATGTAATTTAAATTATGGCTTAGTATACAATGTACAATGCTTGCTACAAGTAACCATAAATCTATTGTTTTTCTTAACTACATCATAAATAAAACAGTCAACAAAGAACACACATAGTAACACATTGTTACAGAGCAAGCACTATTATGCCGAGTACTGTCCAATGTTAAATGAATCGGTAATCGTATTATGTATTGAACAGTAATCAATGATTATTCGATTACAACATAATAATACTGCGTGGATTAAAAACTGTACACGAATATTAGATAAATCTGACTGTAAAAAGTAGTCAGGATAGTGGGAAAAGTTTAGTAACTTTCTAAGTCGTAACAGACAATGTAATTAGAGTACTTAAATGTGTGACCGCTGAACTATAAAATAATTCAAATTAAGTAGGTAGATTATTATAATTTGTCACAAAGTAAGTCTTTTACTTACGTCTTTAACACATAGGTTCTCACGAACCTATGTGTTAAAGAGGTAAATCAGGTATTGTATAACGTCCTATTTTTATTTGTAAGAAAACGCTTTGGAATTTGTATTTTATTTCTTTTTTATGAAATAAAATGATTGTACCATCAAGACGATTTCCTTTCTATTTTAGTTTCTATTTTTACTAAGATGATAGTACCATTAATCTGCCACACCACATGGCAACGTTGATGAAACATCAGATGTGATACAAGTTCGAGGTATCATAATGATATCCCTTGAGAATCTCACCCGGCTACTACCATTGTTAATATAAAGATACTGCAACTGTAGATAAACAAGCTTTGATAAATTTTGTGCAAATAAAAAGCTGGTTACAAGAATGATTTCTTTTTTGATTGATTAAACGTTGGGGTTTAAGAATGCGAACCATAGCATTGAAGCTGCCATAGTGTCGTTTGAGCGGGTGTGACTCCTGATTGCTTGTGGTCATATGACTGACTGTTGAGTATAAAAAATACTGATCAACAATAATAATCAGTACATACATATACCTACATAACTTGAAAGCAGTAATCTGTGTCTGGAATTGCTGGCCGACTATTGCGAATTTGGGAAGGAGTTCGGTCTCAAAAGGACCAAACTTTTTCACAGAACCTTGATGAGTTTTTATGTTAGCGCTTTGGGAAATGAGTTAACCAGATTCGCCACCGGATTTTACGGAGATTAGGTTTGAGTTTTTAAGACCTAAGTTTACCCTTTTGTTGGAATTTGTTAGGTTTGTTGTTGTTCATCAGCTTAACTCGTACTTTTACTTGTAAAGAACTCTTATATAGAGTTGTCAAGTCGCTCCAGGGGCCTCGAACATAGCTTAAGAAATTCTGTAATAACGAACGCATTCATGATAAACCTACTTACAAATTTAAATGACATTTAAACTATTTTTACTTAATCATAACTTAGAAGAATGAAGTAGTATTTCATTGATCAATGATTTACCTCTTTACATCCTAATAGTTTTGAAACCAATGAGGACAAAACAGATCAATACTAACCTCATAATTCCGTTTACCAATAAAACCATTATTAACTACTCAATTGTCCAAAACCTTCACCAAGGTTACACGAGTACACGAATAACTTACAAGCATGAAAAGTTAACTCATTAAAAACCTATCAGCGGTTTACTGTTCAATGGTCTAGTAGAAGCATAATACCTACACAATCCAAGTTCCCCTACCAACAGCGGGGAACTACGTATTGATCGAAGTAGGTCGCCAATTAAACTGCTAACTATCGGTTTACACACGCTAGTTCTAATTCTAGACTTGAGAATAGTGAACTCTTAGTGAGTTGGTCTGAGTAGCTGAGTTAGTGTTACTAAATCATCCTAGGGACCAGTGTTGGGCAAAATTTAATTGTAATCAACAATTTATCAATTGTAATTGTAAAACTACTACTAATATTTACAATTAAAATTGATCAATAATTTGTTAATAACAATTAAAGTTTGCCTAACACTGCTAGGGACATAAATATAAATAAATAAAATATTCCGGAACATTGCACACATCGCCATCTAGCCCCACACTAAGCAAACGCTTGTGTCGTGGGTACTAGATAACGGATAAAATACTTATATACTTTTCTTTTGTAAATACATACATATTATACATACAAACGGCTAGACTCAACACAAGTAATTATAAATTTAAAAGTACATAAATACTTGTGTCATGAGGGAATCGAACCCGCAACCTCTAGATTAGAAGGCAGGGCCACTACCAACTAAGCTAACACAGGCCAGTCAAATGAATGGAGCCACATGGATCTAAAACTGGCTGTTTGTTGGTCATACTATGACAAGTAGGGTTTATTTTTTTTGTTTATTCACTTAAGATAAGCTTTACATTATTTTACTCCATATATTCATTATATTTTTTACCGATACATCGGACCCACAGAAGCGCCCAAAATTAAATGTCAGTGTATAGGCGGCACCCAACCAATAACTAATTGCGTCGAAATTATTTGATCAAATTAATGACTATCTTTATATTAACTTAGTCGTCACATGTCCACTATTCTGAGTATTCTTATACGAGTAAAGAGTTTAACTATATCGAAATTAACAACTTTGGCTTTAGGTACTACAGAAAGCAGCCGTACAAACTAAAAAGCGCATGAATTCCATGAATAATCCTTAGATTTGTTGATCTTGAAGTACTTACTAAACCCATTGTTAAGAGGCTAATAGTTAGCACTAACCCTCTTTATAGTTGAACTACCACTAGTTAATATAAAAGTTAGTGCTCTTAGATCTTAACTTACCTCTATTGATTGTGATCGGATGCATCTATTGTCAGTCTAGACCACCGTGTAATTGACCTGGAAATCAAAGATAAAACGCTATTACAAATGGATTTATAGTTCGATTAGATAGGTACAAGTCTTTCTCTTTAGTTGAAGAGTGTTGGTTTACTTAATCTGTTTGAGTATCATCATTTGTAGGTCCCGGCTGTTTGTCTAGTACGGCAGTCGTTAACCCATGTCAGAGGCCTT
Organism: Macaria liturata; assembly: GCA_964023185.1. Lineage (NCBI taxonomy): Eukaryota > Metazoa > Arthropoda > Insecta > Lepidoptera > Geometridae > Macaria > Macaria liturata. The sequence continues at coordinate 7,561,664 of OZ026824.1, read as the reverse complement.
GGGGCGGCTTGAGAAACTCTCGACACCAGAGTTGGCCACTCTCATTCGATAAGAAGAAGTAGAAGTATGATCATACTTTGCCAAATAGCACAGAACACAGAAATACTAGTCGTATATGACTATAGGCACTCTTCATTTATCAGTACCTATCATTTTTCTGTTTGTTTTTTTAAGTACTTTGGGAGAGACATTATGTTCAACTTTGGACTGATATGATATCTCGGTCCTGTACTAACTACCTATATTAAAATAAATAAAGCTATAGCAGGATATTTATAAAAAACGATATCGATTCAAACATTTATAGGCCGCAAGTTACAGTTGTATTCAAACTCTACACCAAACAAAATGTATGAATGCTCTCAAATGAACGTAATTCTTGGTAGTCCAGACTCCTTTGAAGACCAATAAAATCAAAACTTACTCAGCACCACAGCATTTCTAAGGTAGGCAAATAAAACGACCCACGAGCTAACAAAAGAAAAACTTTCCACCGAAAATTGTGGAGTAAGTATCAAAATTTTAAGTTATTCTACTCTAAAATTAATGTTACTTGTCCAAGTAAAGTTTGAGCTAAGTCCGTCGACTTGTCCAAGTGTCAGTGGTGACATAATGCAGTAAAGGACAAACCTTGCCAATATATTTCCCAAAAGTAAATAGATAGGTAGCTTAGGACTATCATGAGACGAGCATCGAATGAAGCAATGGTCTCACTCACACACTCCCAATTTGTAGAAGAATAGGCAAATAAGTTTCTTCTAGGCAAGCGTGCTACATCTTAGACAACAGCGGTACATCAAACGGACATTATCAGACAAACTATAGTCAAACGCATGCGTGTGTTATTTTTACCAAGTGAATAGTGGTAACAAAAGTCCATACCATTGAGAGTCGGTAAACCTTAGGATTTGATACTTATAGGTTTAATAAATAGACGAACACTATACACGATTTATTAATTTTTTCATTTGTTTGAAATGATGAGTTTTTGTGCGCATACAAAATGGTCCGCATAAGCCATCCATTAATGGTTCAATGTCGAAGAAGCCAGCCCAGTAAATCAAGGCACAGCGGTGCACATATATTATTCCACGCTGTTACTGTTTATTATTTAATCAAGGTCCGATTCATAACCCTGGAGTAGGTCAGTGCCTGTTCAAATATTTAGGTGCCAGTATTTACATAACAGTGCGCCATTAAATGGACCGATGATAGCTATGTGGGTGGTAGTTCTTAGTACATAGATATGTTTATAGGTAGGTATCATATACACTTCGAATGATGGTAGCGTTGCATATACGTGCATTGGAATATGCGCTGCATTGGTTCTAGGAATTCATTGAGGCAATATAAGTATGAAATTGGAAAACAAGCAACACAGAGAAAATTTAGATTTAAAACAGATTATACACATTTTTAGTAACGGTAACACTGATATTAGTGTTAGTTTAGCATTTCCAAAGCACGTATATACGTGTTTTGGAAATACACTGTATTTAGTCCTCGATCCTATGTATTTATTAGGACAAAATGATTATAGAAATTCAAAACTGTACGACACATTACATTATTACCTACATAAATAAATATATACCTACAGTGCAATCAGACTAATTTTAATTGAAGAGACTTATGGATACATTTTACTGGATTAAAGCAGTGAAATGGGTACACAGATAGTTCTTTGTGTAAAACATACAAATAGAACACTACATGTAAAAAATGTCCTACTTAGTACATTATATCGAATGTGACAATATTTGGTACTTGTGTGTGTGTGTGTGAGACATCAACGTTCCAATATGTTTCAGCGGTGGATTCTAGAGAACGCACGGAATTTAATAAAATAACAACCGCTCGAATATGCTAGGGGGCATGCACAAATTAATTTTACACTTTATTGTTTTATGAAGCTCATTTATAAAGCCTTTAAAGTAATAAAACATTATGGGTGAATGTAACGTTTTTAATGTAGGTAATATGTTTCGAAATAAAACCTTTATCAAACTAACCTAATTAATCATTGCTTGCATAAAATATACAATAATATTATAAGATACAGGATAATTTAGAAGAATTGATATAATTCTTATTTCAATTCAATATTTTTTTTCCTACCTTAATTATGCTCAATTCAACTTTCTAAATATTATGAAAATTTTCGCATCGTTGTGCGCCTGCTAATTTTAAGAAAGTGGTTAAAACTTAGTAGATAGCGATAGAAAAATCTTTTACTTCAGAACGTCTCGGTTCCGAAAGTTGGAAAAATCGGCATTTCTAACAAAAGCAACGTCTCGAAGATGCTTAAAATAAACTTTTAACTCAAAAATCTCTCTCTCAATCACAGTTAAGAGAACACTTTGATTAGACCTCTTTTCAAAAAGTAAAATTACCTAGATCAAAATTGATCTTTCATTTCTGTAATTCTTTATTTCATATAATACACGAAGTTTGCGTTTAAAAACGCTACAATAACTTCTATAGCCAGTCATAAAGACACACATATTAAACTTATAACAAAAAAAAATAAAAAAATAATTTTAAAAATACAAAATATTACTAAAATGGTTGTAATAGATTATAGTTTTAGTCTTTTAGTCAAGGGTTAGAAGATTTTCCTTACCCACTACCCTACTCCAGCGAACGTCGGTACTTTAATCAGACGAACCCTGGGAATTTAATTACGAGACGTCGTTTGTTCTAGTCGCGTTACGGAGGTGATGTGGGCTCGTTTAGGCCACAAATAACAGAAAACATTGAAGGCTCCTAATTTGTGAGCCTTTATAATAAACAACATGACGAAAAGGGTTCAGCAAAATGAGAGTAGGTTGGCAGGTATGTAAACATTTGTATTAAGTGAGAAGGGATTAAATATAAAGAAATATAGTGCATGCTGTAATGTGGATATATGATATTAAGTCCCACTTGCACAAAGACTATTAGACACGTTGTTGTTAAATGCGTATAAGAATCCAGGGGCCTTCTAATCTAGAGTTCATATAGATATCTTCTAATGAATGTTACACCCTAGACTGCAGCAATGCTTAACATCAGGCAGGCTTTAGTCAAACGTAACCCTATCCCACGTAAAAAATCGTTGTGCAAGGGGTAGTGCACGTTGTGCAAGGGGGCCTACGTAGTGCATGAAACTGAGGTATCCGTATTTAAAAGACGCAGCAAATTTACAATGTGAAGATATCAACCGCTGATGATGATGATAGTGAATTATGGTAATTTGAGAGACTTACTAAGGTACTCAATCAAATCAAATTGCAATCTTTCTTTATTCGTAACCTAAGTTTCGGTTTTGATAACCGTGAATGAATATTACAATACCTATACAAAAGTTCCATTATTATAATTTTCAAGTACGTAGGTACAGCAAGCTTTCACCACTATCACAAATCATTGTGATATCGCAAAGACCTTCGACACGGCCGACCCTACACGCACATACACGCGGGCCCCAATAAAAGTTATATTGGATCAACAATATAACCTAGAAGACGCCTATATGTGAAGGGAAAAAACCCAAATCAAAAATGCTAAAAAGTACTTTTAGTTGAAAGCTATGTAATATATGTCCAACAATTAAAATCAAGACAAGAGCTGTTGACATATAACCTTGCAGCGGTGTACGTATATGAGTTACTGATGATGAATCTGCACGCTGATTGGTTAGTTAGCAATGTTACAATTAACGCGTGATAGAATGGGGTGCTTATTGGTTAGTCCAGGATACATAAATTAAAGGTGCAGGACGTAGGTCATACGTGATTATATGAGACTTGTTTAGTGAATGCACAGATTTTTTTTATCTCATGATAGTCTAACGGTTGACCAGCCTGTCTAATGTTAAGCATCACTGCAGACTTAGATGTAGCAAGGTTGCCTAAAAGAGACCTTTTCACTCTGGCTTTGTAGAATTCTGGATAGTAAAAGTAATGGGGTGTTTCTTAGTTATGATGTTTAATGTATTATACCGACATTGGTAATGAAAACATGAAAATGTTTGCGAGACGATGTAATAGCCCCGCCATGCCTTGGGGAGGTTTGCCAAACAACAATCCAATTACGATGAAACAACTTTAAACTAGGCATTGTAATATTTTATTTGGAAACCTTTCATTTATTTTAGCGATTTATAAAAATATTTTTCTATTAAAATTTGCTTTTTACTGATTCATATTGAAAAGGTCTTGATTATCTTGTTAATTATATTAGAAAGAATAAAGACAGAAAAGCCAAATAAAACTGTAATGAAACTGGCTCTCAAATTAAGATTCTGAAGCACACCGTTACATGCCATGATTTTTGTTTATTTTAAGTTAGCAGCTTATCAGGTTTGTACCAGCCAGATAGCTTATAAATAAAATAAAATAAACTTAAAATACGTTAATCTATTTCTACGTTGAAATCTATCTACACCTTCAAAGCAAGTAATAGACTGAACAAAAACTTTACCTTCAATCATTTCAAAATTAGGTTTCGTTCGAAGCTTTGTGGAGTCCCTAACGAATCGGATTACCTATAGCCATCTACTTGAATTGGTGTTATTAAAGAATCTTTTGTCAGTCGGGTCGCTGTCGTGAAAACTGGATTGAGCTTAAGTTTTGAGCAAAGATATTACGCCCAGTAGATGCCTCTACCTCTCCAAGATGGCCGGTCACCGTGGAGAAGTGTGACTATACACCCCCGGTCAAAAATCAACATCACAAACATCAACAACATTAAGAATACACTTTTAAAGGTATTTTACTTTTACCTTACTACATAGTCCGGCACTTATAATGTTGGTTGGACGAATCTATGTGACAGGACAATTAGAAATATCACTCCATAAATAAATACGCTGAAAGACACGATAGAACTGAATGCTGATTGTTGCACAAAGGACATAATATTAAATTTTTCTTGTACTTACTTTACTTATTCAACGAGTTATTAGTTGATGAGGGTTTTGTTCTTTTTTTAAATTCAGTTTTGAAAAAGACCAAACACTGGTCAACACGTTCATCCCACGTTGATTCCGATTTATTAGAAAAAAGTTATTTGTCCCGCGTAGAATAATCAGCGTTCACCCTTCGCTGATTTGAATTAAATTTGTCAGATATGCTATTTATTTTTAGGTTTGTTTACTATAAACGTATAGCAGTACACGCGTATTGAAGTGTCTTCAGGTTATATTATCTATGTTTGTACGAAAAGTTTGAATTCAAAGAGAGGAGGAGCACAAAAGCTCGCGAAAAAGCTTCCCTCCACCGCATCAAGTGGAGTGGCGAACTGGCGAGGTGCGAAAGCTAAAGTGTTCGCTGGAGGAGTTATGATTATAAATGATGCAGAGGGTCGAAGCAAAGAAAGCCCGTACTTTCCCGACGGATTAAAATGGAAGCATATGACTCGACGGCTGTTTATATGTACAGACTATGGATCCATCGAACCCGGTCGTACACGTAAAGAATCGTACTTAAGTAAAGAACGCGACCACGTTACGAAGCACCTGTCGCCGTACCGATCATTCTCTGGATGGGTAAACGGGCAAAAAGTGACATTAACATCTGAGTGCATCCGTGGATCTAGCGGTTATTTGCCCACTGGCTCTACGGATACGCTAAAATTATATAGGTCCCATCTGATTTTCACAATAAGCACGGCATTCTCTAACGATAGGAGAGATAGGTTTACAAACTGGACTAGTTAGCCTCTCTTACACGTATTTTACCAAATACACGAAAACTACTTTTGTCTGCGTAGGCACGTATACGTATATGATACGATCAATATCTGCAGATATAAAGAGGCCTAACCCGACTCTGACTTACATATCGCTGCGATCTCGTGAATCTTTGATTAAGTGGAGCACGCTTGTCTGGAATTTGCAAAAGATTGATTAATTGTTAATTTGTTACCGAGAGGTAGGGCTGATGGGATTACAATCAAGGCTGTTAATTACATTGATATGTGAGTAGTAGAGTAGGTGTGTGTATCACTTCACAAGCCGCATGACGAAACGAAGGGATTACCAAGTAGTTAACAGGTTACTAACAAGAGACTTCCAAACATTTAACCCCATAAATGAAAAACTTTTCAATTTGAAATACACTAAAATAATATGCAATTATTTTATGAATCGCATAGCGTAGAATCTGATCCTAGTAATTATGGAGATAACTTTGATCCCCATTAGGAGTAAGTGGGCCGAGGTTCATAATTGCGTCCCTCATTAGGCAGACTCGCTTCGCGAAATTACGTTTTATTTATGAAATTCTGACGAATTTACGTCCTGGATTAAATCCACGGGACACCAGGCCGTCGCTCATGTAATAAAAAATAATTTTTGCTGCGCATTTCGGGAATAAAAGCAACATTTTAGTGGAAAAGGTGTCTCCAAGAATTTCCGGTTTACTTTTAAATTTGTTATCTTTCAAGAGTTGAATGAGATGTCCAAAAAGGAACGCTACGGGCTATAAAAGCAGTGAAGCACATAATTATGATATCATCCTAATCGAGTATGACGACTACTATGATCGAGAGCATTGATACGTGAGCTTACATCTGTGCTTCTCTCCAGCTTTTTTACAGGACGTCAGCTGCGCCATGATAGATGGGCTTGATGATGTGATTAAGAGGGAAAGTCTTTTTGTTTATTTAAGCGGAACCGTCGGATGCAAGATAGGAGATAGCTGCATGTTTATCTAACAGTATGTGGGCCACACGGCATTGTTTGCTCACGCTATGGCTCCGCTTATTACCTTATGTATATCTTTTTAATGCAGCTGAAAAGCGCGATAAGAAACTTGGCAGGCGCGAGTGCTGAACACGCCAGCGGTTATTTTAAATTTCGGAAATATGTGCATAATCCAGTTTTGTATGATTTGTAGACGGAGGTCGAGTAAAATGCATGTGGATAAACATTGTACGGAATATGATAAGTCTGAATTTATTGTTAGATTTTAATGTAAGACGTTTGAGAATCGAAACACACTTACACTTCACCTTTGAAATACAAAGTGGCATAAGTGCAAGCATGTTTAAAACGAAATATGCTTAATTTAAAATTGTTGTAAAATATAACTATGCCACGATTAAAATGCTACAACTGCTATATGTTTAGCTATTGTTAACATAATTTATCAAACTAAATGATCCTCAAGACTCGCCACCGCCATACAAAAATAACAAGTTCTCTTTACCTACTACCAGTTAATTTATATTCGTGACTTTGTACCCATTGTTACCTTCAAATCAATGATATTGTACTTAGGAGACGCCTCCTTATAGTGAAAAAATATCCAACGCACACTGCCAAGTAATACATATGACAGTAGGTCAGTTACAAATATCACGCGATACTGGTTTTATTATGATTGGTTTGTCGCACCACGGACGCGTGGTATAACTTAATGCTAATCGATCCATGATATAATAGCCTCTTTACTTTCAACATTCAGGCATTTGACCACTAGGTTACCTGAAACGACACCAGCACAAGTAAAAAAACTGTGATGCAACGTGGTTCACTCCTGGAGTCTACTATACAGGTATGGAACTGACTCGCAAACGAGGCTCTAAGAACATAGCATAAAGTGCATAGCAACAGATTTTAACAAATGGTTTACATAAACAACGCTAAGCATAGATAGATACAATACGTAGTACATAAATAGTTCGGTGTCTCTGAATTGTATGATCTATCCTTCAGGCCAATAAACAGTTTTTTGTCAAGGTAATTCCACACCGTCGATTTTACTTGCACACACACAAAAAGTTAAGCAACCAAGAAACACGCCACACTTAGCAATACGAACTCAGGTTCACTGGTTCAAGGATATAGGGCTATTTAGCGTGACAAATAAAAATTTATTCCGACTTTTTGTATCTAGATTACAGCAGTAATAAGATTAGAGTTTATTAGGGTAATTTAGTGCATACCCGTTTGGTATAACAAAAATCCTATTTCATGGTAAAGTAGACTTAACAATGAACTTAATATAATCTGTACTGCTTTACTACGTAATATATGTGCAATTACGGGTAGAAAATCAATCTTATTCTTATCGAAAGAGAGTGGCCAATTATGGTGTCGAGAGTTTACCAAATCGCGCTAAGGGTCTCTGGCAAGTTTTAAACAAAAAACCATAAATAGCTAGCAGAAAACAAGACATGTGTAATTTTATGAATTTGACTCATTTGAGAAAACTACAGTAATGTAATACCTACTGCTGCCTTATACTTTATACATCTCTAGAAAGGAGTTAACTATCTCGGCCTACGTAAGCTCTATGAATTCATAATATGAAACTGCCATTTTGAGTAAGAAGCTGAGATATGGTATTAAATTACACTCGTATAGAGGCATGAAATCGCCAACACCCAACTTAAATAGAAATACTGCTCTAATTTTGAAGATTTACGATCAATATGGTAGTCTTGCCATCTACAGACATGTAGGCATAGCTATGTAGATATAACTAAGAAGATACTTCAGAAAAATATACGAACCGTAGCGTGGAACGATAAAACTAAACCTACTATGGCTACTATACACTTTTAAAAGCAATTAGAAAAACAAAACAAGTTTCTATAAACTTGTCAATTAACTAAAACCATTTGTAGAAAGAATGGCCTTGACCATAATTTGCTTGATGGTAAGCATTAATAGTAGTTTAGGATGGATCGAAACATGTACTAATCATTTCATTTCTTCTTCTTTTTCAGCGAGGAAGGAAAGTCACATATTATCTAATACACACATTAAAATGTGCTATTCTCTAACACGCGTTAATCCTTACTGTTGCCCCACCGCTTGCCCTGAGAGATAAGCTGAGTCATGCGCCCGTGTGGCCCACCCAAGTGTTTACAAGCCAAAACCTCTCCGAACGCCATAAAGACGAGATGATTTATAAATATTTGTTAAATGTATTGTTCTGGCAAATTCAATGACTTTATATCCGACAGACGCGGCATGATTATGGCAAGAAAGTTTTCAAAATTTACAGGGCCGCGTGTACCGACTCGAACTGATGATAGAGCACCGACACAAATAAGATGATGTAAGTAATAAGCGGTGGAACGCTATAAAACAAATAAATATAATAAAACTGTACTCGCATGTTGCCATTTTTTACCGACTTCAATAAACACTGGCACCGACTCCAAATATTACGGATTTCCATAAGAATACTTACAGGATAATAAGTTTCAATAATTTGATAGATTCTTTACTCCCAATTTTGAAGTCACAAAAATGAAAATAAATTATTTATTAACTTTTTAGTGACACATGAAGTCGGTTTTTTATTTTTTTGTAATAAATTTTATGCTATGTATGTAGTGGATAGAAAAAGATTTTTTTATTCTTATGCCAAATAAAACCATCCGATAGGCTATTACATGAACGAAAATGTAAACTATGTTGCACTACTGCAGTTCAATACAATCTTTATCAATCGATTCATTGGTTAATCACATAGAATCGTGTCTGGTTTGTATGATACTACATAATTAGCTCGCAAATAACAATAGTTTACGGAACGGATTAGAGAGAGTAGCTATAGTTAGATGTCTCTGGTCGGTATTATCTATGGGTAGATCTGACGATACTGACGCAATGTGTTTTTGTATTCGTACGGTGCGGATCTCGTATCGAAAGGTTGGCAGGAAACGATTGTTTGTGTTATCGGAAGAATGTGAGGAGTTTGGAGGAAAAGGAAGTAATATGAATAACGTTGATATAGTGATTGCGTTTTGCCGATTCTAAATATTGATGTGAAACAATGCGTCTATATGTTAAATAGATTTCTAACTATGTAATTTTTATGCTTTAGTTATACTCCATTTGTCCTAAACGAGTGACCTGCGTATTAACAATGTTTTTACTGTAACAGCCAGATTAACGCTTGACCTCAACATGTCTGTAGCTTACTATAAAATGCATTTGATCGATTTGAGGATAAAATTTTAAGTGACAGTCGCCCAGAAAAATATTTAATTATGGTATCAAGTATAGATGAACCTACATGTGGCGCAATTAACTATATTATACCACATGTTAAAACTCAGTGACATTCGATAACACCACTTTATCAAATGCAATTAAATTGTTTTGAACATACAATGCACGAGATAAATTAAAAATAAATAAACCCAACAGCCAATAGGCACCGAAATAAGGAGAAAACATATGGCAGGATTGGAAAAAGAAAAAGACAATGAAAGCAAGTTGCTTGACATGTAGAGATAATTTATATTTGTTAGGCAGTTAGGGAGTCATACAATAATAACATGGAATCACGTGTTAGGATGAGTCAGATTGCATTGCATAAGGAAGAATACTAAAAGAACAATCTCAAGAGGTTTGCCAGTTCAAAGTCAAAGAAAATCTTTCGATAGAAATAATAATTGGAATGTTTATAAAATAGGCATCAAAACTGCGTACTTTTTGCAAATAATGAGAGATAAGTGCCCGTATGTCTTTGTCTACTTTACTATTCATGTATTTTATGAAAAAATAATAAAGCCAAGTATTAACAGTGTATTCTTAGAAGAAGTAGTTTTCAAATTTCATATTTATTAACAGCAATATTTTAATTAAATTTCAACTTCGGTGAATTATAATCAACATTACACAGCATTGTAAGTAATTCACTTACGTCGTCAGCATTACTGCTTCAGCCACAAAAGGGGGAAACACTATTCCATATGAGGTGGCGGATATCTACACTAGAACAACCCGTTTGCCATTCTTTCACATAAAAGGTTGCAGCTATATAATTGTACCTGACGTGAATTGCAGAATCAAGGAAGTCTAACACCGTGTAGATCGAAATAAGCTGCATTCTATATTCATTTTACAAGCTATGACACAAGCGTTTGATTAGTATGAGGCTTGATGTCGCTGTGCGAAAGGTATAGGAATATATCGATATTGAAGATACATATACATATATTCAAAGAAACAACAATATTAATAATACAATGGAACCTAAAATCAGTTTTAAAGCGACGGAGTTACAGTAATAGGTAAAATTCTCAACGTATAATTCTTTTCTGAGTCGGGAGTTTACTAACTTCATGGAATGTAGTAAATTCCCAACACTATGATAAAACGAAAAAAATCATCCTTCAATTCTAATCAAACGGAAACAAACAACACCATCTCCAAACAAAGTCAGCACCAATTCAACAAAATACATCCTCAATTTCGAAAGACTTCTAAAAAACCATTGTAGTTCTCAAAACACAATGGTCCAAAGGGTTTCCACTGGTTTCCCTAATGGATTAAATATATTGTTCGATGGAAGGATGTCTCAAGTGCCATAACACAATGATGTCATAGCGAAGTTTATATCTGAAACACGTCAACTGAGTGATTCTATTATTTCCGTAGCATTGTACTTGGGAATGAAAGCTTTCTATATGTAAGAGGAAATAAGGGAGTTAACTGGGATGAGTGCTGCTGGTTATTATATCAGTTGAAGTTGAAATATGACTTAAGCAATGAATTCACGTCTGAGATAATAATGCCTGAAAGATATGTGTCGAGAACAACAATACGCAAGTGTATATTTCGACCTCATATTTGCAAAAAAACACAAGTCAGCCAGTCTTTGATTGATCTTGGATTGATGTATTCTTTTTCAGATGACGATGAGAATGCATTACAGGAAAACCATGAAAATATTAGACAGCTATCTCTTCTACCTTGATACCTGGCAAGAGGTTTCCAAATCTAATGAAAACTAAATAAATGTAATTCTGTGGCAGTAAAATGGACATTTAATTGGCAGACCAGCCACACTCCCGCTAAGTTAAAATCATGTTTCCCGTATAGTCAACCACTGCAATAAAAACGGAGCATGTTATTCTGTTTATTACCTAATCTGCCCTCATTTCTAAAGCAAGCAATGAACCAATAGATGCAACCGCTTAACTGCTCCCTCATAAAGTATAAATTATGCTTATACGAACGTTAGGCAGTTAAGTTAGTTCTGGTTTATTGGATAAGCGAACAATTAATTTGAGTGCCTGTTTTATAGTGTACTCGTACTTTAAATCTGTTCAGCGAGGGAATTACATTCAACTCTAATTCGATCGGTGTTTGGAAACCACGTAATAAGAGATTAGCTCAAGTAGTGCTCGTAGCTTAGCTTACTGGCGTATTCGCATGTGGTCACCAAAGTTAGGCAACAACCTTAGTCAGTTGATGTAAAACGAGACACTGCATAAGTATTTACTACGAGTATATAGGTTACTATAGACTATTCCTTTATTTTTTAAACATATTTTTGATTTAGACGACACATCTTGTGGTCTAATGAGACGATAGCTGTCTCTTCTTTTTAAGGATTAATGACGTGACAACTAGAGTACCAGATGCCGACTGCTTTTGACAAATTGAACAACTTTTGTTTCTGTCTTGACAGCTTTATTGCTTTTCTGGGAATGAAATCCAATTGGTTGGAACATGGTAAATTAAAAGGAAAACAATGATTTACACCCGACAGTGTTAAATTAAAAGACAGCAACAAATATGCTTTCTGCGTGATAATATGGTAAACATGGTCGGGTAACTCTCGAAATAAATCAAATATGTAAACGTTGTGTAAGAAACGCGCGGAAAACCAGTCGTGTATCTATTAGAATACAAACTAGATACAAAATGTTGTACGATGGCGTCATTTTGGTAGACCATAAATTTTTCTGTGATACTATGTCGAAAGTGCGCAAGCCGCATTTTCGACTTTAATATGATTATATGTCGTGTCACTGCGCGAAAGACAAAAACAACAACCATTTAGCAATTTCCAAAAGTCCGTGATTCTATAATGAAACTCTAACATTACAGGTACAGGCTTTTCACACATTCCTGTTTCAAACTATCTTCAACTTCATAGACGCTTCAAAACAATCCAAGGGAAACGGCCAACACGCTTGAAACTAAACACCTTTATCAGACAACCTGTTATGTAGAAATCTGGTGAGCGTGGGCGAGTCGACTCGACAGACACCCACCATGGGATACCAACATAGAGAACATAAGCTACAAGCTACTTATCTTACACCTATTTAGGTACTATACTGCACCGCAATGTGTCCACTACAGTGTATTCTTGACCAATCAGTATTGTAGGCTAGACAATATAAGCTAGAATCACCTATTTCACATCAATAACGTTTTTCCACTTTAGTCACTACGCTGCAATGTTTCGGCTATCATGTGACATTGACCAATCATAGCATAAGCTGAAAATCGCCAGTAACATACTCGAAGCACAATATGGTGCAATCGGGTTATGTGGAATTTTTACCACTAAACCTTATGTGTGGCCTCCAAATGAACAATTTAACAATTTTTCTATTACCCTCCCAGTGGCTAGTCGTATTGTCATTGTGAACAAGTTTTAACATGTGCTTTTGGCGACAGACCAATAACAGATAAATCGAGTGATATAAACTAACCTATCCCGTAGATTGTCTCATTCAGAAATTCCTTAGTAAGACGTTACTAAGGCGTCTATTGGGTTGTATTATTGGATAAGAACCTACTTAGCACAGGATTACATACCTACTCGCCTGCTCATTAATAACCAGGTGAAAGGATTACTGTCAAGTGATATGAGTAACGACTGCGAGACGGTTTCCTTTGAATGCATTAGTGCATTGTTGAGGAGGATGGATGATCTTTGGCCCGAAGATGGACAAAAGGAAAGTGTAACATTAAAAGAACAAGTGCAAGCACAGCGTCTTAGAATAGAATAGTAGAACTAAAACGATGTCTTGGACATCTGAAATGTCTGCCACGACACGCCTGCTACAGTATAGTAGAAGGGATGATTATTTTGTAGGTTCCGTCCACAACGTTCGTCTTAGAGCATGGCAGTCATTTAACCATATCAAAGGCCTAAAAAGTGGTTCAAAAATTCTTAAAACCAGGTTTGGCCACTTTCATACGATAAGAGGAAGTCATTAATTAGTCATGTGAAGAGTTTTCAAACAACTTCAGAGAACTAGGCCCCCGAGGACCTTAATAAAGAAGTTTGAAAACTTTCGAGAACAGATTTCTTCAAGCATGCTGTTTTAAATCAACATGCTGTTGTAATTCTTATAAAAATGTATGTTACTTCTATTATACAGTAAGCTCGTTCGTATGTTTGTGTAAAGCCCCGGCCTAGAACAGAAATAAATTCACCCTGACACTTGCGCCTGAGTCTTATTATTGCTCAATTGACACATTCGTTCTCATCAGATATATTCTTGGCTTCAGGAGGGAATTACGCATGTGTCATTTTTAGCGCGTACTTAGAAATCTGTGTCAGGTTGTCTATTTGTAACTGCAAGTGAGAGACACCGGCGCACGCGACGGTCTATACAGCCCTTGGAGTCAACGCACTCGAACCAAGATAACTTAATGTGAGAAAATATTCTGTTTATAGAACTTCGTTACAGCTATGATAATATTTGGGGACCGATTTTAGATGTTGATGCATTCATGACGATGCTTTTTTTTGTTGAGATTTTGAGAAGAAAACGCAATATGAGACCGACCAAATAAGATAAGGTCTAAAAAAGCTTTGTTTCAATGTAAAAAAAAAAACTTCCAAATATGACAGAAAACAATATCAGCAAAAATAGAATACGAAAATCAAGTTAAGAAAAGTTCATCTGTCACAGTACACACAACATAGCCGGGAACTTTATTTTATTCAAACTCGCACAATCAACAACTTTCAGGGTGTTATTATGGTTGCAATTGAATGCACAGTGAATTTGTGAAGTTTTGATCAACAAAAATCTTAAAGAAAGTGTGGCAAATATCTTAATATTGTGATATTTATTATTGTGAGCTCACGAATTATCTACCTGAAATTATAAAAACTACAACTTTATTGGGAGTGAAGGACACGACAAGAGTGAACTACGAGTATAATATTGAACTTGGCCCATTTACTTGATTGCCAGTTACAAAAAAATTACCCTGCCATCGGGTAAAATTAAATAAATAAATACCAACAATAATAATGTCAGTCCAGCACACTCCGCCGCAAAACAATTTATTACAAACGGGATCCACATTTGCGACCCCAATGGATTATCCTTCTGACGCTAGTGGAACTGAGATCGGCCATGAAGCAGGCCTTAGTGCGGCTTCTGGTCTGAGTGACCCGGGCTTTAAGGTCAAGAAAACCACTAAAAAATGTCTACGTGGCTCCAAGCGTAAACAAGTAGATAGAGATGACATCTCCAGGACAGAATTTTTGGAAATGTTTCAGCTGCTCAAGGCTGAACAAGATAATAAGCTTGATTTAATTATAAACTCAGTAAATGGAGTGGCAGCTTCTGTTAGTACTCTCACAACTAAATTGGCGGAACAAGATAAAACAATTAAAAAGTTGCAGGAGAACGATGCTGCTAGCCAGAAAGAAATATACATTCTCAAAAATCAGGTTGAATCACTTCAGCACAAACTCTGCAGCACGAGTCTTGAAATTCGAAATGTACCATTAGCACCAAAGGAAACAAAAGACGACCTGAAGAAAATCTTCATCAACACAGCAAAGTACCTTAAAGTTCCAATCCAACAATCACAAATCAAGGACATATACCGTCGAAATACAAAATCGGAAAGCAAACCGATTGTTGCAGATCTCACCACTGTTGATGCAAAAGAAAATCTTCTAGCTTCCTTCAAGAAAGTGACCAAGGAACTTAAACAGGACAAGTTCTGCACCACACATCTCAACATCGATGGACCTATTAAACCGATATATGTATCGGAATACCTCACTCCACATGAGAGAAAACTATTCTTTCAAGCCCGAGACTTCGCCAAGCGCAACGAATATGCATTCTGCTGGACCTCCTATGGGCGTGTCTTTCTAAGAAAGCAAGAAGGCTCGCCCCAAGTCAAAATCTCAAATGAGGAAGACCTCGCAAAGCTGAACTCAAAATGACTAGTTTGTAGGATTCATCATAACAGCTTTTCAGTAACTATTCACTCACATTATTTTAAGTTATTTTTACGATTAGCATTGTATGTCAAACCTTTGCCTTACCAATTGCCCATGATGTCTATGCACCTATCGATCTATACACTCTCCAACCTATTTACATTTAACACCTCAATACTAACAACCAACACCACGCATTTTATTATATATACTTTTATATATTATATCTGTGTATGGACGTCATGACATATATTTTATCTAGCAATACAATTGAATAAAATATACACTAACCAATCATAATCATACATATATATTATATAGCCATAACTATATACTTACAATATTACAAGTATAACCTATATTTACTATATCTATTTACATCAAATTACAAACAGTCACATATTGCAATATATTTATTTCTAATAATATACATACATAATATACTCACACTTTCATTACTATACTATTAGATAAAAATATCAGGCAACTCTGGCAAAACAGCGGTACTCGATGCCAAAATGGTAAAAAAAAAATGTCTAAAACTTCATTCCGTTCCGCATCCGTTCATGTTTTTATCGTTCTTGTTTTGTTTTGAATTTCTTTGTCTTGATTGTAAAGTTTTTTTTTTTTTTTTGTGTGTGTTTTAAGTGTTAAGCAGCCTCTTCTCAACCCTTATGGTTGTGTTCTGTGTACAAACTGTTTTTGCTAGCCATTTGTGACATATGTGACGGCACAGAATACATAACCATACCTACATACCTCAATGAAGTGCTATGTTGCGTCCAAAATAAGAAAAACTGGATATCACAACACAGGAATAGACCTAGTGTGATATCCAGGGTTTCCCTATCAGTATACAGTAGGTAATATACAAAGCCCTAGTTTATACAATACCATGTTAAACCTATCTTACTGTAAACACCTTATACTTAAATGTAGAAATAAAATGCTTTTATTATTATTATTATAAAATGTGCAAGACCATTTATAATTGACTCCCATTTTTTCATACAATTTATAGCGAGTATTCTAGAGCAACGATCGCGGCCGATATTGAAGCTATCATATCCATAAAGTATCCAATAAGCACGTCAATTGAACAGCCGTTGCAACAGGCGGGGTGGTGCGTGGCAACTGCCAACACTGACCCTAATTCCAAATAGAATACATTTATGGGCTGAATTAATCACTTTATTGGCCACAATTGCCGACCTGGACGACAATGAGAGTGGGATGGACCAAGGATCGGCCGCTGCCATTCGATTACAGCGAAACTAGAGCGTATGTTGACCCGCATTGTTTTCCTTTGAAACCATTAAGCAAAAATAGATCAAAGTTTATTAGCGAGCTAGTTGGATGCAACCCAAAGATTCGCAGCAAAAAAAGTTTTGTTTACACGATTCAATAAACAGACGAAAAACTATGAATCACGTTGCGGAATAAAAAACCTTTTGTAATGGCTAAATGGACCTTTCGGCTACCTACCTGTGCTTACAAAACGCCAAAGAAACGTTCCGATTTCTTATTGGCCGGGTTTTTAGATCGCTTTCATTGGAAACCGAGTTAGAAAAGGTCGTCTATAATCAGGTGGCGCTCGGGTTGGTTCAATCGCCGATAGCTCGATAGTAGGTTTGACACATTAACTTAAAAGGCTCGTACAAAAGGAAGAGAAACAGAGGGAGCCCTTAGGCTAAATGGATATCAGTGAGTGACGTCACCGGCCCGTAACCGATCCGGAATGACGGGCCCTTCCAAACAATGTTGGATTCATTTCGATGGGTTTGCCGACCCATTATGAGTGTACATACGAGAAAATTCATTAACGTGAGACCAAGAGTCCGGGGTCAAGTCAGTCGGACATAATTTACCTACGTTTGACGTAAGTTTTATTACAGTTAAGTAATTCTATCGCCACGAAAGTTCAACTTTGGTACAAGGTACATCTAATTATCCAGCTGTTTCATTAATAAATAATGAATTGAATACTTAAGTAAGCTATGTGGACAGTTTAGATCAATAGACGTTTTGGGGACGTACCTAATTAGTTATTACATAATTAAATAGGTAGTTGTGACTTGTGAGCTAAGTAAATAGAATAATATTTTTTAAAAAACAACCATATTGCATATATAAGTAGGTACCATAAAAATCTTTACAACGCATACGAGAAATTTCCTTTGCTGGTGTCATTTAAAATCTTGCGTACATACTACATACGTGCATTATGAAGCCGGCGCCTGCGCGTGGCCTCGGACCAATATGGTGCGGTTGAGTCACGAAGAGCTGAGGTCCAGACGCACGCGCAAGCAACTCTGTGATCTACTGATGGCAGCACAATAACCTTTAAGACCACTTTTCGTCAGAAAAATTTCTTTCTAGGACCTGTTCTCGTCAGAAATGTTTCTTTTTCTATTGCCACTCCACTGCAGATCAACGAACTTATCACGAACTCATGCCAAGCGATATAGTTGTTATCCGTTGGCCATCTTTATCCATTCCTGGATGTATATAGCCTCCTGGCTACCTCATATCTTAACGAGTTTGATAGGATCTGATTGTACTAATCATGCCACTATACATGTCCAAAGTTTTGTAATGTTTGCGCACAATGTGCTTTATGCTTGAGAGACTCCAAGATTTTTCAGTTCCAATTCTATCCGCGAGCAGAGTTATCTGGCGCTGATTAAACTGAGTGTCATTAGTAGCAGACATGTTGATAACGTCAGTCAGAATCAGTCATTACTGTTTGTTTATACCTCGCATTCATTCAAGAGGTTGAGCTGTGATGTGCTTGTCTAATTTCTTTACTTTGTTTTATTATGTCGCGCTTTCTATCAACTGATTACTGGTATTAGCTTTATTCATTAGATCTCGATAATATGTAGATGAAAATTTACTGCATGTACATAATCTCCTTGCAATGTCACAAAACGATCATTTCCAGCCGCCTCATGTAAGCTAAATATAGCGTATAGCGTAGGCTTTAATACCCTGCTAATAATGTATGTACCTTCATGTAGAAAATAGTAGTACTGTTATCACTAAATTTTATTGTTTACTGACATTTCACTACTGTCATTGTCAAATCAGAATTCTTGTGTTTTTTGATACCAAATTGTTATGTTCTTATGTTTCTATTTTTTGTTTCTATTTTAGGATATTTAGGTGTAACTCTCAGCAGGAGAAAGCCTGCCGCGGCAAGGATACTATAGCCCTGTAACACAGGATCCTTTGTGATACCTAGTACAGAGCTTAGTACACCTACCAACGTAGTGCATAAACTTTGTTATTGTCATATACAATCATGTACGTAACACGTAAGTTTAAACAATAAAGTAGTATATAGTTTGTAGTTAGAAGTAGTATGTTTAGTTTTTCTTCCCTTGTTTTTATATTCTATTATTGTAAATAAAGTTTTTTATATTAAAAAAACAATAAAGGATTTATTATTATTTATTATTATTATTATCAGTTTTAGGTCCACTGATCCATACTAAAAAACATAACACCTGAGTTACTTTAAAAAAACTGAACCGCTATTAGGAAAACCAATAAAAGCAAGTCTTAAAACGAGGTCAAGTCCATCAATCACGACCGAAAAAGCTTAGTTCTTACAATAAAAAGGTTGATACCACTAGACAAATTACTTGGGCACTAAGCGCTAATTCTCTATCTGTAGACATTAGACAAAGCTGAGTCTGATGGATATATAAAAAAATATGCCGCTATGGATGTCTAAACAAAAAGTTGTGAGAGAATCAATGACCCAAGTAATAAATAAGGCATTGGGAGCATTGTATGATCCATCTATACTATAGTATACGCGATTTACATAACAGTTTCTAATACAGTTATGTTTTATTGAGTCAGTTTAACCTGTCATGGATACTGTTAAATAAGTCTCAGTTTGAATGAAGCTCTCAGCTCTTTTAAGAGACAAGCGTGAAATTCAATCATGGTTATTATAAAAGAAAATGCATTCTTAGTTTTCATTTTATCACTAATTTGTTACAAGAATGCCTTGAAACAAATGACAAGCAAAAGATGTAAGTTATTTTTAAATTTGTGAATTTTTAGATATCACAATGACCAATAATCTACACCTATTTGTCAACTTATCTACTTAATGGGCATGCAAACCTCATAACTGAGTTATAGGATATATGAGTATTATGTACCAACATCACTAATACTAGAAGAACTTCCCCAGGATTAAGCAAGTATGTACAAACACTTCAAATCTGTTTACCATTGAAGAATAAGACTCAATATAGCCCAGAACTTTCTTTCACCATCATAAATGGCATGATTGAATCGCCTCTTTCATGTTGGGTAAGCCTACCTACCTATATAGGGATCTTAAATGCCAGTTAGTAGGTCAAGCAGCTTTCAAGCCAAATGGGCATTTGAGTGAGCATTTTTTCAAGTTCTTTTTTGCCCCACTTATTAAATTAAAAGTAACCACTTAATGGTGAGAATGTTGAATTATTTCAAGAATTAGAGGGTTTGAAATATGTAGTACAAACTTTATTACTTAAGTATTAGTAGGTAGGTAAGTACATGCATAGAAAATTTATTTGTTGGCTTAGTTATTATTAGTCAAGCATGTACTTAAATTGTAGTTTGTTTCATATTTTTACCTCATTACGATATGTACTTTCTTAAATGGAATGAATATATGCATGACTACATATATGTAAGTTCTTAAATGTCTTCCTTCTGATTTTGGTCACAGCAACCATTTTAAGCACAGTAATTTGTTAAGACAAGTATTTTTTTAAATATTGTAAGTAGCTGGCAGGCTATATTGTGGCTTTATATAGCTAATATTAATTAAAAACTTATGACTAGCCATACCAGAGCCTCAAAATAACATAAATCATAATAACCTATAAAACATTGTAGACAATTACTGCTTGAACAGCTGTGCAGCAATGAGCTAAAATGAGGTCAACACAACTACTAAAAAAATAATTCTTAAGTACCTAGGTGTGATGCTCTTATTTTTAAACATTGTACTTTTTTGTTACCTATCTATTGTATCTCACGGCGACACCCCTCCAGGTGGAGCGAAGACATTGAGCAGGTGGCAGGCTCTACCTGGACTCAAGCGGCACAACACCGAGCGAGATGGCAACACAAGGAGGCCTATACCCTCATTTGGGTGCCTTGTGAAACTAATATTTTAATTGATTGAATTATATAACTTTCCATTCAAACCAAAACCAAGTAAATACTGAATGTATCTTTATAACTAAGTCTTACAAAGCAAACTATAAGGTACTTAGTTACTTACTAGTTTTATCTTTAAATAGTAAATCAAAGTATAAATAGCATGGTAGCATTTTGTTAACTGGTTGACAGTGCTCATATTAAGCTAAAAGAATTAAAGTTGCATCTTTTAATTACATACTTTTAAAGGCTTTAGATGGGATAGGCTTGTGTCTGACTACAGCCAGCCAACTGATAAGAATTGCTGCAGCCTTAGGATTTTTTAAAAGACAATTTAATTGTACTACTTAAGCTCACAGATGTTAATGGTGAGACAGCATTTAAGTACCTAAGTAGTTCTATCTTCTCTTAATCAGATGATCAGGCAAAGTAAGTAATTATTACATGCTTACATACTTGATTGTAAGTATGAATACTTTTAACTTCCTAGCTTAGAAGTGGTTTGATCACATATGCACTGATTAAAACAATATCAAAGGGAGTACCTACAGGTATGATATGAATCTAGTCTTATGATAAATGTACATGTGATAAAATAGTAACCAAGGGGTCCCTTGATAAGCGGTGATTGAGAACTAAGTAAGTAGGTCTATTCAAAGATGTTGACAAGTACTTATATTTTTTTATCAAGGATAAAAGCTTCTTTCGATGGAAAAAGATGTTTCTTACATAATTATGAATGGAATACATTATAAATGCAAGAAACATCAAAATCTGTGGGTACCTACCTATATATGATATGAACAACTTAAAAGATAAGTCGTCCACACCCGGCGGTACATCTTAAATGATAGGAGTTCCAGAACAAGTGAATGATGTATTAGTATCTTGTCGTAAAAGTAGATAAATGATATCGAAATTTGTAAATATGTAAACATCTGTGTTTTCCTGGGTACCTATACCTACATTTTGCGAGGGCTATTTACCTTGGCAAGTTCACATGCCCACAGTGAAGTAAAATAAACAATCGAAATCCAACGAGTACAAAGACAAGAATCGCTTACCTTTCATTTGTTGTTTTACAGGATAAAACGGAACGAAATCAACAATTTTAATTCATAAACAAAACACATAACACTGAAACCGAGATCACGAAATCATTTCAGCCCTCCCGGGGGCAATGTCATCTCACTCAAACAGAAAGCAAAGCAAGCAAGCAAAGGCAAAGGACAACACACCCCGCTATTCCCTCACTAGACACTACCTCATCAAACCGTACAGTTTGATATTGGGTTTGATGAAATAAAATGCATATTTGAAACAAACACTGATCATGGCAACATTTTTTGTACCAGCACATTTTACGCCATCTAGTATTGAGTAGCAAAACTATTAGCTATAATAATAATAATAATATCTTTATTTCAGATACAAGATCCATAAAAGTACATTTACATACATGAAACATAAACTATTATAATAAGTTACTTATATTTAAGATTACATATTTGTTTTAATTTTTATAGCTATAGCTCTATCTAGTGGCTGTTGTTAGCAACTGCTAAAATAGTCACAGTGACGTCTACTGAAATTTAATCAAACTACTTTGTAAACCAATTTAGTATAAGTTGTTTCTGCTACCGCAAGAGATGCCGCTAGTAAAATAATTTAAATTTATCCAACAGATGGCGAGGACAAAGTAGACTTTTTTACATTATTTGAATAAGAAAAAAATAGCACGTGATGAATACCAACAAATATGCTAATACTACAATATTAAAAGGGTCGTCGTAGAGTAATATAATATACCAGGAATAACGAGCCATCTAGTGCAATTTTAATGCCAATCAAATTGAAGCGCTCTCTGGAAATCTGCACTAAAAATAATACACTACCTACATTATAAGTACTACCATACGTAGGTATTCATGTTATTGACATACATATAAATTATATAAGCACCTACCTATGTCAGAAGTTAAAATACAACGCAGAATGTTATTATATTTTGTAATTTTTATGCCTGTTGCATTAATTTTGCAGCGACATTTTGTTTTGAAAATATTTGATTGAATTTAATCAACTTATAATATATTTTCGTATAACCTAGCTTTATCCTAAAGAATGTGATGTTGTTTTTTTAATACTTATGTACCTAAAGGTTAAATTCATAAGTAATCATATAGTCGATCGTTCTGGACACAGGTGGTTTAGATTGTAGATTGTCGTGTAAGTACCTACCACGCAAAATACTAAAACTATTGTGCTGATTTCATACATTCCTGCTTCATAATTTTTCATTACTAGTTTATTTATTACTAGCTATTTTAAATAAATTGTTGAATAAATTGCAATTAATTTTATACATATTTAGATTCTATTGACATAGGTTACCTTCGTGATGTCGTGATACCTACGGTATGAAGCCCAAGGTACTAAGGGCTAGTATATTAGTAGGTAGGTATAATAGGTAGTTATTCATCATCATCATCATCCACAGCCCTTGGGTATAGGCCTGCCTTTGTATGTGCCATCTGCGTCGATCTTGTACAGACCTCACCAATGTTTATTTCTTATCACTTAATAAATATTGGTTAATAAAATGAACTTGTATCGGGATAAAACTGTATTATGTTCGTTGGTGATAGGTACCTACTTATGTGATAATTCAAGCAGTGTGGCCCGTTCGGGCATCGTAGGTAGTTACTAATCTAAATATGGTATTAAACTTTATTACTATTTGTTCATACACTAACTATGGCACTTTCGTTAAAAGAATACTAAGTTAGATACCTACAATTACTTGTATAAGTTGTTTTTTGCTCCATCTATCGTCAGTACTCGCCAAGTGACCTGCCTAAAGATTGCGGTAGGAACCAAGCCATCAAGACCTGTCACTATTCTGTCACAGACCAAGATTAGAATCTGGTAACAGAAATAACGAGCTCGTCCCAGAGGCGTCAGATTTAGATAGCGTCTACTTCACCCTCGGCAGATAGCCTGATAGGATAAATAAAGACCCACGGATTTGGACAATTTGTAAGTACTTACCTACTGTTACCTACATACTAAATACCTACCATAACTTATGTTTATCAATTAGAATTAATATTTAGTTCAACCTTTTTGTATCAAATGACTTCAACCTCTTTGCACCAAATGATTATTTACTGGCTGTCAGTTTGACTGGTAGGTACTTCAAACTGACAGGAACCGGAAAAGATTTATTGGCGGGAACTCGCGGAGAGCTAAGTGGTGGTAGGTATTACGGAAAACGTAGCTTGATCGGATGCTCTTGCTGGAGCCCGGCCAGAACTGTTGTAGGTACTGCAAATTAAAGCATTTATTATAATAATGTTTCTTTTATCGTCAACGTAAAGTTTCCGTACGAGTATCTTCATACAAGTGTCAGCGGAAGAAGCTAATAGTTGCTCGTTTCCTTGCGAGGCATCGCAATGGAGTCTCGTATAATAATAGGCAACAGTACCTACTTTTTGTTCAAGTTTTATTTATTTTACGACATGGAAAATCGTGCTAAGGGTTGCTTATTTAACAATAGTGACAAAGTTGTGATCCAATTGAGCAGTCATTTTTAATCTCATATTAATAATGGCTGAGTTGAAAAAAAGTGTTTGAATTATTATTAACGGAACATTACAAAGGTTATCTAAGTGCTAGGGAAATAAACGTATTAAACAATCCTTCTTTTAACCATTACCATTTATAGAATAGATACTATCTGACCCGGCGAACTCTGTTCCGCCTTAGAGGCAATAAATAAGCAGATTCTGGATTTTATTTAGATTCAATGAAAAAAAAATGCGACAAACAGTATCCTACCTACGTCCGTCTCCTGGTTTTGAGCTACCTCTCCACTAATTTTCAGCTGGATCCGTTCAGCCGTTCTTGAGTTATAAATGGTGTAACTAACACCACAATCTTTAATAAATATAATGTCAAATAGGATTGGAACCGTGTGATGTACCTGTTATTTCTTTTAAATAAATATCTGAATCTGGGCTAGTTTTACGCTTGGAAATCTCAACTGCACTCTTAGTTTATGTAATTGTACAAATCTATACTATAATATTATAAAGCTGAAGAGTTTGTTTGTTTGTTTGTTTGGACGCGCTAATCTCAGGAACAAATGGTGCGAATTGAAAAATTATTTTTGTGTTGAATAGACTATTTATCGAGGAAGGCTTTAGGCTATATAACATCACGCTGCAACTAATATGAGCGAAGAAACAATGGAAAAAGTGGAAAAAACGGGGAAAATTATTCATCTTTGAGGGCTTCCGTTGCGTGCGCTTCGAAAATGGTTCAAGAAATCAAAAAAATGTGTATGAAAGAATTATTCCTCTTGAAATGATCTAACAAAATGTCCACAACAGTATATGTCTATCTTTTGAGGTTAACTCACTAGAACCGTTTTTATGGTAATAACTATTCCACGCGGACGAAGTCGTGCGCACCAGCTAGTTATTAATAAATTGTTTATCTTGTTTATCTTAGACCAAACCCATCATCGAAGGTTAAAGTCCCATGTCTTAAACAAAGCTTCACCCCTCACCAGATACGACAGGCGAGTGTCCATTTGCATAATTGTGCTCTCCAACCGTCCAGAAAACTTACAATTAATATTAAAACACGCGCGATATAACGGAGGCAAGCGGTTGGAAATATTCACAATATTCTGTAGGTATGTTCACAAACGCTGCTTATGACGTGCCTATTATTTCGACGCGAGATATGATACAACTATATGCTTTTGTAAGGTTGGAATTATCGCTGGTGGATTATAATGTAAGGTAGAAAATACATGAAGATAAGTAGGTATAGGACTTGCATACTGCTGATAGTATTTGAATATTGTGTACCCTGAAATTAATGTAAGTTTTTAGAGTACATAGTTTGAATTTATACCTCTCTATATACATATGATTATATGTTTTGTTTACACACTATAAAACGTATATGTATTTATAAAAACCCTTTGAACCGAAGACCTTCAGGACCAAAGGGTTTTTATGTCATTACAGAGTCTCTTTCCAATAGTATGAATGGTACAAATCTGCATAGGAGCGGTATGACCGGGTATCGAACACATCTTGGTATTAAAGTGGTCGGACCCAGGGATCATTCCTGTGCAATCAACGGGAGTGCATACAGGGATGGACCAGAGAGGGATTCTGTAGGTGCAAAAAGGTTGGTTGAGAAAAGAATCCGCCAATTTGAGAGGCTTAAAATTATTTCCTACCTTTTTCATGTTCTTCCTAGAACATTAAAATTGATGATGGTTTTATGTTATAATACAGGTGCTCAGAGTGACAAGAGTACGCTAAAAATATTGTTGGTATTAGTCGATGTTTTAGTTAAATTTGTTTTATTTTATTAACTAATGCCAATTTTAATATCATATGATTCTTTTCGAAAATAGATTAAAATTAATTCAATTGTCGCATATTATATAATTAACATGCACGTACACGTTACTAATTAATAACACTTAAAACACGTAATTCTTCTACACACAAACATGTTATACAAACTATTTATTTATTCACAGTACAGATTACAGCTTAGAGTGAATTTGATAGTTTTTGATCGAAATAATAAAAAAAAACTAGGAACTATTTAAACTAGTAGCCTAGTAACTTATAAATCTGTCTCAGTAAGTAAAACCTCACGTTGCTTCAATTCCTGTGAGATTTCTATCGTTTTAGTGAATTGGATTGGATCCGGCGCTATAAAACGGAGCCACCATTCCACAGGACTTCATCACTTCATTGAGACACGAACCTACCTACCTGTCCTTTAACATTGTAATCAAGTTTTCTGTGTATCTTACTTACTTAGAAAAAGTAAAATTAAAAAAAATCACCATTGAAAAAGATGCATGTACATACATACGTTGCATTGTATTTCCGAAATAATAACACCTTTGTTATAAAATAAAATGTACTGGTTAGAGGAAATCTCAATTATATCATATAAAACACAATTTATGATTTTTGTATTGGGCAGACTTAATCATAATGAATAATGATTAAAATTATTGTCTACTCCAGTCAAAAATATCATTTCTCAAGCAAAAGTTTTTTTATGTTAGAAGTAGTATGTTTAGTTCTTCTTCTCTTGTTTTTATGTATTATTACTGTGAATAAACATTTTAGTGAAAGTAGCAATATATTGGTATTTAGCAATCATGTAAAAAGTTTGATATTAAGAAACGTGACAGAAAGAACGATATACCTATGTACATACATTGATCTACTGTAGATGTTTCTTTCTTTTACTAGCCGACTTCAAAAAAGGAGGCTATCAAGTCTTCTGAGACTTTTTTCTTTCTCCGCATATTATAAAACAAACAAACACAAACACATGTCCAAACTACATGTTCACATCATTATGATATCCATCACGCGTTTAGAGTTCAAGCCTGCGCGCGGATAAAATTGGAACTAAAATGTTCTGATTGCAATTTGATCAGAAGCCAATTCTAGGCATAAGTGCTGCCGCCAGTCGCGCGCAAAGTTATGTTGTACGGACTCTAGCCCACATCACAAACGGTAAACCGAGTGACAGCGATGACGCGTCGCCACTATCTACAAAACACATCAGTAATAAAAACAAATGACATGACGGGTCTTATCTATGGCATCGACACATGTATTTATATTTATTTTAACAAGCTTCTGTTGCTGTTGTATTCAGAATTTTTATCTCTTCAATTATTGTTATAATTATCTGTTAATTTTTTTTATATCCTACGGTAAAAACCTCGACGTGTCATTTTTAGTTAGAATTGGAATCATATCAAGCATGTAAGTACGTTGATTGTCTCATACCCTTTTTTTGGTAATGAGTCAAAAGAAAGGAAGTAAACATTTATTGTGACATACTCATATTTTCAGAACACACACCAAAAACAACAACAATTACATAATGAAACGTAAAATCTGCCACAATACAGCCCCAACTCAACATAGTGTCTACGTCTATGGGTCTTATTACAAAACGTAGTTTAACTATTAGTCCAGAACTTAGAAAATACAAAGTCCGTTTTTGTTGTTCGACACTTGTCTGTCTACTGTCATAATAATCAAACTATCAACATTTTACCAATGATTATCAGCGTCCAATTTAAAGTTGACATTTTGATTGTTTGCATGTGACGTTTGAACAACAAGAACCGACTTTTTATTTCCAAAGTTTTAGACTAATATTTATACACGTTTTGAAATTATAGTCTGAACTACGTTTACTTTTTTTTACAATTGGCAGTGCGGTATTTCACTTATTTAGTGGTTCTACGTATATACCTTTAAAAATAAGATTAACCAAACCATGGGCAACGGTGGGACCTTAACCAGGATTATACTTGAATTAAAATTGCAATCAAATCAGAGATATGAGATATTAGATATAGATATCTTTAACATGCTACAAAAGCTTTACTACTCTAATTGAGATACAAATTCTGAGCCCTTTAGTCTAAATTTTTATTATTTAAATTGCAGGGCGACGCAAAGGCGCAAGGAAGGGTGCCTTCTTTATTACTACAATGACTTGACATTTATTATCAGTTATGAAAATAAATTCGTGCTCATGAAATAAAAGGGAAAAGAGTGAATTAAAGCCAGTCGACCGAAGGAGACGTGTTTAGTGCTTAATTGTGTAATATATTTTGAGTAAGAGTTCGCCGTTTTGTTGAATTTTTATTATAATTATTTGTGTCAACGGCCTCGTTTTGTGAGCTTTATGTCGGACAAGATGGCAAATTAATGGTAGAACGGACACTAAAACCATACACCTCGAATATTATTGTATTGTAATAATTTAATCTAGATATTCAAATATAATTCAGGCTGAAACACAATGTTTCGTTGCAATGCAAATGGCAATCAAAGCCAAATACAAAGATCAGAAATATGATTAATTACTTTTTTTTTTTTTTAAATATAAAACTTTATTTACAATAATAAAATATAAAAACAAGGGAAGAAAAACTAAACATACTACTTCTAACTACTACAAATAGGGGCACTTAGAAAATCTTTAGAAACGCCTAAAGATAATCTAAGTGCTCCAGCCCACTACCAGAGGGCAGCGTGCCCAGCATACTGGCCGCATTACCACGCTGGATGGCAATGCTGATATGTTGAGCTAGAAAAAGGCCAGCATTTTGGTCATTATTAATTACTTAATTTCTTTCTGGATAGCTAGAATAGAAAATATACATATAATAAAGCTGTAACCAGTCGGTGTCTGTACATTGAAGATTAAAAAAAAAACTGAGTTGAGGGGACTTCATTGATGCAATAGAACACAAAAATCATGTTTCAAAAATAAATTTCTGTTTGTCTGTGTGTCTGTAGGTATGTTTGTTCGTTATAGACTCGAAAACGGCTGAACCGATTTGTCTACGGTTTTCTCTAACATGTTGGTGCATTTTTAACTTACCATTTAGTGTTTATTTCATTAGAATTGGTTCGTAAATAAAAAAGTTATGTTCATTTTAAACCCTTTTATCTCAAAATAATGCGAGCGAAGCCGCGGGCGTCCACTAGTTTTATGAATGTTATGGTTGTTATTACAAACACTAAAAAGCTTTGATGACTAGTTCTATGTTCTAAGTCCATGCAGTGATTATTGAGCTTTGTATTAGTAGTATAAAAAATCAAAAATTGGAGTACCAGCTACATATAGGTATATTAAGAGAAACACTGCAAAGCAAAATAAATTCTCTATCTTACGATCAGAATTAACAATTATTTAAGGGTTGTCGCATATTCCATTCTCTCGTACTTAATAGGTATCTCGCTTACGTTTATTCGGCTCAGTACATCCGCCTTAACGATTTGTTTTATAGTCGGCGGAATTTGATGTTAATGTTGTAGGAAGTTCATAGATAGACATTACGGCGATCCCTTAATGGAAGGGAGGGGTTCCGCTTTAAACAAATTAATACTGATATGTTCTAGATTTGGTGTAAATGTTCTATAGAATAGGTATAGTTTCATGAATTCAAAAGCCTGTAATACTTTATGTACCTAGGACTGAGGCAATAGCATCCAATTACTAATGACTTGCATCTGTCGACGTGGTCAGTCCTGAGATGGGTAAAACAAAATAGGTATTAAATTTGGGCGCAATTTAGCACTAAAAGTACCTAAGTCAGAGTCAAAATGTAGTCTAAAGACTATATAAACCAAAAATAAAACTTAGAGTAACTCAAACAAGTGTAAGTCGTTTTTATACCTAGCAACCTCAGATAAAGAAACCAATCTAGCAACCATTCTCCAACATTTATTACTTTTCTCAAGAAAACTCAAAAGTGAAATTTAAAAGCCTTCATCATACGTACAGCTATAACCCCCTATTAGGCTATATACACAACAGCTTTTCGTGACCAAGTCCAGTTGGTTGAGTTTAACACCTTGTAAATTTGGGCATAAAACATACAATGTCGCCGCATTGTTTCGGCTACAATCTTGCTTTCAATTTCAATTAGCGAGTTTACGTGTGTTGTGTACTCGGCTTAAGAAAAAAGTGATTTTACTTTTGTTTTTTGATACATCCTTATTTAGCAGAAGTGGATATTGTAGACTGCAATACTAATCAGGTCAAGCGCGATCTTACTTTAGCAACAATATATTCTTACTAAAATTTATTCCGAAAATAAAATACAATTAATAAATAAAAAAGCAATTAGCGTCATAGTGAGATTTCGCTAACTTTCTTCACGTGTCATCTACAGCCTGCATCACGTGACTTTTATGTGAAGTAAGCACTTTAAAACAAGTCAACTTATTACTTAGCTTAGTGTGGGGCTAGATGGCGCTGTATGCAATGTCTCGGAATATTTATTTATTTATTACCTTAACATACTAGGCGATATTATATTTGAATTTCAAATAAAGAGTTACTCGGTTCCTTCTAGACAAGCTCACTAGAATGTTGTTTCTTGTCAAGCGTAAGCCAAAAATGTATTCAATTTTATCGGTTCAATGAAATAGCATTATTGCTCAGTGATTCATTTCGAAAGTGGAACTTTTTCGTTTGGTATAAGGAAAAAAGTACTTAGCCGGATATTTTTAGAATTGCATAATTAAAATCTTTCTTCGAATATAAATAAATCGAAACCCAAAAGCAAAGGACCTTCCATAAACTGGTTTGTGAGCCAACATTGTTTAGTTTCGGGCTATCTTTCCTTAATATATATTTTACAATATAAATCAAAGTACTGTCATGTTTTTTTTCTTTCTTTGTTTATTTTTCTAATACATTATAGTACCGACTCAAAGATATGCTTTGAATATTAAATATACCAATTATCTACGTATATTTAAATATTTTTAAATACCTATCTATGGCTGCTGGTGGAGTTTATTCCGTAAGCCCCGGGTGGTTATCAAAATGCCTTGAAATCGCTTCGAATGTGCAGCAAATCTAGCTGAGTACCTACTTTACCCTCAATCGATGGTCTGAAATACTAATATTGTAGTTTATTTACTGCATATTTACTTGTTTTAAAGTACTCTCTTATTTAATGCGTATAGCATATGAATTGATATGTTTTGCTTTCTAAATCGTAATAAATCGAAAGAAAATAAGTAAACAAAGTGTAAAACCTAGAAGTAACGTTAAATGTTGTGTTGTAAACTGTAAAGCAGTTTTGGACAAAGATTGAGTTCTTGCCGTAACAGTTTTTTTGTGTAGGTGTAAATCTAAGGGCGCTTTTATGACCTTTTCAATCTAGTCCAAGTTTTAAGAATGAGCGTTGGATTTACTTAGAAATTGAATGCAGCTGAGAGACTTGTTGATATTAAAGAATTACATTTCATTAATACCTTAATGTGTATAAGTTCATAATATGTGTGTTAGTCCCGAATTTTTTAGAAACTACATGTTTACTAACAATACAATAAAGTTATCCATAATTCCATAATTAAGTCAATGGTTAATATTGTGTCATTAAAATAGGTTGAGTATTATTTGTGATAATTATGGTTTATACCACTATATTCTCTGGTTTATTTTTCTAAATTATCGTTGTCTTGTATGTACTGTGCAAATACTATTATGTAGGTTCATTAGATATGAAATTAGGGTAATGTTGACTTTGACTAATAAAAAAGTGTAGAACTTAGACCACGACTCAACGAGCCCTGTGCCATAATAACCTATAGTAAAACAACATTTTAGGGGTCATGAAATTTTTAATGTCCTCACGCGGTCAAGATTTAAGGTGCACGGTCATGTTGGTTCGAAGATATCTTACTTTTATGGGCTTAAGGTTAATGTAAACTTACATATTGGTCAAAATAGTAAATTTGCTAACTACTAGGAAACTATTTTAATATGAATAAACCATTTCTTATATATTTAACAGGCAGTTATTATATAGATCAGTAGATTAGATAATTTAAATTTTGGTTATTTTCCGTTCCATAATTGGGTCTAATATGATAATTTAATAAAAAATAAATTTTAATTAATAAATTTATTTACTAGCTATTTGATATTTTGGAGTAGAATTTTGCTTATAATATCATATCTTTAATTGTATTTTTTACATTGACATTTGTCATTTAAAAGCCCATGTAGTGAAAGTTTTATTTTAGTCGACTACCTTTAGTTTCATTTTCCATCACCTCTCATCTGCAGTTCTCATAAAGGATCATTCTAAGAAAACTATTCCTAATCCACAACGCCACATAAACCATGAGTTACCGTGAACAATCCACTGATTTGGTGAAAATAAAAATAAGCTAGTCTCTTTCTGCATTTGATGTTCTTACCTATGTGATTTAATCCTAGTGCCTACAACGTTCAAGTAAACTCCATAACATGTTTATGTTCATAACATTGTATTACTTATTTTGAATTTTTTACGAGGAACGTATTGTTTTTACGTGATATATTTATGACTATAAAATATTTCTACATCCATAAATAAAAATGTCAAGAATTGTTACGCAAATGTATATTCTATTATTTTTAATAAATGTTTTTATTGGCCAAAATTGTAGGTTTATAAATTAACAGTGTTTGATGAAATTCATCTTATGGTATAAAGTATTTATTCGCGATTTTTATGAAGTTGTTAATTATTTTAGGTATAAGAGCGAAAAAAAATAACGATTTTCACGATAAGACGTCGCGAAATGCTGTAAATAATGTAACTCTGAACGAAGGTTAGTAAATTGTACCTACAAATGATCATATTAATATCGGAATACGTACAATATTTGTATTTATTTTTGCTGGTTTTCAGTTGGTGCTGAGCGACTAGAATTCTGGTAAACGATATGTATTATATTAAAAAATCAACAATAATGACTTTCACATACTAAATAAATAAATATTCCGGGACATTGCACACAGCGCCATCTAGCCCCACACTAAGCAAACGCTTGTGCCGCGGGTACTAGATAACGGATATAATACCGATATACTTTTCTTTTGTAAATACATACTTATTATACATACAAACGACCAGACTCAACACAAGTAATTATAAATTTTTAAAGTACATAAATACTTGTGTCATGCGGGAATCGAACCTGCGACCTCTAGATTAGAAGGCAGAGCCACTACCAAATAAGCTAACAGGCCAGTCAAATAAATAAATTAACATTATCCTGCTTGGGAAGAATAATTCAGAATTTCGTATGGACACTCACTTCCATTGTTTTCTATATTTAAACTAAGAGTTTGCAAGTATGGAAGCTTCAAATGCCTGTTTTCAGGTATAATATGAGACCATATAATTCTAGTGTATTTTTCAGGGACCCTAAGTCTAAAAACAAAGTCTCTTCAGGATCTAGAAGGTTCTCTCGCCAGAAACAAAGTGAAACCTGGCTTGACTCGAGAAAGAGAGCCAATCAGTCGGATCCATTTTGGAACCCAATAGACCATCAAAATGGCTCAAAAAATGAGTAAGTACTATACAATCTATACATATAATAAAGCCGAAGAGGGTCGAAAGACAGAACATTGAAAATATTTAAAAATCGTTTGGAGATATGTATCTACTTAGAATTGATAACAGAACACGTTCCAACAATTTATAGTTTCTATGTGTTTATCTGTTTCTCTTTGTTTCTGTTTGTCTATTAATTTAAACTCCCATCACGCAAAAACGGCTTTTTAACGCATCTTCATGATATTTGGTATGTAGGCAGTATGAGGTCCCGGAAGGGTCATAGGCTACATTATATCCCGAAATAACACGAGCGAAGGCGCGGGCGTCCGCTAGTATAAAATAAATATATACACTATCTGTATCTTTAGGAAACGATTAAGTGGGCAATCATTATATGAATTACTTTATTTTATTTACTGTAAACTCATTACAGCAATATTATTTAACATTGTTTTTAACATATTTTAGGATGAAACCAAACAATTTTTTAAGGTAAATAATAAACATTAAACATTACTATTTTAAACGAATTCAACAAAAAGAAAAGATTTTCAATTCGATTCAATGATTTGTATAAAATGCAACTGCTGTCAAGTGTGAATATATTGAATACATTATATATAATGTATTCAATAATTGTAATCGTTTTATATCTAGTATATATACTAGATATAAAACGATATCACATACATACATATTTTTGCATGCTCCCTATTTTAATTCTATTTACGAAATAACTAGAAACGCCTATGTGATTTGTCCTGTTTTAAACCGACTTCAAAAAAGGAGGTTATCAAGTCTTCTGAATGTATTTTTAGATCCGGTACAGCTGTGAATGCGTCGATCGTGTCTCCCAACGACACTAAGAGGAGCCGGTTCGGTCTCCACGACGGGCCTCGAGTGAGGTTCAGTAGAAGCAGGAGTGGACGACACGGAGACAAAGATATCTCGTGACTTCACCATTTCTAACTATCAACTAGCTATATTTTCTATCCTAATTCAATATTTCGTTGTATAAGTATATACAAGACAGGTCTATGCTCAGCAGTGGGCTATAACAAGCTGATGATGATATGATAAGTATATTGTACAAAAATAGCGGCGTTCCCGTCTATATGATGATTCAGAGTTAATCTTATATCGTGACATCACCATTTCTTACAATCTACTATCTACATGCATATGTATATTTAATATTCTATTTCAATCAGACCTTAATCTACCTAACGTTGAACCAATTTAAAAGGTCTCATATAACATCTGATTGGCTCAACAATAAATACCAAATTTCATTCAAATCGGTTCAGCCATTTGAACGTAACGAAGCAAACATAAAAACACACTCACAAACACACAAACTTTCGCCTTTATAATATTAGTGTGGTAACCCTAAAAAGGAGATGATTCAAATATTTGAAAAAGGACGGTTACGACAAACGACACACGTACTTGAAACATTGTTACAGAAGGTTGAGGTGGACAACACGAATTATAATAAAATATTTCACGAATGTAATTGTATAGCAAACATACTTTATTATTATTATTTTAATACTGTTGTCTGACATTATGTTTTACATCTGTCAATATTGTGACCTTTTCTGGTTCTTGTTTTACTATACTTCTTTCAGTATTGTTTTTTTGTAGATAAGAGTTTCCTATTTTAATATCAATTTTTTTTTTACTTTTTATAGATCAACCCGTATTGCTCCAATGCAATTAATGCAACAAGAGGGGTAAGTGAATGAAGTTAGAGAGGCCTATGCCCAGCGGGATAGAAAAGGCTGTGGATGATGATGATGATTTTTTTTAGATAAATTTTTGAAAATACTCACAAAGTCATTTGCAAACTTATTTATTATTCTTTACAGAGATCAACAACAACAAGAACAACAACAACAACAACAACAGGGGCCTAAATCTATTTTAAATGGTGATGAATTTATTTTAAGTCCATATCAGGTAAGTAATGAACTAAACCCAAAACTATTATTGTAAAGATATAGAACTCAATGGTATTGATAACGATTTTTTTCTAAATAAACAAGTTATAAGACAATAAATTTATACTAGTGGATGCGCGCGGCTTCGCTCGCATTAAGAAGTAAAAGTTGCATCCCCTATTTCACCCCTTTAAAAGTGGCATTTCCAAAAATCCTTTATTAGCGGATGCCTACGTCATAACAACTACCTGTATGCCAAATTTCATCCCGATCCGTCCTGTAGTTTGAGCTGTGCGTTGATAGATCACTATATCAGTCAGTCAGTCACCTTTGAGATTTATATATTTAGATTTACTTATTCAAAAATTAAAACAATCGTCATGTTGATGTTTTTTTTATTTCAGGTTGTGGAGCAAATAACTAAACTTCTAAGTGGTTTCGAAGGGGTTGAGTTTGCCACAGAAGTTCTCGGCCGAACGGCTTCTTACATCGATATCATTCTTTTCAAAATAACCAAGAAAGGTAGCAACTTCTTTCGAGCCCGAGATAGCCAGTTTGTGGAAAACGAAGTGAAGGAAAAGAAGATATTGTTCATAGTACATGCACTTAGTCCCATGGGAATAGCCCACATGTTCTCTCTCACGATGGAATCTTACCTTCAGAAGTTATTGAGCTACTACTTAGAACATCTGGACAAGTTCGACATATACTTCATACCGATAGCGAACCCTGATGGGTATTTGAGAGCCAAAATCGTGAGTGACGAAACATCGTTTTTAAACTGTTGTCGCGTAAATGTAGGTATGAATAAATGCTTATATTTTTTTATGATTGTTAATATTTTTCAGGTTTCATGGGAAGACGGTATGAAGGTAACGTAAGCAGTGTGTTTATCTGTTTATATCTCCCACTTCATAAGTTTTGTGTCACATTGGTTATTTCGATGAGATCGGTTTAGTTTCGGGTCTTCAATTAGTTCATCCTAGCTTTGTATGATACTTATTTGTGCACAGTTACTTTGTGTATGTATTCAATAAAGATACTTTTACATATTGAAAACTACAGTTCCATAGTTTAATTACTATATTAACAAATTTGTTGTCAAATATTAGTCAATTTATATAGTGCTATGTTGCGCTTCAAATTCAAATTCAAAATTCAAATTTTTTATTGACAAAAAATATATACTTAGTTTAACACGTACTGGGTCTACACGTATTGGGAACACAGTTTGCTAGGTGCAGTCAAGTATCAGGTACGTGAGGTAACCCCGAAAACTTGCACTAGGTACCGAAAAGGTCCTGTGAAGCAAGATTTCGGGAAAAACCACCACAGCACAATATACAAATTTCACTACTTGCACATCACTCGTCTCAAAACATAACTAATTTGACTACTGAGATAGTCACAATTCAACAGCTACTCACATATCTATTTCTTCCTTCGAGCAATTGATCATCAAAGATTTCTTCTTATAGTATTCTAAAAATGTTACCTATTGTTAAGTAGAAAACATAAATAATTGTGTACAAAAAGGGTTCCAAAACAATAAAGCCAAAGCAAAAGATTTGTAAACAAGGTATTATTTTTTGGTAGCTGTTAGAATGTTACCATCTTATAAATTATATTACGTATACAGTTTTTTTTTAATACTTAATTAATAATTATATATTTTTATGGCTGTGTTAATTAGAATTTAGAGATTGTGTGTGTGTTGTTGTGTTACAATGTGTAATTATTGTAATTGTGCGTGATTGTATGTAGTGGGTGAGTGTGTGTATGTATGTTTCAGTATTCATTGCGTAGTACAATATCTTTCAAAAAAAAAATGGTCTATTGGTTAAATATTTTAGGTTAGAGTGATACATTATTTAACAACTTCAATAAGCTGCTCTGTTTCTATATAGTTTAGTGTTAGTAAGTAGCTTGTAACTAATATTCTGCATTTATGTTTGGTTACATTGACAATATCAACTTTCTTGGATAGATTATTATAAAGTAAAGGTCCAAGGGTTTTTAGACTTCTTCCGCCAAACTTGGTGCGCGTAGCCACGTTTTTTGATATAATGTCTTTTCTTCTCTTTTTATTAGCGATATTTCGCGTTTCATTGGAAATAAGTGTGTGTTGTCTTGTCACGGTTGAAAGTATAAAAAGCTGTCTAACTGTTAAAACTGTACATTCTTTGTAAAGTTGAGCGGTCGAAAATCTCCTGCTCTTAAACGTTATCACTTTTAACAAAGCTCTTTGTGCTATTTCTAGTTTTTTAAGGTGTGATTTGTCAGCTGAACCCCATACTTCGGAGTGGGAAAGACTGGATGTCGCAACACAGGAATAGACCTAGTGTGATATCCAGGGTTTGCCTAATAATGTACAGTAGGTAATACACTAAGCCCAAGTTTGTACAATATCCTATGTTTCCTCAGCCTTACTGTGAAAGCCATGTAAATGTTGGAATAAATGCTTTTTATATTTTATATTTTTAATTACGACTTAACTTTGTAAATACTGTGTTTCTTTTATGCGCCAATACTTTCGATATCTATATGTTCTTTTCTTTATTTACTCATGATTTTTTTATCGCTGTTATCAAATAAATAGATTTCTAGTCGTTTTAGAAACTTCAACAGGTGTGTACTAATCGGTTTCTTCTAGTAAGAGCTATTCATGTTAATAGACAGTAATTTATCAGATTATATGGAATAAGAACGTGGCAATCAATGCCGACTGTCCGGGCGTCAACGTGGACCGAAACTTCGACGTGGCGTGGAACTTCAGCGAGCGAGTGAGTTCCTGCAGCCAGCACTACCCGGGCGAGGCTCCCTTCTCCGAGCCGGAGTCGCGCGCTGTTAGGGACGTGCTGCACCGCGTCAGCCACAAGATCGCCGCCTACTTCCACGTGCACTCCGGAACTTACTCCATGAACACATTGAAGGTAACATCTTGACATCTCAATCAAATAAAAGTTTTGTTTGTACACCATTTTACCATACATTTGTTTGGTAAAACAAGGTAGCCATATATTTGGTGTAACTCATGCTCCATAATCTTTACTCTTTAATGAATTCGGAACGTGACAGTTTAGACGTTTTGATTCGAGTTTCGTTTTTGAGTGAGGACTTGTGAAACGCCCTGCTGCAGTGCTATCTACACAAATAACACTGTGGCTAACTACAGGACTACATTGCCTGTACTGGAATGTGCATTTTGTGTGATTTCAGGGAGATGCCCTGTTATACCCAAAGGGCTACTCCGACCACCAGACTGATGACGACAAATACGTAGATCTGAGGGGTGAGATCGATGAAACCATCAGAAACGCCAATTTCAAAGTTTTATCTGTGACTGTAGATACTCTTTATAACTGGTACGGCAGGGTGTCGGGAACTAGTGTGGATTATGCCGCTACGGTAAGTTTGTTCAAGTTATAAAAATAGTGTTGAAGTAGGTAAGCTTTTGATTCGATCCACTAATATACACTACAAATTTTAGTGACTATTTGCGATTACTAAGTAAGTACGTTGTAACTTTATCGATTTTTTTTACAAAACGGCAAATCCGATTTTAATTAAATTTGGTATGGAGGAAAATTACATCCTAAATAAACGCATGGGCTACATTATATAGAAATAAAGACCTTTTATTTCTACTACTCCTATATATATATTGTACAAAAAAATACATTAAAGTGAATGTGTAGTTAAAATATAAATTTATAAATGTAGTTATGGTATACACCTTTTGGTACTTATGCTTTTTAGTTATGACAATATTTAATCGGTATAATAATTAAAGCGAGTAACACCGAGAGGCGCTGCTTGTACTTACTATAATATAATTAGTATAATTATTACTACTCTCGACACCAGAGTTGGCCACTCTCATTCGGTAAGAAGAAGTATAATTACTAATTAAACTTACAAGAAATCATCACACAATTTTTTTCAAAGAAGTATAGTAACTTGAAGTTAAAGGAGGAACAATATGTAAACATTTGCTTATAGAATACCTATTAACTATATGATTTATATTATTATTTTTTCAATTAATTTTCAGGTGTATGGAATTCCATATGCAATGGAGCTAGTGATGCAGTTATACGTCGACAATTACGAAACTTTTTATAGGTCAGAGATTTTTAGTGTAAAGTACATTGATACTGCACAATATGCTGCCTTAACGGAAATCTGGAAGAGAGTCATTAATGTCACATTTACCAATATATACAACAAAATCGAAGGAAACGATAATAATTAATAAATAATCGATAGATACACTCATTTTTTTTACTCGTTTTGCTGTCTAAGATCTATTGTATTCTCCATAGAATAACAAATGTTTTTTTTAATGCAAGTTTTAAATAAATTCAGTCAAGTCAAATATATTTATTGCGGGATATAAGTACATATAGATGGCAGTAAGATTCACTCTATACTCCCACCCATTGGGCGTGCAAATTACAAACAAAAGATAACATTGAAAATTAAATTTAAATATGTATATGTACAATATGTCACTATATAATGTAATGTCAACGTATCTGTAATAGGTATGTGGATTCCTAAAAATTGGCTTCTTTGGAGCTTTTTTTATTACGTTTTCTTGAAGTACTGAAAATGATTAGCAACCTCGCAGAACTAAATGTTCGTGATTATTGGGAAGAACCGAAAAAATATATCGTACAACTTTGTTGTTTTCAGCTAACCCTTTGTAAATGGTTAGTTTGTTTCACTTCCGCGTCGCTGCAGAGTGACGAATCATTCTGTTTTTAAATGTGGTGTTAGTATTATTTAAAAAAGTTAGTTAAAGTTCAAATGAAAAAAAAAATAAGGGCATATCACACAGCGCCATCCAGCCCTATATTAAGCAAACGCTTTTGCACTACTAAAAATATCCTATTAAATTTTAGTTTTGGTCAAATTGTATTCTAAACCGAGTTAATACAAACTCTGTGCCTTAAGTATCGAACACTTTCTCCACAGTCAGTCACATTGAGTATAATAGGCAAAGTAATGTATGCGT
The DNA here is from genome assembly GCA_964023185.1 of Macaria liturata. Classification (NCBI taxonomy): domain Eukaryota; kingdom Metazoa; phylum Arthropoda; class Insecta; order Lepidoptera; family Geometridae; genus Macaria; species Macaria liturata. The sequence goes on along the minus strand of OZ026824.1, from coordinate 7,520,645 downwards.
TAACTGTGTCACACATCACAGCATAATATAGAGGCACCTAAGTAAGTGTATATGTCCGTGTTGTAGCATTTTTGAGCTGAACTGAAGCGATCCAGCTAAAATGAATTAATGCACACACCACATCACAATAAACTAATGACCCTAAAGTTTTGCCTTTATAATCCTCATATTATTAATAGCTGCTTTGCCCGTATAATATCGGGATAAAAATAAACTTATCACTCATCATAGGATCATGGGATCTTAAGCTACCAGTATACCAAAAATCACGATGTTCAGTCTCTCCGTTACACCGGAAAGAGGAAAAACCAGACCAACAGACACGTTTTTGCTTTAAAATATCTTTATTGTGATTGTTATGTCCCAATACAGCCGCCACTCAGCCTAATGCTGGTGGAACAGGGCCACCAGCGCTGATATTCTGTTGCGGCTGGCGGTGACGTCACGCACTCCCAGTGCATATAGTACATTTTTTTAATAACGGTATGATTGTGATACCATTATAATAATATGTATGTCGGAATTGTATCTACTGAGACGTCTATTAAATCTGTGGTCGTTTTTGTCATCAATACTGTACATGCAGAATGGAAACTAATCGCCTGTTTAGTTTACAATGCCTGTTTATATCGTGCTAATAAACTGTTAGTCGGAATGAAAGCGACAGTGTATACTAACTTTTTGTATTCATGCGGTACATGAAGTGTGTCAGGTTTTGCTAAGATGCGGTCGCGCATACAAAAAGAGTAATTTAGGAGAGAATAAAGAAAGTGAACGTTTGTGTACATATCAAAAATCGTTTTCAAGGTCTTTAACAATAAAATAGCTCGATGACTAAGAAATGTAACGCTACTTATCAACCTTATCAGATGGTAGAAATTCACTTAGAGTACGGGGAGTTATGGGAGAGTATGGAAACATTATATATAGGTATTAGTTATATATATAATTTTTCACTGAAGGAAACATTTTTTTTTTTTAATTTTTATAAATAGATGTTTTGATGTTTGAATAACAAGAATACAACAACAATCCAGGTGTCTTCTAATCTAGAGTTAATAGGTATCTTCTAGGTAAGCGTGTTACATCCTAGGCTGCAGCAATGCTTAACATCAGGCAGGCTGTAGTCTTACCTAAACTTATCCCACGTAAAAAAAAAGATTTTTTATTTTAAACGTTCTAGACTACTATTTCAACCACGTTTTAGAATAAGACGGATAAGATTTGTTCGTATCTACGTATAAACTTACCGTGTATGTAGGTACATACATATGTATTGACAAGTAAGGAACAATGAGTGCATGTGGGCGTCTTCTCGACGAAGAAGCGGTAAACCATCACTCTTGTGAGACTAATCCAAATGTCACTGGAACGTTGACACTCACCTCTTAATATGGGAGAAATCTATACTAATATTATAAAGCTGAAGAGTTTGTTTGTTTGTTTGTTTGAACGCGCTAATCTCAGGAACTACTGGTGTGAATTGAAAAAATATTTTTGTGTTGAATAGACCATTTATCGAGGAAGGCTTTAGGCTATATAACATCACGCTGCAGCTAATAGGAGCGAAGAAACAATGGAAAGTGTGAAAAAACAGGGAAAATTATTCATCTTTGAGGGCTTCCGTTGCGTGCGCTGCGAAAACGGTTCAAGATATCAAAAAAATATGTATGAAAGAATTATTCCTCTTGAAATGATGAAACAAAATGTCCGCAACAGTAGGTATATTTTAAGATTAACTTACTAGAACCATTTTTATGATAATAACTATTCCACGCGGACGAAGTCGCTGGCACAGCTAGTTACTCGTATATATAAAATAATTTATAAACAACTTAGTACAGTTTCAAAACTCAACGCAAAGTTGATATTTTTTCCTTAAAATAACCAATAAATAATATTACGGATTTCAATAAGAATAGGTAGGTACTTATACGATTGTAAGTTTCAATAATCTGATAGATTCTTTACTCCCATTTCTGAATTTTGAAGTCGCAAAAATGAATATAAATTATTTAATAACTTTTTAGTGACACTTGAAGTCGGTTATTGATTTTTTTGAAATATTTTTTTTCATCATATTTATAATTTTAATTTAATTCTAAAACTAATTTTAACTAATATTAAAATAGAAAAAAGATTAAAGTAATACTTATAGCAGAATCTTCTATAAAAAATATTCCAAGCTATGCGTCTATTGCAGTTTTTGTGCAAACCAAAGAATTTCAACAATTGTTGGTAATGTTACGGAACTAACAGGTGTTGTTAATTAAATTAACTGAACGATACTTGTCATAGCTTTGTATTCTCATAGCATTTTAATTTAATATAAGCCATATGTATAAAAAAAAACGTAGGTAATACATGAAAAAAAAAGTGTACCTAGTCTCTTTCAATACCTATTATTATCTACAAAAGCCTGTTCCTGAGTACTGAGTAATCCATAATACAATTAATAATTGATTTACAGGTATACTTTGCAATTTTTTGCTCTTGTCATAAACTTTTTTTAACAATTTTATAAGAGTTACGTTTGTCAATTTGCATTCTGACGTTAGATAATGATTAACAATGTGTACTTACAGTAGATGTAGCTAGCTATAAGAACTTCTGTAACTATTATGCTGCATATGATATAGCCTGGTCACAAATAGGCGAAGTTTTAGTAATATGGTTCCGTTTCCACCATAAATAAATAAATAAAGGTAATATAATAAGGATACGGTACCTTAATAGCCAATAATGGCGTAACATCACCTACATCAGTAATAATTAATTCCGTCAAACAATCTCGTTGAATCAGGATCCATGTACCGTTACGGTCCAAGATCCTCTAAGTAAGTGGTAAAGCGAGTTTGCGCGCGCGCACGCTAGCTGCCAGTTCGAAGGAGCAACACGGAGCGACCACTCGTGTCCTCCACAACTGACACTATTTCGCGATAAAATTTAAATAAAGAACAAGAATATATTCGAAATAAAATTAAATATATAAAGAACAAACAGTCATATTTGGTGCAGTGATATAGTGTCGTGTGAACATGACTCGTTGGTTGCTTTTTGTTTTTGGTGAGTTCCACTTCGAATTTCTTTTGATTTGTTTATGTTTTCATTTAAAAGATTTGGCAATTAGTTTCATTTTACAATGAATATGTAACTATTTTGTGATTGTGAAGAAAACAGCTAGATTGACAGAAATATAATAGATACGAAACTGGTATCGGAATGTAGCTTTTATAGACATAAATAAATAGTAAAAGTTTATAAGACTTGTTGCTAGGTCGTGCAATGTTAGTATCTGGTTTGGACTATGGAATAAATGCATTACAAAACAGTGCAACAATGAAACTTAGATCTTCTTTTCTGTAGATAGATTGTGACTCATGGTTTATGATAGAAAGATAGATAGATAAATAATCTTTTATTGATAAATTGAAATTCTAAACAAATATTGGTAATTACATGATATATCACCATTTTACAATAATTAATTTAATATGGATAAAAATAAATGCCTGTGTTTTTTAAATTGAGCTTTGTTTCGATGTAAAAGTTAGCCCAAGTAGCTCTTGAGAGTCAATACTATCATACTGAAAATCACGATGATCCGTCACTCCGTTATGGCATGAAAGAGGAGACTGTTTTAATTTTATTGGTTCGACCATTTCATGAAATGAGTTGACTATTAGCATCTAACTAAAGTATCATCTGTAACCTCATTAAGAAAATAATTGAAATGTTTTGGGACTCATTGTAAATTGTGTTCACATCCAAATGACGTAATTAACATTTAGAACAAATTTAACCGACTTCAAAAAAGGAGTTTATCAAGTCTCCTGAAAGTTTTTAAAAGTCGGTTAAAAATGTATAGTGAAATACTGTACTAGTCAAGGCAATCAGTCCTCTTATCAAAATATTTTAGTTTCACGTTATGATTATAATCATGCAAATTAATTTCACGGGTTTCTCGCGACTTAAAACCAATCTTTTGAGTAAGTAATTGAATTCGTTGAAAATCTGTCTTAAGGATCAAATATATGATGTTACTTGTGACTATTATGCTATGTTTGTATCAAATTCTTGGAAGTTAAATCCCTACACTTGCTCGCTTATGAAATTAAATCAACAACAAAAAATATTTTTTAATGCTTATATATTTGGTGGAGGAAATTGCGTAACATACATACAAACAAAAAATAAATACATATTGAGAATTTCTTTTTATTAGAACTCATTTAAAAATGTATGCAATCAATGTGCAATTTTTACTTCCTCTAGTTTTCACACGACATGCATTAAACTCAGAAATGTATTTGTCATTTCAATTTTAGCTTTATTACAACTATCGCAGTGATTATTAGGCTTTTTTCATGGAAAAAAAGACAGCCATGTAAACATTTATCTAAAATATGTAAAAGAAAAATAAAACAAACGAAATGAAAACCTTCCATTTTTAAGCCTGCTAAAAATTGTTAAAGCGGCAGACGCACTACAAATGCCAAGAAATTGGCGAGTAGCAAATTGATTGCTCCATTTATAAGAAACGACATCAAAACATCGAACACAAAATAATAACCGATCAAAAGGAGGCTTCTCTTTCAAGTTGGCTTTAATTTCCAGCGCTACATTGGGGCTAATTCAGAAGTATTCCGATATTATCAAATTAAAATCGGCGGGGATTCGGGCGGCGATCAAAGAGGCGGTCTAATGATATCAATTGGTTCCAAATTGGTCCATGCGAAGCCTCGCAGGGCTCGTAAAGGGAGCTCAATTACCAGAAACCTGAGAAACACGATAAATGTCGCCACAAATTAAAGAATCACTCCACGCAAATAATCTTTCCTCGACGTATAATGTACGCAATAAACAGCACCTAAACTTGACATATTTACGCATAGGGCGTGCTTCCCTTTTTAATGTGTGGTAATTAATTGTGGCTTTATTAATACTGGGATAGCTTTTTATCAGCTGTATGAAATCGTTTTTTTATTATACCAGTTACAATTTGTTTATTTTATAGTTTCTAAGTTGTTTGCTATAAGTTTTAATTAAGAGTTTAACTAAGTCATGGCCATCATAAAATAATCTCTAGTGAGTTGTTTGAATACCCACTGAAACAATAAGAAAAATTAAAATATATTGGAACCTATGTACTATTTTACCGTTATATAAGTCTTAATTTCAACACTGCCCTAGATTCTAGGAAAAGCCTAGCGTTTGTGAAAAATTACATAGCTTTACTTTCGATCTTGAAAAATCTAATCAACGACTTACTTGATGTTTCGTTTAGTTAAGTTTGGTTGCCTTGAAATCTTAATTTAGCATAAAATATGATGTATTGATGAGTGTATTGTAAATGATTACCTATATTGATCATTATGAGTTAATTTATTAAGTGCTAAACCTGCACTATGGTTGTTTTAAATTAAACTTTTATTGGAAAATGAGCGAAAATAACTAAACACTCGTTACTATTATGAAACTCGCTGCGCTCGTTTCATAAACTCACACTCGTGTTTTAATACCCTTCATTATATGACAGTTGCATAAACTACTATTATTTATTCCACTAAAAATGTCATAAGTAAGGATTAAGTGTATAAAAGTGTGGAACAAACTTAATATATCGTTACTAACTTAACCTTTGGGCCGCATACACCTAAACTAGACACACGTATATTAAAATTTATTTTATATTATATTATTAGTATTTATTTTGTCATGTTTATTATGGAGCGATTTAAAGAGGCTACACGTGACCAAAATACTGGCTTGAACTTTTCCCATAAGGTTAGTCTAGCTATTCAACGGGACAATGCAGCCAGCATTTTGGATGCGCTGCCTTGTGATTAATTAGATCAGTTAGGTTTTATATATTTAATGTTTATTTTATTGTTATTTTTATATTTGAAGTGTATTTCTTATTTAATGTTGTTGTTTAAATAATAAAACTTAAAGTCATTTATTTGTACCATATAATATTATTTTAATAAAGATTTCTTTCTCACATTAAATCATCTTTTCCCAGGTATGGTCGGTACATCTTGGCATGTAGGTGGACAACAAAATATACAAGATGCACTTCATGTAGCCGCACTAAATGAATCCTTATATGATAGGTATGTACATAGTACATTCGAACTACTTTGAGTCGTACTTCAAAAAATTAGTTCGTTACGGGATTTCTCTTTTACATACGTACTATGTCCTATCTATACAAATATTATAAAGCTGAAGAGTTTGTTTGTTTGTATATTTGTTTGTTTGTTTGAACGCGCTAATCTTAGGAACTACTGGTAAGGCGAATGGAAAAATTCTTTTTGTGTTGAATAGACTATTTATCAAGGATGGCTTTAGGCTATAAAACATCACGCTGCAACTAATAGGAGCGAAGAAACAATGGAAAATGTGGAAAAAACGGGGAAAATTATTCATCTTTGAGGGCTTCCGTTGCGTATGCTGCGAAAACGGTTCAAAATTCAAAGAATTAATGCCCAAAATAACTATTCCGCGCGGACGAAGTCGCAGGCACAGCTAGTTAGAAATAAATATGAATACATTCGTACTTGATTTAATAAAATAAGTAAGCTAGTAATAACTCTGGTACGGAGAGTTTTGTAAACACCCTGAAATCCTCTGACATGGCTTAACGACAGACGTGGCCAGACCAGACGTTTAACAATCATCTGGGACCCACAATTTAACGTGTCATCTGAACCACGTAAGCGCTCTAAACGGAATTCCACGTTTTGGTCTCCCATCCAAAGACTGACTGACGATAGTCACTATGAGTATACATGCATGCGATTGCCTCCGAAAGCTAAGCTACTGGCGCTACGCACCACGATTTGCTAACACGAATGTATTCATTTTATGTATCACTTCATGTATAAGTTCTATATATTTCTACTTATTATATACGTATATCTTGGAACAACTGCATTATTTAAACAAGTGAAACTTGATTTTTTTTTCAGTCACACAATGATGCGGATATTTCCAATGAACGACAAGGAAATGAAAATGGTTCAAAATTTCAAAGATCCGTTAAATGAGATAGAAATATTGAAGATGAGTAGAGGAGTCAATGACAGTCTGGATATTCTAGTACCTCCATCAAGATTACAGTTTGTTGATAAGATGTTTGTAGACTCCTCTACGATGTGGCTGCAAAAACGGGAGAATTATGGGAGGTAAGTGGGTTAATTTAAATCAATTTACAAAAAAAAAACAACAAGAGGAAAAAAATATCGGAAGCATCGCCTAAATAAAAAAAACAGCTGCTTCTATTGAAAAGTGTTATGTATTCTGCTATTAACAGTCTTGGCTATGTGTGAAAGAGACAAAACAATTTTGTCTCTTCTGACCTCAAACAGCGATTTTATCGATAATATTTTTTATGATGATCATCGATTTTGAATAAATTCACAAAAGTTTCGGCCTGATTTATCTATACTAATATTATAAAGCTGAAGAGTTTGTTTGTTAGTTTGTTTGTTTGTTTGAACGCGCTAATCTCAGGAACTACTGGTGCGACTTGAAAAATTATTTTTGTGTTGGATAGACCATTTATCAAGAAAGGCTTTAGGCTATATAACATCACGCTGCAACTAATATGAGCGAAGAAACAATGGAAAATGTAAAAAAAACGGGGAAATTTATTCATCTTTAAGGGCTTCCGTTGCGTGTGCTGCGAAAACGGTTCAATCAAAAAAATATGTATGAAAGAATTATTCCTTTTAAAATGATCTAACAAAATGTCTGCAACAGTATATGTCTATTTTGGTAATAACTATTCCACGCGGACGAAGTCGCGCGCACCAGCTAGTATTAAATGTATAGAAATGATATGACATTTTTTAGAAGTCTTGGTAACACTGTTGTGGGACATACAAAACTGCATTTTGTTTTGTTTCAACTATATAGGTACTTGAACTCGGGAACTTTCTTAATAATCATTGACGTTGTAGCTAGTAACACAAAACGTCCTAAAAACTTTAACAAACACAAACTAACTTTTTCTTATACCGAAAAAAACATTTACGATTTTAGTCAATAGCTCTGAGTGTCATACCAGAAATTGAACGACTGTAAAAATCGTCGTCATTTTGGAATGATAAGTTAATTGTTGCCGTTATTTGCAGGAGATTTGAAAGCGTAGAGCGGACGCCTCGCAGACGAGCCATGGGACATTATGATATATTTGCATATCACTCCTTTCAACAGGTAAGTAAAATAACGATACAAAATATCATTATTGTAATATCAAAACCAGGACGAATTGTTTGGTTGACGCGACGCATGACCAAAATGCTGGCATTTTTCTGGCTCAACGTATCAGCATTGCCATCCAGCGCGGTAATGCGGCCAGTATGCTGGGCACGCTGCCCTCTGGTAGTGGGCTGGAGCACTTAGATTATCTTTAGGCTTTTCTAAAGATTTTGTAAGTGCCCCTTTTTTGTAGTAGTTAGAAGTAGTATGTTTAGTTTTTCTTCCCTTGTTTTTGTATTTTATTATTGTAAATAAAGGACGAATTGATAGCACTCAAATAATTTTGTAATATCCTTGACATCAAGATCACTCGACAGTTAGACGCTTGAAGGTTAGAAGGAGAAGCGTTAGATGACGGTGAAGCGACACTCGCTGGGACACTGTGGTCTAGGTCAGAGCCTATCTGAACGAGACTAGTCCTCAAACGGGATTGTTGAACTAAAATAAACAATAAACGCTATGGAGTGGTTAAGTGGTTGATGTCCGATTTTAGTACTTTCGAGACACCAAATTGATTCTTGACAATTCAATACAGAAGTGACACGGAATCATTTTAGATGAACTAATGACTACTTGGCTTTTGCTGTGCTGTTTTATTCAAACAATGATGTTAAATTGTCCTTCTGTTATTTGGAACACTTGCTTCGTATAGGGCTAGATGGTTCTGTGTAAAGTATCGTTTGTATGTATAATAAGTATGTATTTACAAAAGAAAAGTATATAAGTATTATATCCGTTATTTAGTACCCACGACACAAGCGTTTGCTTAGTGTGGGGCTAGATGGCGCTGTGTGCTATGTCCCGGAATATTTGTTTATTTATTTATTTATGTTTTGCAGATGAATGAATACATAGCTCAAATGGCAAGAGCGCACGCAGACCTAGTGAGAGTGCAGTATTTGGGAGACAGCTACCAAGGAAGGCCGATATCGCTGGTAAAGATATCCGCAGATCCATCCGCTAGAAATCCTGTTATATTTGTTGATGCAGGTAAATAAGTAATCACACTTAATAATGTTGCCTTGTTTTTAGAAAATATAGAAAGTACCATAAAATAGTAATTCTTGTGGCCTTTATTATCATCTTACTATAGATATAAAAGCGGTAGTGTGTTTGTTGGTTTGTACCACTTTCAAGTTGCAACGTAACGACGGATCAACGCGTTTTTGGTATGATGGTTAGTGTGAGTGGCAAAGGCTACTTTATATCCAAACACAACGCAAGCAAAGCCATGAGCATCATCTAGTTTCAAATATAGGAGAACCTAACATGTAAACTTTTTGACTTTATGGCGTTTCTCTTATCCAAGTTTTTTTTTCTAAAACAGGTTTCCACTTGGCCATAGTTTGCCTGATGGTAAGCATTAGCTATGGTCTAAGATGGATCGTGCTTACCCAATAAGAACCGGTCCACTCTCGCTTTAAATATCGTAGGATTATAGTTCATGGGGAACATGCAATAATGTTAATGCGGCCAGTATGCTGGGCACGCTGCCCTCTGGTAGTGGGCTGGAGCACTTATTATCTTTAGGCGTTTCTAAATATTTTCTAAGTGCCCCTTTTTATGTAGTACTTAGAAGTAGTATGTTTAGTTTTTCTTTTTCCATATTGGGGAACATAAATTAAATTAATTAATCTCAACTTCTTAGGTATCCATGCAAGGGAGTGGGTAGCCCCAGCAATGGCGATGTACCTCATCCACCGCATGGCCACTGACCCTCACGCACGGCGGTCCATCCTGAAAGGAGTGGACTGGCACATACTGCCCGTTGTCAACCCTGATGGATTCGAGTTCACACGATCTAGCAGAAATGTAAGTTAGGTACATAATATTCGGTGGACTTGTACCGGACCTGGCCAAGCGTTTGGTAGAAGTGACAGGTCTCCAGAATGCTGGCTGCTACTTTGCTCAAGAGGTATACAACGCGGAAATGCTGCCAGTATTTTGGGGACCTTTCCTTCTACTACAGGCATTTTAGATTAAGTTTTTAATTTTAGAAGTAGTTTAAGTTTTTATTTTATTGTTAGTATTTAGTTTTTTAAATTCGTTTTTAGTGAGTAAGTTACGTTTTATGTGTTTTTCATAATATGATAATGATAATGGTTTGAAATCACTAATTCATAACTAATAACTTTTTTATTTCCAGAACCGTATGTGGAGGAAGACTCGATCAAAGCACGGCTTCTGCTACGGCGTAGATGGAAACCGAAACTACGGCTTCAAATGGGCAGTGAGTGGGGTTTCCAAGGATCCCTGTGACAAAGAAACATACGCCGGCCCAGAACCTTTCTCAGAACCAGAAACGAGATTAGTCCGAAACGCTATGAGAGAAAGTGCTAAGAGAATGAAACTTTACGTCTCACTCCATTCATATGGCCAGTACCTGGTCTACCCGTGGGGTTATACTGGGAGTATACTTCCCAAGACTTGGGAGAAGTTGGATAATTTAGCGAAAGTCGTATCAAACGCTGTCCAGCGAGCTGGTGGACTGCCCTTTAAAGTTTTAAGCGCTGGCAAATGGTATCCTGCAGCTGGAGGCAGCGACGACTACGCTTTCGGAGCTATAGGTGTCCCCTACTCGTATACCATGGAACTGACTGATGGACATGAGTTTATATTCCCCGAAAACCTCTTAAGCAAAGTGCTGCCGGAGTTTTACGCAGGATTCGAAGAGTTCGCTGTACAAATCAGACGCGAGTTCGGAGAAAATCGTAGACACGGAAAACTTGTCGCAAATCATACTTCTAGTTTAGTTTCGAACGAGACTGACAGTCATCCCACTATTCTGGTAGATGTGTAAATTAGTTGAGATTAGAGTAAATAATTATTGAATTTAATTAGGTACTTTAATTTTACCGTAATGATCGCTTATCATCAGGCGAATATGGATAACCATAACGTGTAAAAAATAATATAAATAAAAAATAAATCCATTATTTTGATTATATTTGAATACAGATTTTTGCTGTGAATGTAAGTATTCGGCATGCGTGTTTGGCGATTTTGCGATAAAATCAGTTGCGCCGCCGCGTGTAAGGTTGTTGTTTCTAAATGGAATTTAATTAAACATTGTTTTCAATTCTTGTTTTGTTTCTTACTAGGCAACCAGTTTACATGAAAGTTTATCTGCTTATGATTTATTTTAGAAATATTTTCTTGCGAATCTGTGATCTCATATTTTGCTCTGTCTTTCTGTAATGTGATTCGTATATGGATAGATTGAATTTGATCTTGTTTATTTTTTTTAATTATATTATGTTGTACGCCATAAATGAATATTATTTGAAAGTAAAAGTGATTGATTTAAAAATACTACTATAACAGGGTACCGTATTTGGAATAAATATTCACTATACATACAGGTTTATAAAAACCGCAATAAAATTGTGTTGTTTTATTTCAAATCACAAAAACATCATCAAACTGTATAATATGTTTATGCGATATGAACGCATTTATTATTGTTATTGATATATTTGAATAAATTTTTGTGGTAGGTATTGCAACGAGGCAGAAAATGAGATATTTTATTTTAGACTTGCTTTTAGGTTTAGCTTTTGGTAAGCATAGAAAATTTTATATATACCTAATATAATACAAAAAAAGTAATCATATCATATTAATATATTAGTGGTGCACATTAATTTTGTCTAATCTATTTACTATTATTTATTATTTTAATCACTAGTATCGTTGTACATGAAAATAAAAATAAGTTATATTTTAGCGAGTGTATCAGCCAATAAATGTGGGTAAGTGGTTTGAAATTAAAATAAATAAATATTCCGGGACATTGCACACAACGCCATCTAGCCCCACACTAAGCTAACGCTTGCGTCGTGGGTACTAGATAACGGATATAATACTTATATACTTTTTTTTTGTAAATACATACTTATTAATTAGTCAATTCTAGAATATTCTAGGACATACAATCAGTCATTTTGCAAATAAATAAATAAATAAAACTCTGGTGTCGAGAGTTAATCAAGCCGCCCTAAGGGCCTCTGATATGGCTTAACGACTGTCATACTATGACAGACAGCATTGAAATCTTATTTTTCAAAACGATTACTATGTACCTCTTTATTTTAAATATTCCTATGTTTTGTATTTCAGTTGTAAAACCATGTCTTCATGCTACGTGGCCATGCTGGATGCCTTGCACGAACAAAACGAAGCGCATTGCATTGAAGATGCAGCTATTGGGACCAGCACAGTAAGATGTTACAGTACTCATTTTATCGGGTAGCCTCAGTTGAATGCCAATTCTATCCCAGTATTAATTATAGTGTAACTATAGGTACTTTGTGCGAGTGTGCTGCATAAAAACTTGCCTGGAAGAGATCACTTAAGGTGATAAAGCCGCGCACTTGTCATAAATTTTGAGTTTAAGTGCTTTTGTTATGTTTATTTATAGTTGGTGTGCAATAATTGAATTGAATCTAAAAACATGCGTGTTTGCAATATTTGTAATAGCATTGCGGTCAAACCCCGCCGTACAAATTGGTTGTATATTAGTGGGTCAGAAACAGGCATAAAAATATTGTACAAATGTTTCGTGTTCCGACTTTTTTTGTGTGAAATGTTTTATTTTTAAGTTCAATAATTTAATCTAGAAACCAATCTGGAATAAATAAAACGCCTCACAAGTTCTTCACTTCACACTAAATATAACTATTACTATCATAAGCTATTAAATTGCATGCGTATCACTAAACTATTTTTTCCTTAATAGGTGACAATCTTCCTCAAAGCTTTGCAAGAGTTTTGTGGACAAAAAATACAAGTCATTACTGGTGATGCTACTGGGGACACTAGGAATCTGTATGAGGTAATAAATTCATTCTACTCGTAATACGAGGTTCGAGTAATAGTAGCAATATACTGCAGCTGTCATGTGTTTTAAACATTTTCAATGAGTATATTTTGTCTACCGACTATCTGTAATTACCCGTGTTCACAAATAAACGATTTGATTTGATATTTTTACGAAAATGAAATAGGCCATAAAGCCTCTTTCTATCGTGGACTATTTTTAACATCTATGTACATATATATATTATTAATAACTAACGCATACCCTTTTAAGGGTAGCTATAGTACCTCAAAATCAACAACTTGTTCTACGATTTATGGAAATTTGCGAATAAAAATTTTGGTTCTCCATACATTTTAAACTTTTTGTATAGGACAGCAGATTTTTTTTCACGAATTTCAAACAGCCGTACAATAAATGTTGTTGATTTTTACGTACTAAATTACCAATAACCTGGTATGGTATAAAAAGCAAATGTGCTCAATGAACTATATTACTAACGTAAATATCTCAATGAATGTGCTTTGTTTTCTCTTTTTCCCCAACGTAACCAAGCGACGGGCTTATACGATTTTAGCATATAGACAGTATACATTAAAAAAAGTACCTTTTATAAAACTGCGGGCTTGTATATATAACAATAGTTCACAATTATTTGTCTGATGTATAAATCTTTATTTACAATAATAAAATATAAAAACAAGGGAAGAAAAACTAAACATACTACTTCTAACTACTACAAATATACTGCACTTAGAAAATCTTTAGAAAAGCCTAAAGATAATCTAAGTGCTCCAGCCCACTACCAGAGGGCAGCGTGCCCAGCATACTGGCCGCATTACCACGCTGGATGGCAATGCTGATTCGTTGAGCCAGAAAAAGGCCAGCATTTTGGTCATGCGTCGCGTCAACCAAGCGCTCCGAGAGGTTTTGGAAAAAAATAATTTTGTCTGATGTTAATCTATATTTGTGACCTAATGTTTAGCTAACCCAATAACATCGGTTTGATTCTCAGTTTGATTTTTCTTTCTAACATAATCCTCTATACATGACTTCACCATTGTCTTTCAAGAAGTATAATTTTTCAAGGTCGTTGTACATGAACCTAAGCCACCAGAAGCGAGACAAGGACAACCACCTCCAGTCATCATCATCGACGCAGGTCAAGAAGCAGGCTTTGAGTCGGTTCAGTTCGCTCTCTTCATCATCCAGAACCTGGTCGCTTGCCAAGAGAACAAGGACATGATAGAACAGGTCAAATGGGTCATCATGCCGAGCACCAACCCTGATGGGATGGAGTATTCCAAATATGTAAGCTACAACACCATACCATTATTAAATAACCAAAGCATGCTCAACCAAAACAGAGCGACTAACTATCGTGTTTTTGTTATGGTGGTAGTAAAAGTGCCTTAGGACAGTGACAGGGACATATTCTGCTGTTATAAAAAACAAATACAAAATTGAATTCTAAGGGCTATATTATGAACTCTGCTATATTTACTTTTCCAGAGAATGAATGACTGGAGAAAAAATCTCAGAGTGTCTGAAGATCACAACAGCTACGGAGTGGACATCAGTAGGAACTTCGACGAGAACTGGGCTGCTTGCAAGAGAGAGGAAAGAGAAAGCGCACCCAATTACCCAGGTCCCTCCCCTGCCTCGGAAAAAGAAACCGTCTTTATCAAAAATGTTTTAGAGAAGCATAAAGCAAACGCTAGAATCTACTTATCTATCAGAAGAGACGGACACCACATCGGCTATCCATATGCGTTTTCCGATAATAGTGCGCCTAACAAAGATCAATTGGAAATGATAGCTGGTGAAATAGCGAACAAAGTGAACACAAGAAGTGGAGGCGTTAGCACGTTTAAAAATGATTCATTATATAAACTAGAAGGGAAGGAGCGCTGTGGACATAGCGTGGACTATGCGTACGGAGCTGGCATTAAATTCTCTTTCGAATTGCGGACGTTCATGGAGACAGACAGTTCGATAACTGGCATGTTCCAAACCATGCCTAAAGGGTATGAAGGGACGCTGCGGAGCGGGTACCTCACAGCTATACGGGAGTTATACAGTGCACTCACTAACAAGAAGAAATACGGACACTTGTGGGAAAGAAAACTATAAAAATATCTAATAAATATTATTATGATTGAAATTTGGAGCACTTTCTATCAATAGTTGATTATTATTATACTGTTATCGAGCTAAATATGTAAATAGGCCTAACCGCTGTGATAGTCATCCTAGAAATAGAGAAGAGATGCGACGATAAAACGTGGCGAGCCAAATGGGGATGATAATCGACAATTAGGTCAAAATTATGTGCGGTATCGACATCTATTCCGGCACAATATTTGTTTAGTACATAATGGTGTAGATACGTTGGAGGAGTCACTTTTCCAGTTTCGGGTAGGATGTCGGTCATGCGCAGTGGGAGCGGGCTGGGTGGGGTGCAGGGCGCAGGCGCCAGGGGAGGGGCCCGGACACGACCGGCCCGCTGTCACTCGGCAGTCGACCGCGGCGGCGGCGCCTCGCCTTCTGCGAGCCTTCCTCTTCACTTCACACAGTACTCAACCATCTCCCAAAACACAACTTTGCCGCTGCACGCGCAAACCGACATTATTCTTACTTTTCCTTATTTCAACATTTAATTTTTGAATTCGCCAATTTATTTACGTATGTAGTGTTGTATTTTGGATTTTATGATTTTTTTACCTAAAACCTACAAAAAAATTACAAGTTGAAGTTGCAAAAAATATGATTCGATTGTTTTAAGTAGTTGATTAATTTTGTGTTTTAAAACGTTGCTGCGTCGAGGTCTGCGGCTGCGTCATCTGAGGGTATGTGGTAGCTTAGAACATTTCAGGGGCTCCCGATTGGGAGTAAGTAAGTAAGTGAGTCAGTGGTGGAAAATCGTTGGAGTCCGATGGGCGTAAGGCGTGCCCGTCGGCAACAGGTTGGAGTGGCAGCGGAGTGAAACGGCGCTACTCACTCCGCCCGCTCTGCAATTCTATTAACAGCTAATAAAGTTCCTGATAGCGGCCTCTACAGCTCGCCCGCTAATTACCACCGAGGGACTTATGATATTAAATTTCTCGCCTTATTCAGCGAGAATTCCGCTGAAATATTACTTTTCAGCGATATAAACCGGGATAATGAATTGCGCTTTGAATAACGGCTTTTGTTGCGTTAATTTCGTTGTTTTTCTCGTGAAGGGTTAATCTTTCTAATGCGGGGATTACAAACATCATATTATGTTCTATTTGAGAGTAAATCGAGCAATGAATAATTGTTTGAAAAGTACCAAAATAACAGAAAAGCTTTAAAATTATGTTTATGGTAAATAATATTTTTATGACGTTAAAAATAATAATATACTTTTATAGTTATTTTTCTTGCGGAAATTACGAGCATTTATTTTGACGACTTAAATAGCTTTAAAAATACGGGTCCCGAAATATCACACTAAACTTAACTTTGAACATCTAGTCAAGGTTATCTTGAAAAATCGATATTCGGCCTACTGACATATACCTTGTACATATTCCAAGAACAATTCATAGCTTGAAATATTTTACTCTTATCTTCTTCTTTATAAATAAAAATGAATTGTTGTTCGTTAGTCTGATTAAAACTCGAGAACGGCTGAACGGATTAATCTTATCTTAGTCTTGAAATGTTCGTGGAGGTCTAGGGAAGGTTTAAAAGGGAAAAAAAAATAAAAAATAAAAATGAAATTAATTTATACAAAAGTTTAGGTCGCAGTACGAAGTCTGCCGGGACAGCTAGTATTATATAAATAGATAAATATTATATCTCAGATTTTCATACATTTTGCGTATGTAACCAAAGAATATATATCTGGACACATTTTTAAAAGCGAACCGATATGAAAATTTCTTTTGTGGCTGTCTAAGTCTAAAAAACCAGTTTTAGGTGTTAAATACCACCTTACATAATGATCGTTTATTGTTAAATAAATATTTTACGGATTGATAATAAAAAATAAATCTATATTTCCGCGTATTGTAATAAAAATTGCCAAGTAAAAGTACATCGACAAAAATATAATAAAATATATGCAACAAAATAATGGGTGTGAAAATAACGTCACCTTAAATAATGATTATTTAATGTCCTATATTTAAAAAAAACCTTGAAAGTAATTTCCGTGGATTGTAATAACAACAGCGATACTATTTACAACTATAAACGGAAAGCACCTTTATAAGATTTATTATGTTGCTGTTTTATTACGCTGACATATCCTATCTCTTCGGTATTAGATAAGTATTTATCTATAATATTTTACTTATACATTTGTCCTATGGATTTTAACTCAAAGTTGATTGCCTGAAACGAGCGTTGTTGATATTTTACTCATGCATTTGTATAAGTAAAATGTCCTAGAGGTTTTAAGTTTAAGTTTATAACCTGAAAACGTACATTGTTAGGACATACTGCATTTTTTGGGAAATTAAATTTATGCACCTTTTATTTTTATTTTGTGTCTTATTTTCGTATTGTAAAATTCAGGGTTTGATAATCGACTTAAAATTACTTGAAAGTTTAATCAGGCGCGCTCGCTTGTTAAAAAATAATGAAACATTATATATGTAATACGTCTGAAACTCTGGAGAAATATATATAGTGATTTTCGTCTGCGACTGCTCCTTAACCGACTTCAAACAACACACTTGGTGGTTTTTAGATGTGTTCCTCCATGTACCACCGCCACACCTCTTCTCCTAAGTGACCTCCGTGGCTCTTAAGATCTTACCAACACCGCACCTTGTGTCTTCAAGTTTTGTAGCCAGGTGTCGTTTTTCTGTTCAAAAAGTTAGTTGAACACGATAAAATTTGTCGATATTCTTTTCAACTTGTACCAATCTCTAGAGCGGTAGGACGACGGGCTATAGCTAAAATTAGCTCGACTAGGTACAACTGACTCTTAATAATTTTACACTTTATTTCCAACACACAGTACCTACAATTCACCTGCCTACTTAACATAAAACAAAAGAGCATAGTTACTAATACTGTCATATGGGTCGGAGCACTAACACCAACACTAAGCACCCGCATAGCCTTATCTCGTAGATACGACGGTCGCGTAGGTAATGAGCACGATCGATACAGTTATCGACACTCCAAACTTCGCTTATGAAGGTAGATGTCCCCTCTATTTGTACGGTGCGATAGGAAGGGAAATGAAGGGAAGGTAACGCTAATATAGGTAAAGTATCTGATCAGCTATTTTTGTCTATGGTTTTTCTAGTTTCTAGTTAAGAGTGATCTATATATACATATAATAAAACTGTAACCGGTCGGTGTCTGTACATTGAAGATAATGGAAAAAAATAGTTGAGGGGTCTTTATTGATGCAATAGAAAACAAAAATCATGTTTCAAAAATAAATTTTGTTTGTCTGTCGGTATGTTTGTTCGTTATAGACTCGAAAACGGCTGAACCGATTTGTCTACGGGTCCATTAACATGTTGGTGCATTTTTAACTCAACATTTGGTGTTTGTTTCATTTCTTTCGGTTCGTAAATAAAAAAGTTATGTTCATTTTAAACCTTTTTATCTCAAAATAATGCGAGCGAAGCCGCGGGCGTCCACTAGTTTTGGAATATATTTGACAATAAAATGAAGTAATTTTTCAAGAAAAGGCTTGTCTTGGTTGCCACTTCGTAAAACTCGTTTCTTGCCCTATTACGTTTTGGATAAAAATTAGGCAAAGGTTTTGTACCTTACAGATCATTTAAGGTAAATTAATCAAATAGATAGATAGATGTAGAAAAAGGTGAAATTGTCTAGCCAAGTATTTTCCTTGTTCATTTTTAACCCAAGTTTCGGTTATTTCGGCGTCCATTTTGTATTTGAAGGTTAAATATGTTTAAATATATATAGATTATATATAGAATACAAAATAAATAAACTGATTGAATTCTAACCGACGCGTTTCGTCAGCCTAAAAAGAACTACTTTTAGTAATTTAAAGAGTTTTATAAAACAAAAAAGTCTGTTAATATTGTAACCGACACATGAAATAAAAGCCTAGAATTTCGTAATTTTAGAAGCGTTAGGAGCACAATAAAACACGATCCCATGTAATCTCACCACGGGTATAGTACGTTCAGCTTTGGCATAGGAATTTAATTCGACAAGTTACAATAGGTTAGTTGTCGACCCTTTGCTACAATACTTCAAAGCGACCCGAGGGGCCGATATTTAATATTTATTGAGTTTGCGCGAAATGAGATGAGCTAAAGTTCTTTTCGAATTAAAACCGCTTATAAAATGTAAATTGAACAGAGAATTTCAAAAGGTTTCTGTTTGCTGTGGGTATTTTAGGCATATCACTTAAATTAAATGGAGTAGCTTTTCAAGCACTTAAATGTAGTATTATAAAAACACAAAAGTATCTGTTTACATATTTTGTGTTCTATTTTTTATACGCAGTTACAACATATGCGGATACACTACAATATTTAATACAGATTACACTGTTATAAGAATTATCTAAATTCATGCCAATGATGCGAGAGTACGAAAATAGAAAAAAGAAATACTTTGCGAGCTGTAATCATATTATAATATATTTTTATATAAGTTACCTTATCTTTATAAATTAAATTGAGCCTAATTAAAAGCTTCAGTAATAACTGTTTTCTTCAAAAATCATAATTTTTAACCACTCAATAAGCGAAGAATATTTCAAATACTTGGTTACAATTTTATATGCAGTTTTTTTTAAAAGCCTTTATTTCTCTAAAAACGTAGTAAACTAGGCTTAAATCCATCGTCATATAGACCACGGGACTCTGAGATCATGAATGGAAGACAGTTCAAAAGCCAGACAAACAGTCGGGAGTTCAGTTAATTTGTTCCAACTTAGACAGGATATTGGATTTCTAACTCCGGCTACCTATGAATATCATACTGCTTTGTGAAAGACAGTGTATTAGCTTGAGACAATTTTAAAGGTCTATTTTTCGGGGAAAATAAAATTGTACAAAATAATTTACTTAACAACCGATAATAATCTATACATATAAAGCTATAAAGCTAAAGCTGTAGAGGGTCAAAATCTGTACATAGAAGGAATTAGATAAAAAAAAATGTTTGGGTATACTTAAAATCAGTAACAGACCACGTTTCAGCTGGTTTTAGATTTTTTGTCTGTTTATTTAAACGCTCATCACGCAAAAACGTCTGTATACAGATCATCATGGTTAATGGTATGTAGGTCATATGGAGTCATAGGCTACTTTTAATCCTGAAATAATGCGAGCAAAGCCGCAAGCGTCCACTAGTAACAAAATAATACTATAGAAGGTAATGTAATTAATGAAATTCAATGTGGTACCTCTACTCAGTCTTAATACTGTTTAATTAATACTGTTTTGAATACAAAAATTTACAAATGTTACGTTTGCTTATAAAATCTTTCATGACAGTAAAAAAAAACGACTAAAATAATTAAAAACTCACAAAAGCTTTAAGTTTCGACACTGAAACGTAGGTTCCGCCTCACACGGCCAATCCCGTAAAGCATGTCCGCGGTTAGAGCGGGGTATTAAAATTTGAAGCGGTTCAAACTTGCCTCCTTTTAGTGTTCATTATGGCCGGAAAGTTGGTAAAATTCACGAAGTCTAAGTTCTAATGAACACCAGGGGAAGTTGAGTGCATATATGCCTTTTGTGTGGACGGGGAATACCGCGACGCTGTTACAAAATTAAATAAATTGAGCGTAAACTATGCTCTTGTGTTCGGTTTGATGGCTTGTGCTTTTAGTTTGGCATAGGTACTTAGGTATACCAAATATTTATAGTGATACTAAAGAACTTGGAATATGTATATTTGGTATTGAAAAATTTTAAGTCAGTTTTATTAATTAAAACAAAATATATACAAGCCCAAGTTAGTTTGGCTTGTGAATTAATACAATGGAAATAAAAGCATCTTATTTAATTCAGATACGATTTTGTCTAAAAATGCTAAGATTAAGATTGGAAATTTGTTTAGAAGGCTTACTACATTCATAACAATACATAAACACACAACTAACAGATGAATTATAAGAATAGGACTCAATTGATAAAAAAAATATGCTTTTATACAAACATAATTTAAGTTAAAACTATTAAAAGATCAAACTGTCATACACCTATCTCTCACAAAATCTTGTTCAAACGCAAACTTTTAACTCTTCAATCTTCAAACTAAAAGACACTGCTTTATTCAAACACTAACTCCACCCTCAGTTATTCCTTTCATTTAATCAAATCCATTTAATTTCGGTGAAGTTTTTACTCAAATGTCTTGGAAGTTTAATTTGTTCTCGGAGTTTTGAGTGGGAGTGTGTTGTGTGTGTTAAAACGATGGTCTCTGGGGTCTGGGCTGAGTTAGGGACAGTTTAAACTCATTCCATGCGTTTGGAGATGGTTTTAGTGGATAGGTAAGCTTATAATGCCATTTAGACAAAAAGCATAATTAAGTTACAGATTTATAAGAGATTGTCAGAGAAAACACAATATATAAAACCAAAACTTATATATATTTTTGAAATAAATGAAATCTTTATGTGGGGCCAAACCCATGTGTTTAAATAAATAGTAGGAATCAAAAAGACTCAACGTTTTTGGATGATAATTTTCTCAAACCAACGATATTTTCATCTCTCCAATAGAAAAAAATCAGACATGGCAACATTACACTTCAATTTTATCCACACCATCACCCGAACCACAGCACACTGCACCCACTACTCACAGCCCCACAAAGCTATACAGAATATAAATCGAAACAAACCCCACTAAAGGCTAGTACCTACACACCGTAAGAAACGATCTTGTAAGGCAGACATTACAGCTGTTGTTATTCTAAGTGGATTAAGGCCAGCGCATTTCAGATCTGGTTAAGCCCAGTCAGCATTAAGTCTGTAGGGGGCTTAAGGCTGCATTTTGTACACTCTATTGCTATGTGTAGGTGAGACAGACTCGTTTATTAAAATTTAAGCAGCCGTCAGACAGATTCTGACAAATAGAAGACATTTTGTGATTAGAAAGCGTCTACGGGATACGGAAATCAATACTACTTTACATGATTTACTTATATTACAAAACGTGGTTTACCTACACTATTAGTCCAGAACTTTGAAAACATGCAGTCCGTTCTTGTTGCTCAAAATTTGTTTTCTTCAGTCATATTAATGAAATTGACAAAATGTTGCCAACGATAAATCTACGTTCTAATTTGAAGTTAGCATTTTTTTTGTTTGTATGTGATCTTTGAACAACAAGATCCGACCTTTTATTTTCAAAGACATGGACTTAAAATAAAACTGTATTTTGTAATAAGACGGTATCCGTCTATTACAAATTATTGTTTTAAAAGTCTTTATACGTTATATAATTATAATACGCAAACAGCCCGTAAACGTCATTCCAACTTTATTTTATATATTTCAAGTATGATATCAGTAAAACACAAATAAGCTGGACTCCTGCGTCACAAGAAATTTTATTCAAACTTTCAATTGTGCCGACTTTTATTTTACAAAATTATAAAAAAAAATACAATATGTAATAAAAGGTGTCTATACTCGTAATTTTATATGAGTATATATGACCATCCCTAAAACTGAAACGTAAACAAATAAGGTGGTAAGTTTGAATGAATATGAAATGAAGTTTTCTACCGCTTGTTATTTCAGAGGGTGCGTTTATACCTACCTGAGCTATCGGCCGAGAATGAATTAACTTTGTGTTGATAACAGTATTGATCGAAGATAAGCTTACGGTTATAAGTAGGGATACATTTTACGTGAGGATTCTGATAAGTGAAATGTCAGTTTGTATACTGCTGTAGTACATATCTAATAAGTAGGGGTGAGTTAAATCATGCATCCCATTTACTACTAATTTTATAAAGCTGAAAGTTTGTCCGTGCGTGGTTGAGTGATATTTATTATATATTTATAAGAAATTTAGTCTGATACCTACGCTCGATTAGATTACTAGATAGCTATATTGAACACTGTTAGTAATTAGAAATACACAACAATATAAATATAATAGGTATCTTCTAGGTAAACGTGTTACACCCTAGGCTGCAGCAATGCTTAACATCAGGCGGGCTGTAGTCAAACATAAACCTATCCCACGAAAAAAAAAACAATCTTATCAAGTGGAACTGTCAATTGACGTATGTATCTAATAACAAACGATTTTTTAACTAAACGCGTATAATCAGTCGTTATACTTGTTCGTCATAAGAATCAACCAATAGAAAAGCAGGAAAGACATATCTCTATTAAATAAGTCATGTGACACACGAGCTTTCCCAATTCATCTAACGGTGCTCGTGATATCGACTTCTATCTCAAACACTTCTTATAAGAGAATAAATAGGTAATTCAACACGGGAAAAGAAGGGACTTTTCCCCTTTACAATATGATCATGATCAATCATAGAAGTTTTGTACTCATTATAGACTAGAACCAAAAGAAAAAGTGTTAATTTTAGCAAACAAATTAAGTGATTTCGCCCTTGTTTAGAATTTTTATTTTTTTTTCGATCTAAATGCATATCACTTAATCAGAATATGAATTTGATGTAGTTTTTAATTTTTAGTAGTTGTAGTTTACAAAACGTTATCACAAACACTCCTAGTATGATAATAAATAAATTATTCAACAAACGCCTATTTTTCAGTATAATCATGATCTATATAAATTTTTTTATCTTAGTTAAATTGATGATTTTTATAGCATTATAGATTTTATTCTTTTTAGGTACTTCTGATATTGACTTATAACTCAAACACTCCTCACAATAGAATAAATGGGTAATTCAACACGCCCCTACTTTTCCCCTTTACAATATGATCATGATCAATCATACAACTTTGGAGTAGAGCTAATTTCACAGTTGGGATTAAACTTTAATATGTTTAAACCAATATTGATTTAAATTTAGTTAGTTAGTTTTATTACTAACTACCTAGATTTTTATATAATGAGTATGCCTTAACTTTTCACATCGGTTTTACTTAGATTTTAATAATGTTTTTGTAGTGATTACATGTAACTATAAAAGTGTAAAAAAATATTCGATGTAACATACAATTTTAATTTTAAAAATCATAATTGTTTTTTTTTATGTTTCTTCACTTACCTTATTGACACAATGACAACATTCGTTTATAAAAACAATCCAACAATTCATATTACAGTCAACATTTCTTTATTTTCATTATCAGTTAAAAGTCGTATTTCTCTAAACAAGTACCTACCTAACTGAATAAATACTTAACCCAACCCTCCTTAGTCGATCAATCATCAGCTATGATCGACCAACTCTTTCATTTATGTAATGAGTTTTGTCGGTGTAGTTTAGACGCAGGCTGTGCAATGCTGGTTAATCTTGTTAAGAGTGGAGTGTAATTTTAGATGTTATATTTTAGTAATAAATACATTTTCATTTTCATTTTCAGTGATGGGATGCTCTGAATATGGCCATAGTGTAACTTGTATTGTGAAAAGTCCACAAAATATAGTTTAGATATTTTCCTGTAGTACAAAATATTCATTACTCGTGGTAATGTTACAACTTACATTATTATACATAATTTTAAACATTAAAATAAGTCATGTAGTTATTTAAGATAAATTAAGCAGTAAGTGTTTGAAACAGGCTTCGCGTGACCAAAATGCTGGCTTGTACTTTGCCCAAAAGATTAGTCTAGCTATTCAACGGGGCAATGCAACCAGGATTTTGGGTACGCTACCTTTTGAAAAAGTAGATTAGTTTGTTATATATATATGTATATATATATATACATATATATATATATTTTTGTTTGTAAGTGTTACTATTAATTTTTGTTGTTTTAAAGGTCAATAAATATTTAAATTAAGCAGTAACATGATTGATATAAAATCACACACACACACACATTGTTATAACGTATTTATCTATACTAATATTATAAATCTGAAGAGTTTGTTTGTTTGTTTGAACGTATTAATCTCAGGAACTACTGGTGCGAATTGAAAAATTCTTTTTGTGTTGAACAGACCATTTATCGAGGAAGGCTTTAGGCTATATAAAATCACGCTGCAACTAATATGAGCGAAGAAACAATGGAAAATGTGGAAAAAACGGGGAAAATTATTCATCTTTGAGGGCTTCTGTTGCGTGTGCTGCAAAAACGGTTAAAGATATCAAAAAAAGATGTATAAAAGAATTATTTCTCTTGAAATGATCTAACAAAATGTCTGCAACAGTATATGTCTATCTTTTAAGATTAACTCACTAGAACCGTTTTTATGGTAATAACTATTCCATGCGGACGAAGTCGCTGGCACAGCTAGTTATACATAATTTTGAACATTAAAATAAGTCATGTAGGTAGTTATTTAAGATATATAAGGCAGTAGCATGATTAATATAAAATCACAAACACACATTGTTATAACGTATTTATTTTAAAAAAAACTAGGTAATGCACATGCAAAGGGAGGTAAATACCCAATAGTAAAAAAGTAAAAAAAAAACAAAAGATATCGCAAATGTCATACGATACTTCTACATAAAACTTGAACATTACTATCCTTCACCAAAGCAAAATAACAGCTTAACCAAGTATAGTGAAAGATCAATCAATGTTATTCTACCGCCGCGCCCTCAAGGTATCGACGGCGGTACTTCAACACGTCTTGATGAATTAATCGACTGAAACCGGGGCTCCATGTTTGCATTATTGTTTAGGGGAATCGGTTATTATAGCCCCTGATTGATAGGTTAGGAAAACTTTATAAGTAAGGAAATGTTGAACGGTAATAGGTTGTTAATGATGACATAATCATATTTAGCAGATACATCTATACTAATATTATAAAGCTGAAGAGTTTGTTTGTTTGTTTGTTTGAACGCGCTAATCTCAGGAACTACTGGTGCGAATTGAAAAATTCTTGTTGTGTTGGGTAGACCATTTATCGAGGAAGGCTTCAGGCTATATAACACCACGCTGCAACTAATATGAGCGAAGAAACGATGGAAAATGTGAAAAAAACGGGGAAAATTATTCATCTTTGAGGGCTTCCGTTGCGTGTGCTGCGAAAACGGTTCAAATATCAAATATATCAAAAAAATATGTACAAAAGAATTATTTCTCTTGAAATGATCTAACAAAATGTCTGCAACAGAATATGTCTATCTTTTAAGGTTAACTCACTAGAACCGTTTTTATGGTAATAACTGTTCCACGCGGACGAAGTCGCTGGCACAGCTAGTACATAATAAAAGAGTGTAACTTTTATGACTAACATTGCAAATTAAAATACCCAAATTTTAGAGTATAATATTCTTTATGACGATAGCCAACAAAGATAACACAATCAATGTAATCATAATTGTAAAATTCTACACAAAGTTGCTTATTACAGAGTTTGAAAGAAAAAAAATAAGACATCATCATCATTATCCACAGGCAATTTTTGCTCGAAACATTAGGACAACTGAAATACTTAGACTATCTTTAGGCTTTTCTAAAAGCTTGTGCCCCCCTTTTAATGTTGAGTTAAAAGTAGTATGTTTAGTTGTTCTTCCCTTGTTTTTATGTATGACTAGCTGTGCCTGCGACTTCGTCCGCGTGTAAAAGATATTTTGGGCATATTTATTTTTGCAAACAACCTCTTCAGTTTTATAAATTATAGCTGTTACCCATGACTTGAACCGTTTTCGCAACGCACGCAACTGAAGCCCTCAAAGATGAATAATTTTCCCCGTTTTTTCCAGATTTTTCATTGTTTCTTCGCTCTTATTAGTTGCAGCGTGATGTTATACAGCCTAAAGCCTTCCTCGATAAATGGTCTATTCAACACAAAAAGAATTTTTCAATTCGCACTAGTAGTTCCTGAGATTAGGGCGTTCAAACAAACAAACAAACAAACTCTTCAGCTTTTTAATATTAGTATAGATTACTGTGAATAAAGTATTACTGAAATACTAAGTAAATACATTTTAATACAATAACCAAAAAAGTAAACCAACGAGCGGAAAGCTAGTTCCGCATATCCGCACTCAAATATCAAGATTACCGTCCTCAAGACGAACATATCCCTATAACTCAGCAAACAGTCAAGTGCATCTCCATGATAACATGAACCCAATTACTCCCGACAATAATAAAAATAAATAGTAAGCTACCAAACTAAACCTCGTAATGAAATGTCAAGAATGTCCGCCGGATTTCCCAATAAAAGGTCGTATC
The DNA here is from genome assembly GCA_964023185.1 of Macaria liturata. NCBI lineage: Eukaryota > Metazoa > Arthropoda > Insecta > Lepidoptera > Geometridae > Macaria > Macaria liturata. The sequence goes on along the minus strand of OZ026824.1, from coordinate 7,493,265 downwards.
CTGGAACAATTCATTTTTTCCCAAAAACTGGGGAAGTACTCTCACAGGGCCACCCTCTCGAGCACAATGCGGGTTGAAGAGGCCCTGGTACCACGTCATGTCATATCTTGTGTAATATTTACCCGGGTTGCCATGTAAGTGTGGCCATTATTGCACTACAGAAAAGAGGGTTGCGTATTTTTTGAGATGTACATAGTTTGGTTGGATAGTCTAATCAAAGTATGGATGACTGAGATTAAATTTTGTGTGATATTTTTATGTACAATTTTAATAAGAAACTTGTAACATGATATCTTATATTTCAATTTCCTATTTATATGTTTTTACAAACGGATTTTTGTACAAGTTACTTCTTCACATTCAAATGGATAAAGTGACGTATACTTAATACATTAATTAAGGTGTAATAAAAAAGAGTTACCTGACGATAAGGAAAAGCAGTGACCTTAGTTGGAGCGAGTTTATCCAATACGAACTGGTATCTCTGGTAATAGGATAGACACTCAATCAACACGTAGGTACTATTTATCCCAATTTATCACGCACCTATGTACGTTTAGGTCTCTAACTAGGCTGTAATTAACATTGCTTTCACCACACTACCTACATAGGTATATAAATAGTAAGTATAGGTCACGTTCATTTCAGTTTCACCACATGACATGCATAGCTATAGGTATATCTGTAGGTTACGTGATTTCAGTTACGTCTTCATCGAATGGCCGGAAATGGATGTTGGAGGACGGAAATCGCCTTTAGTAGATGTGCTTGTTACACAAGTATAGTTTGTCTATCTATCTAGTACGACTAGTGTTGTTTCATGGATGTGTATTGAACAAGATTCTACCTAGGTAGTTGCAATTTAAGTAAGAGTTTTTCAACATTTTTTTATCTTGGTAGACTCTGCCACATAAAGTCATATGTAGCAAAATGACAACGAAATCAGCACAATATTGGCTTGTAAAGATTATGCAATATTACGCTTATTAAAACGTTTTAGTTTAAATATTATGGAAAACTTTTTTTAGGAAAATAATATTGCGTCAGCTCAAGTACCTACAACTCTGATGCTCTGAAACATACAATAATTGTCACACAAATAAACAATATAAATAATTCATAAACCTGTCTACAAAGTGTCAGCAACGCACTTCGCACGCTATTGCCATCCAAACATCAAAATGAAAGCACGCGTGCAAGCTAAGCTACTAAACGATTCATACGACCATATCTCCCCAATCCGGGCATCCAACATATATATAACAATTCATTTAAAATACACAAACGGCCGAGCAAGCTGTAAACTCAACCGGCAATCTGCACCGCACTGCTTAAAAGCCGTGAAATAATTCAAAAGAGCGCTCGTTAAAATGCACCGAGGATTTACCAACCTGGCAGGAGTTTATCACCTCAAGTCAGCTGACTTTATCACCTCAACTCTGGAGCTCCCATATCCTGGCCCCCATAAACTCTGACGCCGTAAATGCGCACTTTTGCTGACTGGGAAATAGTTTACAGGCCGTCTATGCAATACCGCGACTGTTTATCTCCTTTACTGCACGATATGGCTCCTCTAATCTCAAGAATAAAACTTTATACCCCATTTTTAGGGAGTGCTTTTACGGGTAACACTTTGTAGACGGAATTAAAGCGTAAATGCTTGATGAGTTGTTTGTGAAAGACGCGATTAGAAGTTTTAACAGGTTTTTCGGCAGTCGCTTGGTTTATTTGTGGTAATTTGGAGCTTAATTTATCTATTCTCTGAGTCTTGGTCTACCTAGTATTATGAAATTTAATACTATTTTACGTAAAAACAAAGAAACTTTGTCACAAAGTCACATAGAGAAGTCATAACACACCATTCTTTCTCAAACCACAAAACCAGTTTGGAAATCATCGAGACGTTTTATATCACATCGTTGTTCTGAGTCACTTAACTCGAACTGGGGTTTAACAAAACTGTAGCTTCGTATCGAACAGAGTAACGGATATATATTGTCATAGACAATATATATCTAGAGACACCTTACATTACAATATGTATAGCTTCTGTATGTGTCGCTCAGATTCAGTATGGACCAATCAACAATCAACATTAGTTTTATCTCTAGTCCCAGACGACAGGCTAAACAGCGTTCAGCCAAATCGAGATGTTTTTGTCCGATTTATTATGTATATTATGTTGGAGACAATACAACTACATATTATAAATAATGTAATAATTACAAGTCTATTCCATGTCTTGTTTTTTTTTGGCCAGTAGTGTATTTTGAAAACAACGCACATATTTATTTGTCGTGTTTAATTTTGTGATGTGAATTCGTCTCTTCAATTGACTAAATTTGAAGTTGTCTTTATGCGAATAAAATAAATGTGGCATCTTTTGACTAAGATGTCGTTTCATATAACCAATATCAGAACGTTCCCCGTGCAAGTAGGTACTCTTATTGTACAATAAAAATGTTATGAGGTAACTCTATTCAATGAACCTCGACAGTTATTGAAATCTTTTCGGTTACCGTCGGCTTGTTTTGAATCTCTGTATTTATTTGAAATAAGGATATTTCTGTTTGATGTGTTTGTGTATGGATGAAGTAAACGGTCGAAATAAAGTGAGAGATTGATATCTTTTAAGTGTTATGCGATTTCAGATTAGCATTTTAGTTTTAGTTAGACAATCTGTTATGATATTTCCGCGATTTCTTAAATTAGTTAAAAACAGCTCATGCAATCGTCTTGTTTTCAAATTTTTTAATTTATAGGTATTTATGTCCAATAGTTTTCTGTACCTAATATATTATATAAGATGATTAATGGTAAAACCTAGACAAAACTAATAATTATACAAATAAAATTCAATAAAAATACCTGGAATATAAGTCACACCAAGTATTGTATCGCCTTTTAAAATAATGATATAACGAGTATACAAAGATGTTCCTCGTATACTTACTTTCACATACTCATCAAACATACATATATCGCTTCCAATGCCATCACGTAAGCACTCCCACTCGATACTCATAATAATTCACCGAAACATCCTAATAATGTCAATATCCAGCGACAAACGGAACCGGAAATGACGCTATGGCGCTGCAATTCCCCAAAGTGTGCGTGCGTTCCGTGGGCCAAAGTCAATATGTCTGCGGAGATGACTTATTTTTCCATATTTCTCGCTGAAAACACAATACATAGTTGGAACAGTAACTCATATTTCATTTTTGCTATTTCATATTATATTTATTTTTCTTTATCATTATTTCTAAAAATAATGATTGCATATACTCGTATATGTCAGAGACCCTTAGGGCGCTTTGAAAACTCTCAACACCAGGGTTAGCCATTCTCCTACGAAGAAGAAGTAGAAGCAATGTGTCAAGTATCTATAAAAAATGCATATATGATAAAATTGATTTTAAAAAACTTTAATAAAAATAAACCAGGTACTTTTTCCCTATGTGGTGGTAATGAGCTGCGTTTCACAATAAAAATTTATAATTAATTTCGCTAGTATGCTTGCCAACCAAATAAAATGATCGAAGAAGAATTTCTAACCTATTTAGTACCTAATCAAAATAATTCTCAAGACATTTTCCTGAGTGAGAACGGAAAATGGATTGGCCTTCAATTTTCCACAATTTCGTTAGTGTAGACTAAAGTATAGTGCGTCGAGGGTAGTCCGTCTCGCCCTGTGAATTCCCAAATAAATAATAAATACGTCAACTCGCAGACATGTGAGAGAACACGGGAATAGTACAATATTTGTTTTAGAATTTAATATGCAACAGATGGCTTAGTAGTTTCAGTTTTAGAGTGGTTTAAAGCAGAGGTCGCTTTTCAGGCTCTTTTGAGCAAATGTTTGAGGTGTTGGCAACTTTTAAATGTTGTTTATTTTGTGTTGCCGAATGCAATATGAATTTGACATGAATTTACTAAAGTAAATTGAATGCTTATCGTGATTTTAATATATGAAATTCAGAAGTCGAAACTTAGCTTATATTATGGTATACATAGTTAAAGTTGTTTTCCTTTAATTTGTCATTTATGTATTTGAATATTAAGTACTTAATTAAGGGTAAAAGTGTAAAATACTTTCAGTATAAATAGAACGGAAGGTTAAACAATAAATCAGTTTTGTTATTACCTCAAACTGCTTTAGTTTCATTTATCACATCGTTTAATGCTCATTATCTGCTTTAAATATCACAGAGCTATGTTTTTGTACATACTATATAAGCTACAACGTATTTTTCATGTTATTACAACCATACAACTGCAGTTACATACTATGTATAATATTGTAGCAACTTTAAGTGTTTAGGGTTCTCGTTACCAGAGAATGCTTTCCCGATCGCATGGCCGCGGCCGTGCAACAGTTTATTTATCGTCGCTCCAGGGTTGCTATACCGTAAAATAACTTACCCAGCCATAAGGAGGTGGCACAGATAAAATAAAATTCAAGACGCGTAATAGTGAAACTAGTATATTGCCCAAAAAACAACAGCTAGCTTGATGGGCACATTTGCACCGGGAACAATTAAGGGCGAGTAATTTAGTTAAGTTGACATGTAATTTTGATTTATTTGTACTTGTTTGACATGTTTTCACTGATTAAGTATTCGGCCTAAGAATTTAATTAATATTGATTTGTCTGCACAAATTCTTTCCTCTACAGTATTCGTATTATGGATGACAAGTTTTCTCACGCTGCCAATCCGCATACAGAAATATCACAAAAATATATGTATATATGTACATCCACCTGTGTCAGTTTTTGACTACATTTAAGCCATGACAGAAGCGTCTAGTCTGAATAATCTTGACACCAGAGTTGCCCATTCTCATATGAACTTGCTTATATTTTTTTATAGTAAGTCGTTCACAATATGTGATGTCGTCGATCCATCCTTATAGCTAGCTGGTCCATTCCCGGTCTTCAGGGAGCAAAGACCGCTCGAGAACTTTCACATTTTTAGACGTTGTTTAGTTTAGCGACCCACCAGAGGACTAAAACAAATTATTAAATTTTAGAAAGTGCCTTAAATAATAGAAAAGTTTGTCGATTGTTTTCTGCTGCTGGATTTTCGTGAGGAGATTTTTGGTGTATTGAATTTTGTATTTACTTATTAAAAAATAATATAAAAAGTACAGTTAATAATTACAGTTTACAGACAGTACATCCATTAGCGTAAACAGTATCAAAATTGGATAGTTTCTTAAATATTTTTTAGTAGTAGTAAGCATTCGACGAGTTCATGGCTGTGCCACTGAACATATAATAGTACTATCGAACTACGATTTTTGTTTTCAAATTTGAACTCATGTCATTAAAAGTCTAGCCCTAAACATTAAAATGGAATCAATTTGAAAATTAATAAAACAGTCACAGAAAAACTATCTATTTACTTATTTTTTTACGTTTGGTCACAGTCTACAGTCATTGTACCAGGGCACCAGAATCGAGGGAGATCACAAAGGGCATGACCATTAGTCGAGCTCTGCGGGCTTAGTGCGGCCGTGAATGGGCTTTGCCGGCCGACGGACAATGGTATTCTGTGTCACGTCATGCATGTTGTATATACACTGTATATACATATATGTAGCTATATGTGTATTTAGTATAGTATCTTACTTATGATATTGTATGTCACGTGGTATGGTATATAGGTTTGTACGTAATGAGTCGATTTTGTAAAAGTAGTGGTATTACAATTATATATTGCATAACTTCTGAATGTGTACATTTATTTATATTTTAGATGAGTTAGCGCAAACAAGATTGCGAATTTTTTTGCCTTATAAAATAAAGTTTTCAATTTCTACATTAGATGATCTATTGACATAATCTCCAAAAAAATGCACGTACCTATTCATATAGGCTAAAAAAATATTATAGATTGTTATAAACAATACAGTTTGCTTATTTAAAATCTTCATTAAAATATTATATTGTACTATACTATACTAGAAACAGTACACAACACATTGACACTTAATCCAACCGAGCTGAAAGCATGTAGGCCACGCTGTAACCCTCTGGCCTAAATCCGTTAAATTCACGGAAAGAGCCATTCCTCTCAAAGCACTTTCACCAGCGATGTGCAAATTACTGCGAGTCATTTGTCCGTAATTCGGGTTTTGTCCAACTACCTTCATTCTGTAGCGGCAAGGCTACAATTTGCGCCGGACGCGTCATTCGTGTCCCGACGCTCACCGACGCCACACGTGCGCTTAACTGCATGCTGCGTTTTATGCGATGCCATTCAGCCCTGGTACGGTTGTTAGTCCGATGCTCCTCTAATTTATTGTTGTTTAATTTCGCCAGCGCTCTTTTACACAACGAACAATACGGACAATACATTTTTATTCGACGAGAATTGGAAAAAAATTAAACAGCTTTAGCACAGGTTGCGTAAACTGTCTGTGGCGTAACTAAAATTGAGTTATCGTAAAGTTCGCTCAAAAAGTTAGATTCGAAAACTTAATGTAACAGCTTCAGGTTCGATATTCACGAAGTTATAAGACATTGTTAAACAATCTTCGGCTAAGTAAGGGGTGTTCCGTCAAGGGAGATTCCATTTTTATTAAGAGACGTCCTATCTACGAAGCGGTGAGTTAAAGATTGTCAACAGATTTATTATTCGCTCCAGTGAACTCGGAGTCGACTTCCCTCGAGGGGTATTTACCTACGTATTTATACAATATTTGTCAGATTGTAGATCGTGTTTGGGAACACTTTTGCCGGTTGTAATTAAGACGGGAAGAGAGGGACGTCAGCGTTAATGACTTTGTTGAAGGCGTTTGGCAAACAAGTTGTATTGAACGGCTTTGGATGATAATTGTAATGGCATAACGTCAGCGAAGTAAAGTTGTAGCTAGTGAGTTTTTCTGGTTCGTTAGTTGGTGAAGTCGAGAAGCACATGTTTGGCGGTCGTGTGTTCTACTAATAGGGTATTATGAAGTTCGTCTAAGGAGGGCCGAGGGTGCCGGCCCCGGGGGAGGGGGTGCGGGGAGTGCGCGGGGAGGGAAGGTATTTGAGGTATCTCTCAGAGCAAGGGCGAGATTACAGATGGCAAGATAAGCCTCGAATTAGATACAACGAATTTTGTATGAACTTGTAAAGATATTAAGAGCCTTGTCTACGCCGAAGCTTTGAGAATAATATAGCAGGTAATATTTTGTGAACATAATATAAACGATGCGATATGGCTTACTCGTATTTATAATGAAATAAAATTTAATATATAATTATACGATAAAATTTTGGCACAGAAAAAATATGTTAAATCTATACCTATATATATACTAATATACTAATATTATAAAGCTGAAGAGTTTGTTTGAACGCGCTAATCTCAGGAGCTACTGGTGCGAATTGAAAAATTATTTTTGTGTTGAATAGACCATTTATCGAGGAAGGCTTTAGGCTGTATAACATCACGCTGCAACTAATAGGAGCGAAGAAACAATGGAAAATGTGAAAAAAATTGGGGGAAATTATTCATCTTTTAGGGCTTCCGTTGCGTGCGCTGCGAAAACGCTTCAAGTCGTGGGTAAAAGCTATAATTTATAAAGCTGAAGAGGTTGTTTGCAAAAATAAATATGATGCTCAAAATAACTATTCCACGCGGACGAAGTCGCTGGCACAGCTAGTTATATTATACAATCTTTGCTACGCTGAAACTAAATGATTTATTTTTGAGAAACATGTACTTTTTTCAAATTTGAAAATTATTAGTTAAAAAGACTTCTGTAAAAGCAAAACATTAGAAAAAAAATACCTAAGATACCGTCTGAACTTCAAAGTTCAAAGAAACTAACAAATTACAATGAACCAAAAAGTTAACAACTAAATGATGTTAACATTTTTATATACAACAGAAAACTCAAAACATCAACACACTAAAACTAAATGCATTCCCGTCAGAATAACTAACTAACGTTAACTTCTTGATATTATAAAAAAATCACTCCATGCTTGCCCCTACGCATATCGTAGACATGCTACAATGATCACGCGTAGCATCTCTACGCCTCTACGAGCTTCTTAAATCAGTAATCATTATTTTATTCACCTGTGGCGCCCGTAGCTTAGCTAGCGGAAGCAATCGCGATTGCCAATGTTAAGCAAATTATCGACACGGTTAGTCCTTGGATGGGTGATCCAAAAGTGGCATACCATTTTGGGCGCTTCTGTTGGTCGGATGACAAGTTAAATTATGGGTCCCGGCTATTTGTCATAGTACGACAGCTGTTAAGCCATGTCTGAGGCCCTTAAGGCAGTTTGAAAATTCTAACACCAAAGTGGACCAGTCTCATACGAACTAACAATTTTTACATTCACGTAAACATCCATATAACATCTAAAGAAGCTACAGAGATTCTCAGAAGCGTCTACAAAAAGCACCCCAAGCCGAGGCGTTCTTAAATCTCAATTAAGGTTAAAACCGTGTCTCGGGGCCGCACGTACTGAATTAAATTAATGGCTTCACATATTGCAACCGGTGACTTCTACTTACTTACAGTAAGGAAAGTTTTAAAAATGTCTTTTATGTATGTTTTTTACACATTTGTCAGACAGGAATTTTGATAAAGTGACAATTGTACATAACATGTGATACCGAGATTGACGCTGATACTTGCCTAAACTATGATTATTATTGAGAGTCGTAACTAAGTTATTAGTCAACTGTACAGATATTTCTATTCTATGATAATGCTTAAAGTTTTTCTTTGGGAAAACTATGTCAAAAAAGGGTTATTTACAAACAACCCTACATCTCCTACTGTTATCCCTGTAGCGAGAGCGAGCCGGTGCGGTGTTCGTCCAGAATTAATTGCTATTTTTTCGTCTTCTTTTGTTTTCGTTCCCCACAGGTTAAATGTTTTATTAGAGTGGTATTTGTTTATTTAGTGAAGCGAATTGCTCCATTGTTTTAATGAATCTAGGTTGCTTTTGAGAGAAACAGAAAGTGTTTGGTTCATGAATATGGTGAAAATGGTTTCTTGGAAGCTTTGGGTCGCTTAATCCTTTTTGGACTCAAAAGGTTTTTAGGCTGTAGACGTAACATGGCATACTTTATTTATTAATCGCTTTTTAACTGTAAATACAAAATATGAATTTTTAGTAATACAATTATCAAGTCAAGTACTTATACATTGACAAAATCTGATTGCTTTGTTAAGTAATAGTCGAGAATTAAAAACATTTAAACTTTAGGTACATACTCATATCCTTAAATTAACAAGATTTTACTTAACTTTATAAAAAATAAATATAAAGAAAATAAAATTAACTCTTAAATGTTACAATGCAGTAAATATTCTTATAAAATCGCTTTAAATCTGTGCACCTGTTTATAACTACCGCTGAAGTTGATACAAAATTTAGTTTCCAAGTTGAGCGAAGCAAATGACTTCATAAGTCGGTAACACAATATCTTACAATCTGCGGAGTGCTTCAACTACAACTATTTACCTCCACTTCACAAGTTTGGGGGCCGCATGATGAGAGTAGGTTGTTACACACTCGAGCTAAGCATATGAATGAAAGTTTTATTTCATCATTATGGTTATTGTTTTGGTGAGATTAAACCCAACCCTAAGCCACATTTTATAGCTACAACGTCAGTTGAAAATAAACTATATTATGACACATTTCTCAATAAGTGTAGACAATTTAGACAGAAATTTTGTTATTTTTCTTAACATATAATCTATTGAATTCACAATTTGTAATTCAGTATACGAATGTTATATTTTTCCACCATTGTTTTTATAATTATTTTACTCTGGGGTCTAGCGTAAATAATAGACCTAATAAAGCCTTTAACTCCCAGCAGTACGTTAATATAGTACGTATAGTTAAAGTCATAGTGTGCAGGTTTTAGCAATAATAAACAATTAAAGTATCTAGTACCCATGATTATGGGGCTAGATGGCGCTGTTTGATATATCCTGAAATATTTATTTATTTAAAGTTATATTATGTAACAAATAATATTTAAAATAAATTCGATATTATACTCCAACAGCACACTCTTTCCGTTAAAATACAAGATAATCTGTATGCTGTGACGCGATTTGGTATAAATCCGTAGCCGGTGTTGCCATGACGACGGCCCTTGAAGCCCTCGCAGTAAGGCGAAATAATGACGTCGGGACACATACGTCAGCTGTCATACATACTGGCAACTTGTGATCATGGGGATTGTAGTTTCAATTATGTATAAATAAATGCCTTGATACTTTTTTTACCACCATCGAGTTCATAGAAAATCCCAACCTCAACTACTATTATAGTGTAACCATTTTTAACCAGTATTAAGTGAGTATTTATGCCTTTTATAATGCTCAAACTATGTAATAGATCCATAGAAAATATTTCAAACTGCCAGTTCAAAGGCTTGTTTCTACCTAAAACTGTATCTTAGATAAATAAACATAAAATGAAAATTAACAAAAAATTGCAAATAATGAAATAATTATTCCAATAAAATTGCATTCCTTCTAGCAGCGCTTTCAATCGTCTCATTGTATCTTATTTACCTTAATTAACTAGAATTATTCGGCCACTGAGACGGAGTTCCAATTAACATCGTTTCGTCCGCACTGTTCTTATGCCCCGACATTTAAATATCGGGTGGCAAAATCAATAAGCTACAGCCATTTATACTTTTTAAGTTGTAATTGGTTCGTACTTACATCTCGCTCCAATTAATTACGGCTCGAAGCGAGTGTTTAATAAAATCGCTCATTTCGCTTTTACGGTGACAATAAAAAATATTTGCGTACACACTTCTGTGCGATTGTAAAACGATGTTACGAGCACATGTGAGGTGCTTACGTTGAAATAAACGTCGTCGTTATTTTTGTTCTGATACGATTTATTAGTTTAGAATAATTGAATCGTAGTTTTAACTTTGCTTTTGTTGTTTTTTTATACATCTGTTTGATTTTCAAAAAGGCGACTAGTTGACAGAATACATTTTTTGTTATGCACGTCAAGTAGGAGCGTAACTGAAAAAAACTTTGTCCATATTTTTTATTTATTTATTAGACACCAACAAGTACACAATAGATACCTAATTTAATAGCCGCAAGTATGTCGCAGACCTCTGAAGCGCAGATATTGTTGCTCGACACAATAAATAAGACGTAAAATTTTATTTTACAGCTGTAACCGAAAGAAGCCGAAGAAATTACATTCAATTACAGCAGAGCGGCGCAACATTCCGCGGCAGCAATAAAGGTTCCCTAGCGTTCTTCGCGTAAATTTTTCGGACATAAAACTCTGTAAAAGTGAAGTTAGTGAGATGTACAGGACAATAAATGTTTATAGAGGTACCTAGTATGCTGCGAGGCCGCCCCTCTCAATTAACTTAGGAGAAAAATAAAATTGCACAGTTCCTCATTCGGGGCGCAAACACGATTCACGAATGGAGCAAATTGAGTGGGCCAAATAAAGTCCCGCAAATGAAGAACGAAAATGTTTGAGTCTTCACGTATTGTTACGGAAGTCGATGTAATTAAAATTTTAATTTTTAATTAGCAATCTTGGGTTGATTAATTTACTTTTGCATATTCAATATATCGCAGTATTTATTTTAACAACAGAAAATCATTGATTCAGTGATGCTCGATATCAGGCAAACTATACTACTAAACTATCACAAATTTTAATACACCAACTTAATCATTAAACCAATAAAACACAAACCAAAGCTAAAACAATATCAAAACATCCACACATTCCACAAAAAGAGTGCGCATCAAACCCCATCTCTCAAACACAATTCTCACTTATCCTCGTAAAAATTACCCACTAACGCACCTAACCAATTTTCTTTACCTTTGACAAAATCTCGGTTGCTCTCGTGCCTATTACGTAACATTGCCCATAGGACGAACGCGGCTCGAATATGTCCCTCACTCGCTATAACAATTTGAATCTTATTAATAAGTATTATAAGGGTTATTTTGTGATGTGAATGGTTAATGGCAGTTGAAAAAGCATAAGGCATTCTCGCGGGAGGGCGTTAGGCCTCTAATAGGAAGTTGCAAGAGGGTTATCGCAGAGTTTTCAAGTCACGGATTCCACTGAAATTGGGTTGGTTTGTAGGGGAAATAGTTTCAAAGGTGATATTTATTGATATAACGATAAACCGATTGAAAGAGAATGTTTAGTTTAGTGTAGTATTGATAGGTTTCTAACTTTATGCAGAGGTGATATTTTAGAAAAAATTTGAGGCGTTTTTTTTTTAATTTACAAAATAGTGTTAAATATTTTCTAAATATGAATATGAACACGATATTTATAAAAAGCAAAGATTTAGACAATGTCGCGTAATAGTAGCAATACTTTAGAAGCTATTTTCAGTCTTTAGAATCGATTGTTATATATTTATTTCATTTTAACTCAAAAATCTTAATCTTTTTTCCAAAATCGTCTCAAAAATCTCTGCACTAAGATTTCCCTCACGTGTGTTGCCACATGTTGGGGCGACCCCGCCTGAGACGGGAACAAATTAGGAAATCTTTCGCGGAATAATTTAAGAAACCCCACTGGTTTGTACTCACGACTGCTCAGTTAACTTCTCTCGCTGCCGGCTGTTTGATAGAGGGCTGCTCATTTTGTGCTAAGAAAAATAAGCAGGAAATGTTTTAATGTGGATGTGTATTGCCATTGATTTAAGAGCTAAAATCATTGTCAAAATTTACAATGACGACGACATGATAGTAAAAGTTTGAGTGTTTTGGTGCCTTTTTTATAGTCAAAAATACTTGCACCGATTTGGATATTATAATATATCGAAACAAATTAGACTCTTGATTATTTGTAAGGGTTTATTTTATCCTACATCAACGTAAGAAAAACTGCATAGCCCTAGAATATTCCAGCAATGATTTGTCTATATAATGTAATAATTAAAAACTTAACTATCAGTGCTTATCGTACTTTATACTACTGCTTTATTACAAGATGACTTCTAATAACAAAAGCCCCACGTGCGAGTTTTCTATCATAACTCGGGAATCTCATCCTCTATCGCACATTACGCTCCTCTAAACTTCCAAAGCATTCTCCGTACAAAAGGCATCCGCCTGTAGTTTGCACACAAGTTCCCTTCACCCCGGGGCGACACACCACCGGCCTCAATTTCTTTGCCTTAAACAACACCCTTAACATATTTAATTAACCACGAGCCGCTGAGATCAACGCGTAAACCACCAAGCGATAACAAACCCTATCCTACTATTATAAAAGCCCATTATAACAAAGCAAAAACTCGCTCGCTTCTTTCGCTAAATAAGTAAACTCTCGCTTTGTTCGCTTCAGGTGTACTCAGTTTTAAATTGAGATGCGATGTTACAAAGATTTTAATGAAGATTATGAATCAGTATCCGCTTACGTGGCGTAAATCTGCTCCAGGTAAATACGGAGAAGCAACATGAACGTTTGTATAAGACCGCGGCGAGAATATTGATCACAGATTATTGTCGATCTTTCTAATCTGTGAGTGTAATTCGTAAGTTTAATTTTGATAGAAACAATTCGAGTTTGGAAAGAAAATATGTCTGTTCTGTATATAAGTCGAAACTAGTGTTATAGACCAACTTAACTAGTGTTAACTGAGTCACTTAATAGCAAGTTCAGATTTGCTAGAGAATTTAATAGAGTTTAAATTAATCTATTTTAGAAGAAGCCTAAACTTTCCTACGAAAAGTTGCAAGAGTTTACAAGCCTCAAGTGTAAAGCAAACACATAGTTCTTTACTTTTGTTGGCTCTAGCTCCGCGTGCGTAAGATATCCAAACACCGAAACTTGGCAATACTTCATGTCGATCATATTTTCATGTTTTCCCTCACTCGTGAATGCTCAAATGTATTCCATAAATCACGATACACTTGCGAGTTCGCAAGAATGTAACAAAAATACTCGTTTTAACATCTCGCCGATTAACAAACGTTGCTCGCGCCGAGTTTAGCGAATCGTCTCAAATTAATAAAGTTTGGCGCGGAGGCGAGATGATTTCGCACATAATAACAAGTAGCTGAAGACGTAGCAGATTATAGAGATATAACCTCGGTTGGGTCCGCGTCCGCTATCCTAGTAAAATATTGACACAAATCCCTAAACTTATAAAATCGTGCTTCCGTCCCGAGATGTAGGCAATATGGGATTTCCGCCATTTTGATGTAGCCCTGAGGGCGGAGAGACGCGCGAGTACCCACCGAGAGGGTACTATAGGTAACCATTGACTACCACTACCATGACTCACAATATTTGTTGATAATAATAACTACCTAAGTTATTACACACATTTAAATTCCCAGCAAAATTACCATACCAACAGGCATCCATAAAATTCGCGCCTTCTTCTTGAACTCCTGCTAATTGTTTGTAAGTACATATTAACCGTTATGCCACAAAAAACTCACCGCCAGCCACGAAAATCCCACTCCTTTATTTTTATTGAACACAACATAAGCAACACTGAAGGTTGAGCATAGCTGTAAAGGAACAAAACTGACATTTCCGAGCTGAAACTAGCGGTCAAGTAACAGCAAGCTACAACAAGCGAACCACAACCAACAAGCGTTTTTTTTTTTAGTTATAATGATCACTTTATCTATGTGAGTTACCCCCATATTTGCGCGAGGGACACCTGGATACTGCCTGCGATTGTTTGCTGATCGATATCAGCCGGCTTTGTGGGGACAACTTAATGCATCCAACAAAAAATATTTTCCGAAAATCTAACCGAGATTTTGTTTGGATTTCTTCAGATTTGCTGACTGTGTAGAAAATTTAATGTCACTGTATCTAAATATAAGTTTTATATTTAAGTGTTATTTTTTGTAGCATAAGGAAATCTAGAGTTGACGTTACATAGCAGAATAAATTTTTATTTTGTTTCATAATTTTCGCATTAGAATGTAATATGATTTAAGCAGAAGATATAATAATGATTTAAAATAAATAAAAAACTATTTATACTTTACCTCATAACGCTTTTGGATTTCCATAAAATGTTTATCATGAAAATTAAGTAAAATAAATTTAAATTTGTTTAATACAAATAATGAGAATTAAACAGGATGTCGAGTTTGCAAATCCTTCCGAGGAGTAAACAGAAAATATCAACAATTTAACATATTATTATTTATAGATCCCTAGGTGAATTTATTACTCTATTATAAATTATCAGACCCACAAATATTTTATTAATTACGTTAGTATTCTAACGCAAATACTTCAAACAGTACTTACTACACACAAGCATCAAAACAAAACCGCTTGAAATCGAGCACAATACGCTTAATCCTCTCTATGGGAAGTCCATTCGGTGAAAATGGAAAAATATTTGTCTGGTGCGGTCTGGGGCCAGTCATAATGTACCACATACATTTTGATTCTAAACCCCTTGATATAAGGTTTATATTGTGAAAAACCGGGGATTTTTATAGCCTCACTTGACGATCGCTTATTGTCATTTGTTTTATGAAGTATAATTATTTTCTTTTAAAATTCTTTAGTAGCAATGTAAAATCCTTTTTACTTGAGAACTGGCACAATGAACCAGTTATGTCCAAAGAACAAAAAAAAAATACTGCATATCATTTAATTCATTCTCAAAGTTACTCAAACTCAAATTACAAAATATTAGAATTCACTTTAGATTGATGCAAGTTTTAAATATTATGGATTTGGTGAAATTATATGATAATGTTTTTAAGCGATAAGCACAGAAAAAAGAACATATGCTTATGTACATCTTTACATAAAATTTCTGTAAATTAAATTTTATTTTGCAATTCAAACCAACAAATTATTCACATTTCATTTTAAAGCCAACAAAAACAAGACAAGCCTATTGTTGATACCACGTAGAACGGAACGTATTTTCAGTTGATTTTCTTTATTTTATTTGCTCGTTGTATCTGAAATCACGTTCCGTTGCACGTGTTTAGACGCTCAGGTGTTTCTGAGCGAGCCAAGTATTTTACAAGTAGCAAATTGGCTGCCAAGTTGACATTACGAGTACCGCTTTCGGTTTATTTTATTTTGTTTGGGAGGTTTATTTTGAACAATTAATCAATTAACGATTTAAGAACTTTTGTAACTGTTTTCGGAGTTTTTAAGTTGGTGATGATCTACAAAGCATGATGACGAGTTAAAAATTAATATAATTTCTGTTATTTTCTTAGAATATTTAAATTGGTTCATTTAAGTAATGAATAAATATTTCTGACAGTTCCATCGCAAGTAAAAAAAAAAAACAATAATTTGCAAAAATTCACATACATTGTACAATAATCTGATTAAACCTACAGACTAACTTTTATAAGACACACCTTTTTGAGACCTACGTATATTGTCCAAAATAACAATAAATAATCCACATCGTACTAAACTCATGGCCATAACTCAGCTCATCTCTGGTGAGCTCTGGTGACTACTATATCTCTATACCTAAAGATACAACTACTAATAATACCTATCTACGTCTAAACGTGAAACTAACCCACACATACCTAGAGATAGGTAGATACACTACGTATAATACCTAGCTAGTTAACGTGAAAACATCAAACGATAAGTTGGATCTGAAACGTTCCTACAATGTCGTCGGGTCGGTTCACTTCGCAACTTTTCAAATATCTGGTAAGCTGCCGGCGACACTGAACAGCTATGGACTAGTCTATAATTTTCTAAGTGTATCATTTTCTGAGCGCAACATTTTCTATGTGAGCACTCTCTTTCAAGCAAACTGAGACTGTATCACACTCATGCTTCATTCGCATTCGGTACCTATAATACTAATTCAGACTTTGGTCTTCCAATAGTACTAATCAGAGTTTATTGATTTATGATATGTTTGAGCCTCGACACAAAAATAGAAGTGTCATAAGTCGAGATTGTTCTTAGCCATAATAATATAGCTAAAAGACAAACATTAGTAAGTGGTAAGTCGAAAGGTTTCCGCGGAAAATATGTTAGTAAGCCTATCCTTTACTGTTGTATGTCGCCGTACTAGTGGTGCATTATGCAAAATGCGATCATATTATTGAGTATAATAACATCACATGTGGTGTAACATCGAGCGAGGGGCGAATGTGCTGGAACTGACTATAATATTGTGTGGTTTGGAAATATATTTTCTTTGGATGATAAAATATTATAATAGTGCCTAAAAAAAAAGTTAAAGAGTCGTTTCACTGCACCAATTTCATAACAAACTACTAAATGATATCAGAATAAATAAATCTGCAAAAAAAGTTTAAATAATCCGTGATATCAACATTACTGTATTACTGAAAGCAAATAAGCTTCAGTCACAAAAGTACATGTATAATGTGACAAATACGCTTCCTTACATGAGAAAAATACATAGAAAGTCAACAACAAATACTGTTGGCAAGAATTACAAAGATCATATGAAACAAAAATTTCAAAACCGCCACTAATTAATAAACATAAAGTCTATGAAACTAGTCCCAGGGCCCGGGGCGGGCGAGGCCGGCCGTCTCACCGCAGCCTCCGTTTTACGCCCGTTTTATGCCGCACCCAGATTGAGACCGCCATTTAAACCAGATCGCTTTACACTCGACCATTCAGACCTTGATAGAGCCATTTCATTTATACCTAATGACCGTGTAAAAATGCCGGTAGGAGATTGCTTCTTAAATGTTGGATTAATTTATTACCTCAATTGAGACTTTTATTCGGAATGGAGCTGAGATTTAACGGTCGTATCATTGTTGTTAGGATGTTTTATGTTCATCAGTTTATTTTAAGGTATTATTACTAGCAGACAGATACATACTTAAGTTTAATACCTAGATTGTAATACGTTTTGTAACAATCAGTTTATCATTTTGTACTCAAGATTTTTTCTTTTAGCATGGAATAGGCCATTCTTTGACTACAGTTTGCCTGATGTACCACTGTAATCTGAGATGAATGATAAGCCAAAACTTAATAACGAAAGCTACCAGTAAGTTACGATGACTTTCTAAATGAAAGCTTCGAAGTTATATACATGACTATTTCACCATATATCTGATTCTAATTACCATATATCTCATGTGCAAATAGAAATATATGACAGTTAAACCATAAACCTCTTGCACTTGAAAGCCGAGTAACACGATGTAAAAGACACAAAAGCTATCGTTAAATATTGCTCAACATTCCGCACCATTCCTCACACAAAAGTTGAACCTCAGCCTCGACGCCAAACTTCACGGAAAATATAAATCTATTGAGAGTGCGAAGTTATTCAAAAACAAAAGGGACCACCGAAACGGAAAACTTTGACTTGTTGCACCGAAGACGCCGAGAGAAAACTAATAAATGTTTCCCGGGCGAATATAAGAGAGTCAGAGAGTCGCGGTGGCAGCGCGTGACATTAAACTTGGCCATAAAGTGAGCGTGCAATATCGAGTTAGCGACTTGCACGGACCAAACAAGACGGTTTCAAGCGGACTTCCTGGCGTAAACTACTTAAATCTTGACGCGCTTTGGCTCGCCTCTGGCGGAGACGAAACTTCTGCACGTCGCCTGTTGCACCGATATCGGCTCTAAACATAAACATGTAGAGTCTATAATCGTTTGCGGGTCGGTTTCGGATTACTGAGGACAGATAGCGCGGTAGTCCGGAGTGGCTTTTCAGTTGATTGACAGTGGCTCAGTGGCTTTTAGCGGTAGTGGTAACACGCCGGAGTGTGGACTCGCTAACACGTGCCTTTTGATGCTTCACTTTGCAAAGGGCTTTTGGATGGATGGAATTTTCGACGTTTGCAACTGTTAGGTACAGTTCAGGTCTAGATCTAAGTTTCTGAAGCTTCTGTGTCTAGAAGCGAACCATACATAGTAATAATACGATTGGGTAAAACGGAGTGTGTAATATTTTTTTTCCTTTTAAACCTTCCCTAGACCTCCACGAACATTTCAAGACTAAGATAAGATAAATCCGTTCAGCCGTTCTCGAGTTTTAATCAGACTAACGAACAACAATTCATTTTTATTTATAAAGAAGATAGCTGTCCCGGCAGACTTCGTACTGCGACCTAAACTTTTGTATAAATTAATTTCAATTTTTTATTTTTTTCCCCTTTTAAACCTTCCCTAGACCTCCACGAACATTTCAAGACTAAGATAAGATAAATCCGTTCAGCCGTTCTCGAGTTTTGATCAGACTAACGAACAACAATTCATTTTTATTTATAAAGAAGATAGCTGTCCCGGCAGACTTCGTACTGCGACCTAAACTTTTGTATAAATTAATTTCATTTTTTTATTTTTTTTCCCTTTTAAACCTTCCCTAGACCTCCACGAACATTTCAAGACTAAGATAAGATAAATCCGTTCAGCCGTTCTCGAGTTTTAATCAGACTAACGAACAACAATTCATTTTTATTTATAAAGAAGATATAAATAAATAATAATAAAATAATAAATATTCCTGGACATTGCACACAGCGCCATCTAGCCCCACACTAAGCAAACGCTTGTGTCGTGGGCACTAGATAACGAATAGATAGATAGATATATCATACAAATTCCGTAACTTTATTGACTGGAGCTAGGGCTCTATGAATCTACGTTTAAAGTATCATTTAGTAGCATCAGATAACTTTGACCAAATCGTCCGGAGGTCTCTTTACCATCTGCACCCCAATTTGAATAGCCCAGAGATCTCCAGCGATACCTAAAAGCTATTACATTCAAATTGATAAAAGAAGCCACCTGTTGAATTGAATGCCAGTTCTCGAAAAAGATTTTATTGCTGGAAAACGGTGGCTTTGCCGACTCCCGTGGTTCACAGATGTTCCTTAGATGTTTGGATCTCGCTTAACTCCTACTTAACTCGGTGGAAAGTTCCGTGGAAAAGATTTAACTTTGAGCTGAATACTTGTTTGTTACAGATTTTTGCAAATGTTTGTCATGATTTGAACGCGTTGTTTTGAAGTGTAAAAAATAAAAAACAGGGATCGTTAAGCACAGTTATTATTGTGTATCATACTTTTTTATTTTTTAGAAAATGCTGAGGACGGCTGCAAAAAGTATGTAGGTATTATTGACATAAGGTTTTAGGAATCGTGTATTCTCAAGCAATATTGAGTTATTTTTTGATGTGTAATTTGAAAAACCAACTTATAATTCCAAGTATAACATGTAAACTAATCATTCTACAATTTAATCTTTAAATAACTTCAAACAAGTATCTTAATTAACTTACCTACTTCTTTATCACTATGCCTCTAAGCGTATTTGTGTGGTCTGTGTGGTTGGTGGTTTGTTGTGGTGTTGTGTAACAGTCTAAATTTGCATAAAATAATACGGTAGAACAATCGATACCAGAATAACAAAAAATACCAAATGCTAATTCAATTAAAAGAAAAATAAAGGCCAAAAAACAGTCAGCAAAGAGTCTGCCAAATTACCAAAGCTACGAAACAGAAGTTAAACCAAAACACCAACTCTGCACACCCGATGTAAATTGATACGCAAAAAGTGGTAAAATACACAAAAAGTGGCTTTTATAAGCCGAGCGCAGTTTCCCCACACACGCTCCAATTAGCCAAAGCACACAGCCACTTAACCTCCAAATGTAATGAAAATTTCCATATAAGCACAGAATAGTAAATGGACAGATACGTCGATGTAAGTTTTAGTAGTTTTTTAACTACTTACATAAGGACTTACTAAAATTAACAAGGACAGATAAAAAATCTGTGCATGTTTTAGTAGTTTTTTTACCTACTTGCAATAGAACTATCTTTAAAATTAATCGATAACTAAAATTAGAACCAATAATATTCGAATAGTTTAACTGAGTTGCTGCTACGCAGGTAAATATCTATTTTATGTCAAACCAAAAGTTCATTTCGCATCTTCTAGTTTCTAACTTCTAAATAAGTACGGCTACGACTTGGCATATGATTATTCAGATAAATAGAATGTAGCTATGACTATTATGCACAAAATTAATACATACTATGTGCATATCACGATATTTGACGTTATTTTGACTTGTCCATCTGTCTTTATTCCGCAGTCCACCGGGCAGTGGGCGCGCCTTGTCGTGTATTTGGATGTGTCGGCGCGGGCGGTGCTGGCAGCTCGTCGTAATTAATGAAGTTGCTACGTTTAGTATCGGTGATGATAGTGCTTTATGGCTACAAGTCATTGTTATTCATTTTATAAAAGAATATGATGACATTGTGAGAAAATAAGTAGACAGACAAGTTCTGACATTCATGAGATTATAAGCAACTTTCAAAGGCTCTGATTAGCAGTAAACCTTATTAACCGACTTCAAAAAAGGAGGTTATCAAGTCTTTTTAGTATTTTATCTTACTCACAGACGTGGTACCGTGGTACTAATTGAATTGAGCAATAAAAATGCTGTAATTATAATTCAACAAATTGATTGCTCTCGTTACATCACAATAATTAAAATGAAACGAAGCCACAAACAAATGTAGAGGGGAGGAACAATTTATGTCGCTGTGCAGCGAGCGTCGGGCGCGCGTTATCCGCGCGGCGGGCGGCGCGGCAGGCGAGCGGGCGCCTGTATCGACTCGTTTGCATCTGAAATCTTTCCAGCCACGACTGTATTAAGGGGGGAATCGGCTGGGATCTTAATTTATCGAAGTTTTTATGGTTTAATTAACGGAATTCACTTAGGTCGGGCGACGCGCGCTGTCGTCTCCGCGGTCGCCGCTTTATTTTACACTAATAGATGTCCCTACCCGAGCCATAATTAGCGCCAGGACGCCATTGAAAGTTTTAATTGAAAAGCCTTTGTGCAGTTTTATAGTCCGTGAACGAATTTAGACTGTATTTTCGCGCCGCGGCCGCTTCGGCGGTTAATCTTGACACCTTCGCTTTTCATCTGGTCGCTGAGCGCCCGCGGGTTAAATTAGTGAACCGGAGCGGGTGAAATCTGGATACACTCAAGTTTCAGATATTACAATTAAGCAACAACCTTAAAACTTATAACAGAGCGTAAGTTAATGAGAAGAAGCTGTAAGACCGCCCTCATGTTTCGGTAATGAATCCTACGCAAGGCACGGCCGTGAAGTTGGCGAGGTTAATGAAAACCTATCGAATTCGGCAAACTTTCGCCCCGAGCATACGGCAAACTTTTCATTATTATAACGTTCTTGAAATGCGATGAGAAATTAATTCACCCTTCCCCAATTTTGAATTCAGGACTGTTAGTAACCTCTTGGCCCAATTATTATGGCATTTATTCTTTATGGGGTAAACAGATCCGTATTTATTAGGGTTGATTATTGGAATTAATTTGTTTGTGTTATGTTGTCGGGAGATAGAGGGCGGGTTAACCGCGCGTGAGGTCTGTTTTCATATTTAAATGAGGGTTGATTGTCGGCTCTCAGGTAGTACGTCGCGCGACCGCGCCGCCGGCCCGTGGGCCCGTGGGCCCGTGGCCACTCCCGCACGAGGTACGAGCTTGGGTGGAACTTGACCAAGTAGAGTACAAAAGAGTACAAAATGTTACAGTATAAATTAAAATATAACAGTCAAAATCTGGTAATTTGAGTTTTCGTAGTGACCAAACAGTCGCTACAACATCATATATTTTCATAAGACGCCGCAACTGATGGCTTTTTATAAAATAGCCACTTGATATATATTGCATTTAGAAAACTTATATCCTAAAGAAACAAGAACAAATCGCCGCAATTTTTATGAATATGATAGTAACTACATATTCAATAAATATTTCATTTCATACGCAAACAAAAACGTGAAGAGCCCAATCCGCAGACGACAAAAATAGGAAGCACATCGCGACATCGTGCGGAAATGTTGAGAAACAAAATCTGTATTTGCGGAGCGGAATCACATATTCAAACAGCCGTCAGCTTTCGCCAAGGAGATGCAAATCTTTTGCGACTCCGTTTTGAATTATGTTTCATGGGAAATGCACTTTGATTCTTTTTACTGTTACGGCCAGCCGCAAAATAGGAATGAAATGTTTTGATCGTGTTGTTTTATAACCATTGTTATTGAAGCCTTCTGTATAAGACTCTGCCACGTTTGTGGCTTAAGTATGTTCAATTTTATTGGTAGTAAGTATATATGTATATGGTCATAGGGGCATAAAAAGACGTGAGACAAATTATTATTCATTTACTTCTTATGTATATATAATATATATTATATTTCGTATATCTTTCTTCTTCTTCTTCTTATCGAATGAGAGTGGCCAACTCTGGTGTCGAGAGTTCATCAAGCTGCCCTAAGGGCCTCTGACATGGCTTAACGACTGCCATACTAGGCAAACAGCCGGGACCTACAATTTAACGTGTCATCCGACCCATGGAAGCGCCCAAAATGGAATGCGTATTATATATATTTCTAATTTACGTATTTTAGTTATATTTCTTATTTCCTTTTTTTTGTACACCACATTTTTTTTCTTTTTGCTTACTTCTTTCCAGCCGAAGGTTGCCTGGAATAGATCGATTTCAGCGATAAGGCCGCCGCTAGATGCAATTCGTTTTATGTACTGTTTGTTTTAATATGTGTCAACAATAAAGAGTTTATGTATCTATCTATATGATGACATTTATTGTTAAAGTACACATTACTATTACGAAACATCTATGTAGACTTAATAAATAAATTCAATACCAATATAAGTTCCAAAGATCTGCCAATTCACACATTTCCGCTTCAAAAGTTCTCATCACCAGTAAAGAGCTCCCATCTCCCCCAATCTGTCCCAGTGTTCCGCAGAACGACACTTGTAATTAACTCTGTAATCGGATCCAGCGAGCGAGCCGCGGAACCCTAATTACAATTAGCACTGATACTGTTACATTGATTATAATTTGGAGATATTCATTGGAATTATTAAGTGGCGCCATGCAAGCTTTTAAAGGCTTGAGCCGTTATTTAATGTTCAATAGAGATTCATAATTATGGAGCATGTTCTATTACATAAAGTTAAAATGGTTGCAAAATCAGATTTTTGTCTGAACTTAATATCAAACGACTAAATTTTTTGTTTATCTTTTAGAGACATTAATATAATCCAATTTACATAACAATATTTTCCTAATAAAGGTAAATTTTGCTTATGTACCACGTAATCATACTATTAACACATCATCCAAGGCTATCCAACAAATTTCTTTCACCGTAAAATTTGGGTACAGCTTTCATAAAAGCGAGCACAAGTACGAAGGTAACCGTCCAACTAATGTTTTTAATAAAAGCGAGATTAAGAAATCGCCTCGTCGCCGTCTCATTCATGGCGCGAAGAATGTCATATAAGACGTAACTCGCTCGAATACATTTAACACCTCGCTGGCGCTTTCCCTAAATCTGTTGTCATTTGGAAGCGATCCCGTGGAAATAGGGCCAGAGCCCTCGCAAGATATTCGACGCTATTTCTCACTTCACCCCCCTCTTTTCGAAATCTCTCTCTGTCCAAACTGTTTAAATATTTGAACGTGTAAAAAGTGAAGTCGTGTAGTCTTGTTACCTGAATTTCTGATGTAGGAGGATGTGTATGAAATATGTCTTCGTGTGAGAGAGTGACATCTCGATGTGTTACATAAAAATGTACGTGAGACACGGTTATTTAATGTACAGTATGACCCGCTGTGAGTAAATAAGAATATAATAAGATGTAATATTCCAGGTAATTTAAACTTGTATAAGTATAATATATCCGTGAAACTTAGGACACGTGAGAGTTATTTTGTACATTAATTCTGTTGTAAACACAAACGTGTAATTCTCCCGTCAAAGTGCAAATTAACCTAAACACGTGTTAAGCAGAGATCACGGGCGGTTTTCACTCAAAGCCCGTTCGATTAACAAAGGACCTAACCCCGACTCGGGCCATTTGTGTTTTCCCGAGCAGACAAATCGGCAACAATAAAACTGGGGCCTCCTCACAATGCCCCACGCATGGACTGCTTTTAATTTGCCCAGCGTATATCGGATCGGGCGGAGCGCTTAAAAACACTCCCCGGAAAATCCGTTGAACTACGGACCCCGTATTTCGGAGCAATATTTTCAATGCGGCTATTTTCGTCGCGTATGTTTGAACATGTTATTTTTACCTTTTTTATACAATTACGTACTCATTTGTGTTCTTTTTCGGTTGTGTTTTTTTTCTTATTTGGATTCGTATCCGCAAATTATTAAGGTAGATATCGATCGGGTTGAGGAACAGCGATATTTAACGAGGTAGGGTCGCTCAAGGGCGATATTTGTTGATAATTCTATAATCTTGGCTGGAGGCTCTACGCCGGCGGACTGTTCCGCCTCCCTTCGCTACCATTACACGGAGGTTTTGTTATCAGCTGTTTAGATAAATATGTATATATCGACCTTTAAATAAATTCCTGTGGATTTTTAGAAAAGTCATTGTTACAAAGCATTTATTATACATGTAATTTATTTTCGATAAGTAAAATATTTCTCTACTCTTTTCCAATTATCACTTTGTTAAAAAACGCAATGCAAGCAAGTATCAAAGCATAGATATATTTACCTCCCAAATATTGAGCAGATACAAGTAAAGTTAAATTGGCAAAGTTACGTGAATCCTTCTCGTTGCTCTGGCAACATTCATAATGTGACGCAATATTTTTTGTAATATAAAATTATTTTAGGTGGTAACCAAACTTTTTTACCTGATTCAGTATGAAAATAATAAAGGACATTTTATTATTTCAACGTTACTTTTTTAAACAATCATAAACAGATTTTATATTTTAATTTGCTTAAAAGATTCATTAACTCCTTTTGTAACTACAGGTATAACGAAATAACGCTGGCTAAAAGTTTTTTTTGTAAAAGCTTTCAATCCAAAATTTAATTACTACTAAAAACATCACTAGATTCAGTGCTCTAGGTTGTGTAGGCATCAGAAAGGTTACATTTACAACAAAATTAAGTTCCTTCTCATTTTCAACTATGATACAATGCAATTAAGAGTATAAACAAAGTATTCTCAAAAACTTATATTTGGTTTTAAATAATAATAACTATCAAAATATATATAACTACCTACATGTATCTAAAGAGAAATCCTGTTAGAAAAACTATCAAAATAACAACATACTATCATAAAAACCACTATTTCCTAAGCTTCGAGCATAACTTTTCATCGCACAAAGCCAATTTGTTTATGAGTGAAATATATAGTTGTTTATTAGTATGTTGCATGATAGAGCAGTATATGGGAGAATGCGATTAATTAAGTTAGCACTTAAATACTCGTTGGTCGGTAGAGGGCGCGGCCACGCAAGCTTTTATTAAAACTATTCGTCTTTTAGTTGGTAATAAAAATGTTGGAACACGGACTTAAAATAATAGCCGCTATTTAATTATGGTTAAGAATACAACTGCTACTATTAAGTAATATTTTATCTTGTATTAGCTAGGGAATTAAATAGAATACTTTAGATCATACTATTCGTCTTTTAGATGGTACTAAAATGTTGAAATGAGAACTTAAAATAATAACTGCATTGTTCGTGCAGCTGAAATCATATATTTTGCTGCTTAATATGGTCTGTTAACGTTTTGTTTTGCTAAATCTGTTGTACACGAATATAGTTGAGAGTTACTTTATTTACAATAATAAAATATAAAAACAAGGGAAGAAAAACTAAACATACTACTTCTAACTACTACAAAAAGGGGCACTTAGAAAATCTTTAGAAAAGCCTAAAGATAATCTAAGTGCTCCAGCCCACTACCAGAGGGCAGCGTGCACAGCATACTGGCCGCATTACCACGCTGAATGGCAATGCTGATACGTTGAGCCAGAAAAAGGCCAGCATTTTGGTCATGCGTCGCGTCAACCAAGCGCTCCGAGAGGTTTTGGAAAATAGTATGAAAAAATAGTTGAGAGTTGTATTTTAGCGACATTATTTGTATATTTGGAGTTTTATATTTATTTTTCATGTTCAAATACAAGGATAGTCAGCAATTCAAAAGCAATCTCAAAAGTGGCAATCGTTGCCTCTACACTATGCTGGCAAATAAACTATATTTAGCAAACACATAGAAGTACGGTTTAAAAGCGAATTCTCCACAAAATTCACTATCATTTGTTACGTCCAGTGTATAATCCACTTACAATCCACCGCACCTTCCCATTCGTCATCGCCATCGACGAGTCCATTCATTAGCGACTCTATGCCACACAAATCTACACTTTACAGCCTCGAAATAAAGCCGATATTGATGTGACAATGACTGAATTAACGTACAAGGGCTCTGTCAGGTGTTAATGGATATAGTGACCGGCTTTTGAAGGCGACTTTGTTCGGATACATTTTGTAAGCTCTGCGGAATATTGGTTGGTAGAATAAATGGCGAACCGCAGTTTTATCTGCGTTCGTTCTGAAAATCAAGTAGCTGAAATGTTTTCCAGAGTTAGTCTCTGGGTTAATTTTATATATTTTGCTATCCATTCTCTCAAATACATACACCTCATATACGTATGTACACATTGACATGTTATTTATTACTACCTACCAGACCAAGAGACAAACAAATATTTTTTGTGTAAGTAATTTTCTGTAAAGAACAAAGTACCTACCACGCAATAATATGCAAACTTTGGCTTCCTCCATCACAATCAATACGTTTTAAACAAATACATTAGGTACACACAAAACATTAGAAGCATTTAAAGATGTCCTCCATTCTAGCAAAGCTCCGGGGGGTAAGTACCAAAACAAATAGGTCTGAAGTCGTCCCCTAGGGCTGGACACAAGAGCCTAACTGCGGTGCTTCAGTTTAGGGCCTGGACATATTAGATAAGTACTTCGGTACAGATACTGGGAAATGTAGTTAGTAATTATATCAGTTTTACGGAGCTGTTTAGATAATTAATATTATTAAATTAGACAAAAGACATTGAAAAATGCAAGCACAGTCATGGTCTAATACAAAAATAAAATCATATCTGCCTCACTTACAGTTTCCAAGAAATACGTACACAAACTTGCAAACCTAGAAAAGGCATACATGTTGAGAAGCCTAAAGACATCATTATACTCAAATATAAACAATTCAAAAATTGTTAAATTATGTACCGTAAGATATGTAGCTTCAGTCGGATTGACCTGCACATATAAGTGAAACTGACAACCTCACTTTTTTATGTCTTTAAAAGTAAATAACCCCGTACAAACAGGCATTTATTCCCAAGTCTGGGCCAGCATGTAACAACGTCCCATTTTCCTGCTCAATCATCCACTCGAGACGTTTCACGGTGTCTGCGTCACTGCACCAACATCTATACGAACAAATGTCTATCAACGATCGATGTTGTTTGTGAGATAACTTTGAAATTTACTAATACTACAGCACTTCTTCTTATCGAAGGAAAGAGGCTAACTCTGGTGTCTAGAATTCATCAAGCCGCCCTAAGGGCCTCTGAAATGGCTTAACGACTGCCGTACTAGATAAACACAACCGTACCACAGATAATACCTACCTATAAAAGAAGGTCTGCAAGATGTTACGGTAAAAAATAATAAGATTGAGATATACATACTTATTGTACATGGAATAATGAAAAAACATACGCTTCTCTGTTTATTGAACATGGATTCTTGACTGTGACTGTGCTTTGATAAAGATGTTGAAATTATGATTAATGCTATATTAAAAACAAAAGTTTACATCTAACAAATAAAATTAGTTTAATTTCCAGAAAAATCACAAAAAATATTATTTCCTAACCTCCAAACTAGATGCTAGAAACTATTTTATATTTATTATTAAAGAAGCAACATCGTAACAGTCTCAATTAAATCACATCTTTTCGTTTTACTTAGCTACGATTATAATTCATGTCTTTCAATTCAATATAATACATACATACCAATCGATAAATCAGAACAAACGATAAACATATTTGAACAAGATAAGCTTAGAATAAGCAGATATGGCAATAAGATTAAAATTGTCCCGATTTTGAGCCCACTCTCATTCAATATGAATACCGACATAGCTATCATCGGAACCGATATTACATTTCACTACTGGAAACCGAAAACTGAAGAGCAGATTTGTGCATTTTTATTTGATAATTTATTTTCTTAGTTTCTGGCATATATAAATGAGTAGAAAGTACTAAAATAGTCAGGAAGTTAAATGCTTATGATATGTATTCAGTATATTAGCTTCTACAAAGCTTAAAATACTTACGAGGCATAATATTAAAATAGAAATCGCTATTAGCGATAAGGCCGCCACTAGTTGTGGCAATATTTTTTAAGTCTTTTGTGTTTCTGTTTGTCTTTTTTTTTTCAATGTGTGTTACAATAAAGAGTTTTATCTATCTAAATAAATAAATAAATCTATCTAAATAATAAATCTATCTATATAATCTATCTATCTAAATCTAATACTGACAATACTAGCTGCTGCCTAGGCCTTCATATTATAAAGTAGATTTGAAAGCTAGCTTAGGTGCTACTTTTATGTCACAAAATAAATAAAAATATCTTTTTCTACTTTTGATACATATTGATGCCAAAAACGCAAAATGTTCCTATAAACAGTACAACAAAGTCCTCTCTATCCATAAACCATTTTTTCCCCTTGCGTCATACTATAATTAAGAATCGAATAAAAACTTATCTGCATTTTAAATACAAGTCGTCTCCATACATTTCCTTCTAGTTCAGTTGTTCCGGGGCGTCGAGCTTCCCCTATTGATTACCCAAAAAGCGGAAAATAAAATCGCCTTCAGCTCGCGGAAACACAATACTTTGGACTCACGAATTCATCAAAACACAGCCCCTCCACGGCTGCCACTTAAACGAATTAAATTTTACGTATTCCTAATAGAAGCTTCTGGATAACATGGTAAAGTTTACAAAAAAATATAGGAATGGAACTATAGTACTAGTTTGTATTAGCGTGTTGATTTTAAACTTTTAATTAAAATAAATGTAACGTTATTTCATAAGTAAGTAATTTTTTTTTGTTGACTTACTATTTAAGTTTTGTATAGCGCCAATAGTATAACTGTGTGGTACAGTAGGAAGCTACAACTACCCCGCATGTTCAGCACATGGGAAAAATATATCTTTAGTCTTATAAAAAGTCTTCTGCAATATTCTGAATCATTTAAACATCATTCATGCTTTTTATGAGTTGAAAACATCAAAAATATGAATCTCTCACTACAAATACCACATGATGAAACTGGAGCAGTTTTTCTATAAGCACAACACACTCCACGATAGAGATATCAAGTTCATTATTTCCCCAAAAATGTCGTCTTAGTACCGGCTGAAGTATCCGCGCAGTAATATTTTGATGTTCATAATAATAGAAGAAGCGACAGAGGGTGCGCGAGGGTTCCGGATTTATTCGGTTTTTATTACTTTTTTTACGGACCCCTGTGAGAATAGACGTATGGCTAACAGAGTGTTATGTTACGACCGCTCCGTTATACCACACCTTTATTAGTATTTATAACAAAATGAACCGCAGTTTCGGGTTGGAAGTCGTCACTCGTAAACTGATGCCGATCGATGGACGCTCAGCCAGGATCACGGGTTTATGTTATGTTTTTCAGGGTGATAAGTTTGTTTTTGTGAGCGACAAATTGGGAACAATTTATGTTTTTCCAGGGCAATATTATATAAATTTGAAGTTTTGAAAATCTATATGGGTATCGATAAACATGTTATTTGGACAGGTATCATTTTAATAAACTAGTTAAATATGGTCAACGGCCAGTCGGACGTTTCAAGTACCGCTGGAAGGACCAGATAGAGGAGGATCTGCTATAACTCCATGCTACCGAGTGGCGGGAGATAGCGCAGAACCGAGAGTAGTGGCGTCTCTTTGTGTCGGAGGCCAAGATCCACTTTGGGTCGCAGCGCCACATTAGTAAGTAAGTAAGTAAGTTGTTTTACCTGTTTCAATAAACGTTTAGGCCACAGTCTATGTAAATATAAATAAGTAGAATCTGTATGAGTATATGTATGTTACCTAATTCGTTATTGAAACGTATCTCTGTAGGTTTTGCTTTGCATTTGCCTTCGTATCACAGGATTGATTTAGAAACGTGCGCGGTCATTGAAATAAAATAAAATGTTTACAGACTCCTTGTAGCACCTCAAGCAAAACTGTTAACACTTCCAGCGGCAACCATAAAACCTCACAAAGGCAAATAGCCGTAAGGAACGCTTCGATTTAATCCAAACCTATCTGAAGATGTGTGAAATAAAAATAAGAGCCGCATCAAAGGAGGTTACAATGATAACAACAGAATGGAATAGACACTGTTTACATCATATAATTCGAACAAGACTTAAATTGGATTATGTAATCCTTTAAACGTAGTTTATCATTTGCCGTAATAAACAGAAAAATTAAAATAATATGTTCCATCTGTCTCATGACAATATTTTAAATTAAACGTGACATTTTGGTATTTTGCACAAACTTACCTTGTTCCTTAGGCAAGAAATAAAGTAAGATAAAACAATCTACAAAAATACTTATCAATACACCTGCTTCTTGGCAATGGCAGACTCAGATCGTAAATTAACCTAATCTTGTTATGCTGTTTCTTTGGTAATCGTGTTAAAAAGTACGGGCTTGCAATGTTTCGCCTTCCGTAGTAACCCCACTGGCTCAATGGCCGTAACGGAGTGTTTGCATTTGATAAGACGGGGTAAGGGTTGGAACGATACTTTAATGTTGCTTTTGTTTCTGACGGCGCTCGTGGATGAGGTCGAGGTTTTTTATTATATCTTGAACAAAATACTTAAAATTATTTTTGTTTTTAAACGGTTTTACACCAACAGTTTAAAAGCAGATTTGTCAATACCCGTCTTATTACAAAACGCGGTTTAAATATCAGTCCAAGACTTTGAAAATAAAAATTCGGTTCTTGTTGTTCAAACATCACATACAAACAATCAAATGTCAACTTCAAATTGGGACGTTGATTTATCATTGGTTACATTTTGACAGTTTGATTATTATGACAGCAAGACAGACAAATTTTGAACAGCAAAAACGGACTGCATTTTTTCAAAGTTCTGGACAAAAAGTTAGACCACGTTTTGTAATAAGGCCCATGTGACCAGGGATTTAGAATACGATATATAGCGGAATCGTCTGTAAAGAGGATAAGATTATCTACATATATTATGTATATTGACTAAGGCTGGATATTAGTATTTATGTTCATCACAAGTATCGGATTGATTTCACAGCATTATTCACGAGTAAGTGCTTAGGTACACAAACATATCGAGAATGCTGTTGAAAATACTGCATTTTATGATTGAACTTGCCGTTACAGTGAACCGAAGCAAAACAGCGAGCGTCACCGTTAATAACCCCGAGTCGGCGGCCAAAGGACATCGCCGCAAAAGGACCAAAACTAAATACAATTTAAAAGGGAATTCTTAAAGAGAAGACGCTCGACCGTCGCAAAAAGATAATTTGGTCGGCCATGCCCCAGGTCGCGTTTGTCTTTTCTATTGTAAACTTTTATATCACCGCTTTATGAATTATTTTCAGTTGTTTTTGCAGACGGTGAATTCAAATAGGTGCCGCGGGCGAACTGTTTTAGTTGTCTCAGTTTTCTATGTTTTCATGGGAATGAGGGAGCGCTTTCTGAGTAAGGTCAATGGCATTTTGGAGATTAAACTGATTTAATATACTCGTGTATTATTATAGCATAATATGATCCCAGTTTACAGGTTTTGACTAAAACTATTACGGACACTGTTCCTCGTGGTTTTAGCAATTAGTGTTGGTTAGACTTATTCTGTTAATAAATAAAACACACTATTCATATTAAATTTTAATAATAGTATGCACGCAACGTACCTAATTTAAAATAAAACTCATCATATAACATCATTTTTTATTACCATAAGTTCTCTACAACACCACAGACGAATACTCACAAGTCATTCCAAGTTTGTTTGGAATCCTCCAAGTAGTAGGTTGCAATCGAGAAGCTCGCTAAGTTCCACACAAGCGTACAAGCCATGTAATTGCCATGTAGAAGGTTCCAGAGCATAATTATAGAGAAGCTGTTCAATTTGCGAGTAACTACTGTTTGCATATTGATTTGTGGCTTGCGTTCGGGCAAATTGATAGCTTTGTGATTAGATGATCGGTGACATTGAACACGGTTCTATAGATGTAATGCCGTATACAAAATATTGGTATGTTTTGGTGTCTGGCATGGGATTTGCTCGTCTTATGTGGTATTTATAAAAAATGGAAAAAAATAAAATAAATTAAGATAAAAAATATGTAAATTTTCAACAAATTACAAGTTTTTATTGCAAGTTTTAAGTTTATGTTGCAAGTTTTTTTTTTAAATTATCTTCTGTATATCCTACATATGATTATTATGATGCGTTTATATTCTAGCCAATGCAATCAAAATCAAATTTACAATACCAATCAAACAAGTCTTATGCAACATTTTATAAATACGAGTATGTATAAGTTACCATTCGTAGGGGAATGATTATATGATATTATATTCTTCATAAATAATTAGTAGACTATCACCTACTCGACTAAAAAACATCCTTGCAACATTTCAGTGCTCATAAACGATACAACTCACTCAAAACAGCATGAAAACAACTTAAAAAGTTCACAAAATCTGCTACGAACGGTGCACTGACAATCGCAAATAACAAGCATTTGAATAAACGCGACAAAAAGAAAGAAACATTGTTCAGCTTAAAAATGTGTTCGCATCGCGACTATCTCTCCACCCGTAAGGAATGTTTTAGTAATACAAGAGCCTGGGAAAATTTAAGTAAGGTTCTACTTTTTACTATTTACTTCAAAAAGTGCGAGAGTGAAATGTTTTTTTTCGAACTCAATAAACCATTTGTGTTGATTTACGTGGAAGAGGTTGCTTTACATGAGAACACCTAAAATATTGTTCTAATTTCTACTCTCATTTTAAGTATCTAAAATGTATCAGTGGTTCAAATAGATTATGAAATTTGCAAAAGTTCGTTCGTTAAAAAAACACAAGCCGATTGATAAATTACATACAATATTAGTCTCTCTAGTCATTGCTTACGCTTGCCAAAATGTATCACTAGTTTAAGGGGCTCTTAGGATGGACCATCATATTTCCGTCCACCACCTCCCTAATACACAGACAGGCGTTGACGAGTCGAATGAAAAAGAGCACGCAGTCCCAAGCCCAACAAACGGAAGGAGATTACCCACGCTCCGACTGCTCTCGACTTGTACAAACAAAAAAACTCCCGCTTTTTAAAACAAGACGAAATTGCCATAGACTGGGCAAAGACGACCCGGGAATATTAAAAACGTTTTTAAAAAGACAACAGCGTGAGTGCTAGTTATTAGTATTTTTATTGGCCGAGTGGATGCCGCTTTTTGTTCCAATATTCAGGCATTTTTAGGGAAAATTTTTGGGATTGTTTGGGATGTTCATTCATTCGGGCTCGTAGAGTATTGTTTTTATAAGTGATAGAAGATTGTGTATGAATATTTATCACATTACTTCACCAATTTAAGCAAAAATATTTACTTCTCATAACCGATTTGGACATTAAAATATATATGTTATAAAATAAAATATAAAAACAAGGGAAGAAAAACTAAACATACTACTTCTAACTACTACAAATAGGGGCACTTAGAAAATCTTTAGAAAAGCCTAAAGATAATCTAAGTGCTCCAGCCCACTACCAGAGGGCAGCGTGCCCAGCATACTGGCCGCATTACTTATATTATTTTGTTATAAAATACATCTCAATATCCTCTACACTAAATAATTTTCAACATCACATTCTACAAAATCCCTTACCATGTAAGAAAGAAAGCGCTCACAATTTCTCCTCATAAGCATACCATTTTATAGAACATTCTCATATCGCGCCCGGCGCTCCAGTAACAAGATACAAGTATTCATTACGCAGCAAACGATCATATTGCGGCGAGATCCGCCGCGGCTGCGCGTATTTTTGTGTTAACCCCCTCTGATTACATCCAAATTGATATAAATTGAATTTTAAACCTAGCGGGGTCGATTCTACGCCGCGCAAGACGGGACGCCAAGGAAGGGTTATTTGTTAGCTGCAGGGTTGACGCACGATGCCAAGAAACTAATGTTATGCTCCATTTATGAGTGATCCGCTTGTTTTTCGGTACGTTTGTTGTGAGTGAGAAAGGGGTGATTTTGGAGATAGTTTTGAGTAAATGTGTATTGGTTTGATTGTGATGATAAATTCAAAAACATCTATCAATGGCGACATAACCATTGAATGCAGTTGCAATTTCAATAGATAAAATTAGAACAATTTATTGCATATATTCGGCCATTTATACTTGTAATTAATTCTGATTTCTCGTCGCAATAATAAGCTTCAATATATAAGCAATCTTTTTCGATAGCTTATAAGTATGTATGTATTTCTGGATTTCATTATTGAAAACAATTGCTTGATACGGAATGTTTGTAGATTAAAAACACGCCTATCATACTTTTCTCAAATCTTGAGAGATTTATATAGCCTTTAGGTTGTAATGCAAGCAGTCACTCATTATCATTATACTTGTACACTTCACAATCAACGCCACAACCCACAAAGCCCCGGCCCCGTGTCAACCCTGAAACATTTAAACTCCATGTAATAAGAGCGATGATTTCTCGTCTCCAAGCGTTTCATAACCAACCAACTACCCTCGTCACTCCGAGTTAACTTTGTTTTCACTTATAACGGGGCCTTTATTGCCCTTATTTTTCATGCTAATCGTAATTTAAGCCCGGTTATGGTGTTTGGACAGATTTGGGGAAGTTTTCAAGGGTTTGCAGTTATCTTCTTGGGTGATAATTTGGTGGGATTAAAACAGATTGTTTACGCAAGCTATTTTTAATTTAAATTTCGTGTTTGCAGTTGAGGTTAAGAATAAATAAGAGACGACACAGAGTTTTATTAGTAACACTGATAAAGACGAAATAAATAACTAATTGCTAGTCCCCTGCCAACGAGTACATTGCACATAAGATTGAAAAGTTCTGTCAAACCGTTTCGGACTATCCATTCCCCGCCGTATAACCAAAAAAAATATTTTCTTCTCAGTAATAGTAAAGTTAATTGCTTTTCAGTAATAACAAATTTCTCCTCACATGTCAAAGAATTTCTTCATTCCCTAACACTACTCCACCTACATTAGCATATGGCGCAATCAGCTAGCCACTACCGATGCATGAGAGGGTCATTCCACGTTTCCAAAGAGTGTCGTGGTATCACCTAGCGGCGGCTAAGTGGATTGGAGAGAGACCTCATCTGTTCCCAGTCAGACGGGGGGTGGGAGGAGCAACGATATAAGACCTAGTAAACTACTCCTTTTGGTGAAATAAATAATATACACATACATAAGTATATCAATTATACCCCGAGACACCACACAGCAGGCTCTATAAATACCGCTCAAACTTATTGATCATTTACAACTGATTGATCGTGTATTGTTCTTTATTTTTAAGGTCAACTCTCAATATACCTGATTTGGCAGTATTACCACAGAATACTATTGTTTTCTGAATTAGCCAATCATAATAATTTATATTAGGTACATAGTGGAGCGACTACCATTATATCTCTGTATCATAGGAGTACCTATTTGGTAGGTAAGACTGACTGACTATCAGTTTATGCTAAGGAGCTGACATAACTTGGCTGATCGGTACATATACATATGTATACTATATACGTACCATATAAAATTAGCAGTCTCTATATGTTGTCTGTGTTTGGGGGTGACACCCGCTTGCGAATTGCGTTAAATAAAGTCAAATTGAGCAATAAAGGCTGGCTCCCCGCAGTAATGCAATAGGACCGGCCGGTGCCACAGTATACCACTAATTTACACTCGTGTACTCCCCGGGGTACAATGTAGATTGTCTTAGGAAGCGTCTTCAGATTGAGACGAAGAAAATATTGGATGGTGTTTCTTACTTGTGTTTTTTCTCATGATGATAAGCCACTGCTACACAGTTAGCAGCTACACTTTACTTACAAAGAGTAAGGTAGATGTTAGACTAAGTGCTACTTAGTATATTACGAATTGTTTTGTTTTTTCCTATGTTTGGTAGTTTTGCCAACGAGCACAAAAGACAAAACACTAATTTATCAACTTTATCAATGATAATAATTTCATTTTCACGAACGTACAGAAACATACAAATTTATTCCTTTCTATTAATAAAATATCTTTAATTAATTAAGAAAGAACTTATAATGAATTTACTTAATTTTTTAAGTTTACTATTATTTAACGTAACTGAAAGAGTTCTACTGACTTGTTACGTTCTATTTTTAGTTTCTATTTCCATGTAACCAAGTTGTCCGAGCTACGAAACATGTAAGAAACTTGTCCAAACTTGTCCAGCCTCAACTTGCGAAATGTTCCAGTTAGAATTACCCCGTGCATACAAACTTGAGAGTTAGCTCCCCAAATTAAATTTAGACACCGCCGTTTATTCTGGTTAATTTCTCAACAAGTTTGTATAATAGTTTTGAAGAGGTGGCTTTACTCAGCTTCAATTTAGGTGAGTAACAGATTTAAGCAAAATATGGTTTAAAGAGCTAAAAGTTTGGTCGACTGTAGTGACTGCATTGTGTAAATTTTATTTATATTACATTAAAATTTAAAAAGCAAAAGTGTAGCATGTCTGTGATATTCAATATATCTGTGAGCAAGACTGATATACTTTTTCACAGACGAATCATAAACGTACAATCAAAAATCACACTTTTAAAACTCTTAAATAAGAACTATCTTACGAGTACGCATAGATGTAAAAAAATTAAATAAAACGTTAATGAATGTAGTATGCATGTTTCTTCATAATATCTATCTGCCCATAGAATGTGTTATCCTTCTATGTATCTAACTAACTATACATAGAAGAGGATCGAAAGTCTGAATATTGGAGATATTTAAAAAAAAGGTTTGGAGATGCTTTCATAGCAGAACACGTTCCAACGATTTCTAGAAATTCTGTGTTTATGTGTATGTTTATTTAGGCTCATCAGACTAAAACGGCTGAACGGATTATCATGATGTTTGGTATGTAGGTTTGCCGTCTTAGAAATGTCATAAACTACTTTTTGTCCTAAAATAATGCGAGCGAAGACGCGGGCATCAACTAGTTAATAAATATATTTCCAACCTTTTCACCAAACCAACCAATAATTTAATCGTCGCGTGACAGAATCTCCCACGTGGCTTAAACACGAGCCTTATATTTTATAGTTCCGCGAATTACATTCTATGTCCTTGAATACAAACGACAAATTTCCATCAACCGACTCTGTTTACGGCAAAATACTTTTTTCATCAAATGAGATTTATTCCTTCAAAAATATGCAAAGTTGAGACACCTCCAACCCTCTACCTACAAGGGTACGGGGTTACCACAAACCTTATCCATGATTGTTTTAATAATATATTGTGATATTTTGTTTCGTCATAGTTAAAAAACATTTCACCGACCACTATAGGTACAAAATGTGGTAAGTGCTACCATATATACCATAGCCGTAGTCAATATGTTTTATGTAGTAACACAGTACAGTAGGTAACACTTCTGAATAATATATTTTGTATTTTGACGTTTGACTACAACTCGCCTGATGTTATCTAAGCAACATTGTATTCTACGTTCTATTACGACATGATTGTTTTAATAATATATTGTGATATTTTGTTTCGTCATAGTTAAAAAACATTTCACCGACCACTATAGGTACAAAATGTGGTAAGTGCTACCATATATACCATAGCCGTAGTCAATATGTTTTATGTAGTAACACAGTACAGTAGGTAACACTACTGAATAATATATTTGTATTTTTTTACCTATATATATATATATATATATAGGCTCACGTTTGATGTTATCTAAGCAACATTGTATTCTACGTTCTATTACCGACCTAATCCGATCTTGTGATAGTAAATAGTTGTGATGATGAATTATTAATGTTTTTACTTTTAATTAACTTTGAAACACTACCAAAGTTACCGTGACAATGACCGTATTAATTATAATTTTTTTTTTTTTTTTAATATACCTAAATATTTGTGTCATTGAATTAATCATTGATGGATTGGGAATTGACACATGACAATTCAAACAAAACACACAGAAACCTGTGTGTTTATAAAAAAAGTTAATAAGTAGTTACTTGTTTTTTTTTTGTTTTTCAATCGAAATCTTTGGTAACCCGCCAAAAACAGAGGGTGCTAAAATTAAATTGTATCTCAGCATTCTTGTCACGTGAAACATTAGCGGCGTCTCCGCGATAACCGCGCCCTCCCGGCTTCATTCAGAATTAAAATTTGTCGGCTGATCTCTCGCTGACGGGAACTGATGGATTACGAGACGACGCCATTTTATTGTTCATTTTTGGAGACTAGAATAGGAGTACCTACGAATTAAGAATGTGTTCTTAGTTGTGAATAAATCGGTAAGTTAAAATTAGTTTTTATTATAGAAGTGATATTAGTGTCGAGAGTTTTCAAGCCGTATCAGGTGTTTCTCTCAAGCAAACAAACAAACAGCCCGGATCTACACGCAGTGGCTGTGTGTTTTAATATTTAACAATTTTGTGATTATACAGTAAAATAAAAAAAAAATTGTTAAAGCATTTACAAACGAAAGAATACTAAGATATAATTTTAAAAAAATGCACTCAATTCTTGCACATATTTATTATTTGGTCTAGTTTTTTAAAATAAACCCTAAGTATTAATAAAAAGTTAATTCATTGTATGTAGGATTTTATTTTGAACACCACTTATATAATAAGGTTTACAAACATTAACTTTTGACACATTGTCAAATTAAAGCAAAGTTGCGTGTTGAATATTGTGATAATTACGAGTTTAACATAAAATTAAATTAATTGGAAAACAATTTTACTCAGTATGAGCTTAATTATTTAAGCGATTCAAAGTTTTGATTATTTGGACAGTTACTGGAGAAATTTTATTATATAGCCAAAACAACGACAGACGTTAATTAACATTTTATATATGTTTTTTTAAATTATGTACAACACAGCTCAAGTTTCCAAATATATGCTTACCTTTTCAGCTGGAGTAACCAAGGGTTTAGAATTTCAATACTCCGTGTCCGTAAGATACGTGTCAAGCTTTGATGCCCAGGAACTGAAATAATCTAAATATTAAATAAGCGTTAAAGTTTAATTAAATAAGCGTTACAATAATTATCATCTCTTTTTATTGTAAGGTTGTCGTTCTGTCTATCAATATTTTAGTTGGAGACGTTGCCCAAAACAGAAACAGTTTTCACATAAAGTTGATTGAACGCAAAGTTAGCTATGGAATTAAACTATTAAATTGTACCCATCCAATATGAGTCTCATAAGACGGAAGTTTTTAAAAATAATTTGCAATGCCCATTTAGTATTCAAGCTGCAAGCGACGGCGCATATTTTATATTTATTACAGACGAAGGAAGCTGCAACGCTGTGCATTCGTTTTATTTAACGGCCTCTTATAGGGTCGCAAATATCTCACTAACAATGGAGATTACACATACACACACTTAATTTTTTAGTAAAACATTTAAATATTAATATGGTAAAACTAACTTTTAATTTATCATCCTACAAAGAATTAATAAAAAAAAAACTGCCTAGGCAGTAAAAAACGTTTTTTACAAAATATCTCAGTACTTTAGCTTTCTCATAACCCATCCATAACATCTGTTGTCAGAGCACAAAATAAACGCGTTAATACAAACAAATAATTAATTAACACCATGATGCCCGAATATTCACCGCCGAAAAAGTCATATTGATATCTTAATGAAGATCAATCATCCCTTAATAAGATAATCAAACAATGACCCCCGATGTTCCCGCGCCGGGGATCAGTAGATAAATATACAACCAGTACGTTAGATCTTGGTACCTACATTAATAGTTTGACAAAATCTCTTATTTGTTTAATTGGTATACTTGCTCAATGCATATACGTACAAATGTACTCAATTATGTGA
The DNA here is from genome assembly GCA_964023185.1 of Macaria liturata. Lineage (NCBI taxonomy): Eukaryota > Metazoa > Arthropoda > Insecta > Lepidoptera > Geometridae > Macaria > Macaria liturata. The sequence goes on along the minus strand of OZ026824.1, from coordinate 7,452,157 downwards.
ATAGAACAATGCATGAAATTTTTCCAGAGCCACGATCAGGCTGTATCATGAGTATTTTGTACATGATTACCTGATTTAAACTGCTACTTACGCGGTCTTTATTTGAACAAGCGCCGCAAAAATGTTTATGTGACACTTTACTATTTTAATCGCAAGGAATTAAATTGTAAGTGAACATTTTTCTCCGTCGCTGTCGTCTTATATGAAACAAGCTTGCTAATGCAAGAAAAAAAAAGAAAAGATGATCTCCGGATAGTAAAACTATGAATCAATGCCAGATCGGCTTGCAAATTACGGAAATTAATCTACATACAAACTATGCGTTATTTGCTAAATGCTTGATTTTGTACACAAAAACTTTAGGCTTTCTAATGATAAAATTCCAAGCTACATAACTGCATTCCACGGCCCCGGTGTTGGCTCAAGAAATTTGGCGCAGCAATATCGAGGCCCTCTGAGGGAATCGCCAATTTCGGGACAAATCGAGGGAGATAATTATGTTTGGAGTTGGTTATTGAGGAGAGGAGAGTCAACACGGCAGATTGGCCCGGGACGGACGACGTGTCCACACCCTGTATGGTAATATGGACAAGTTTGCAAACACCTTGTATAATGTATATATAGATTAGGTTAAGATTTGAGAGGTTTGGGATGAAAATTTCAAGTTGGCTGGAGTTTTTCTTAAGTAGGTGTTACTCTCGGTTTGCTTGTTTTAAAGAGCATTGGTAAGTGTGTGTCGTGCCAGAAATGAAGATCCTCGTTTTTTTGTATTCAATGTTATATATAATCTTGATGTAAGTATATAATATTATCAACATACTTACACTTCTTCAAAACAAATACAAGATTGCGCTTATGACATGGGTGATTTGCATTTTTTGACATTAATTAGAAATAGTTAAAATGGTTTATTAACTACATAATTATCACAATTCTTGACAGTATTGCACTCATTCAATGCACCTGCTTTTTAAGTCTATCAAATAAACTGTTTATCTTACCATAAACCGAAATCATGAGTTCGTTGATAAAATGATTGCAAAAAGCAGGACCTTAATTCCTACCATTCATAAAAATTTAACGCACAATATGGGTGGTTACGGAAAGGGTCTATCTAACCCAACAGATTACAATTTGGTAAATTAATAACCTTTACATACAAATTACGGGAATTGGGTTAAGTACCACGTACATTTAGTTGGCAGGCTTTAGTTTCGTAAAGGTGTAAAACTGTAGTTACAAGTATTACAATAGTGTACCTTATAGAATCGGATTTAAGCTCAAAGTAGAATGTGTAATAGTTATGTTGTTAAAACGCATACTAACTCATTGATGTTAGCTAAAAGCTTGAAGTTGTTGTGTTATTAGGTTTTATGTATATTTCATATGAGTTAAAAGTGAATAAACAAATATCGAAATCCAAAAGTTGATTTATTTCACTGGCCAATTCAACGAGCGATCAGTCTATTAGTGTTTAATTTTTCATACCTATTTCAAAACCAAAAAACATATAAAAAGAAGCTAATCACTCGTCAATTAAGTAACTTTGTACGAGAGTGGCCACCTCTGGTGTCAGAGTTTTGACACCGCCCTAGGGGCCTCTGACATGGCTTAACGGTTGTCGTACCATGACTAAGTTTATAAGCAAGTCACACGCTAGTCATCTACACAACCATCACACAACATTACCAGCCGGCATGTACGAGTAGGTATAGCAATGTAGCCTGAAATGCTCGCATTTAATCCCGTTGATAGGTAATTTCCAAACCTCCCCCGAGGGTATTTCTTAGCGAATCAACACTAGTGTAATTAAAGCATTCATTTAAAGTTACCGAGTCTCTTTGATGTTTGCCGGGGACGACTAGTGGATGTAAATCAAGTTAGACTGATTGATGATGCTCTAACGACTGAAATATTGTTGGACCATCCGTTTTAGATGTTTGGACAATAATTGTTGGAAAACTTACTACAATGTCAGAACAGTTTTAGTGCTTAGTGTTTTTCTCATTAATCTTTGTTATAAAGTAGGTTCTATTTTATTCAAGCTTCAAATATTAGCTTGGCTCTGAGCCAGAAAACGGAACAAAATTGCATATTTAGACATTATGAAATGTGAAGGTACCATACCAAGCAAATCAAAAGCCGTTAGCAATTTTATTCAATTATAGAGACGCTGAAAAATAAGTAAATTTAGTTTTTCGTTAGTTTTACTAAAAAATAATTTTGAAATCTATCGACATAAAGAGTTGGTTACGTTTTTACTTAACTTTAGTACGCGTTAGGGTTGTCACTTCTCTTCCAATCCAAGCTAGGGTTGTGCTGGTTGTATCTCCGCTAGGGTTGCTTTATTAGCATTTTAATTAGCTGTCGGTCGCGCCAGTCTCAGGGCTGCCACCTGCGCCTCGCCTCTTGTCTCCTAATGCATATTTTTTATACTAAATGAAGGTGACAAACTTTCATATTTTTCATGAGACAACTTTGTATGAGATGAGTTTTGTTGCTATTAACAATTACTAGTTTATTGAGTTACTGCTCTGTTACTATAAGCCTTTTAAACAAAGAAGTTCTAAGTCTCACTAATAATGATAATACGACCAACCTCAAAATTAATTTTTCGTCTTTTTATCGTTTGATTATCGTTATCCAAATTAGGAAAAAATAAATAAAAAATATTTCTTTGTTTTTTATTTTTATTTCGTGTGTTACAATAAAGAATATTCTATCTATCTATCTATCTAAAAATCATATCAAGCACATTTAATTGTAAACAATGCTTGTAGATTTTTGATTTCATATATTAAAGTTACATTGTCGACGAATTAAAGTAACTAACAACTACTTCTAAAACTTTTTTATAGTTAAAAATACCGCGAAGCACTAAAGCACTATCAATCTACTCAATCGTTTAATTCCAACCCCCTTCTATCTGGTACTTTAAAACATTGTCATCCTCCGTAGCAGGTATTCTAATAGTTTCCGATAAAGCCCCTTTGTTCGAACAAGATTGGCAGTTCGATTATCCGTGTCTTGAGCAAAAAGGCATCGTAAAAATTAGTCTCTTGAGTTTGACGTCCACTATATTGGAATATTTTGTGCAGATAGGCGGAAGTCATGGAGTATTAAAAATACATTTCTGTAAGCATCTATGATTGCATATACCTGTTATAAAAGAATGTATGATGTATTTTTGAGCTCAAATGTGTTCACAATGATACAAATAGGTATAAAAAAACTCAAATTTACAAAAGTCATAACAGTGTGTGTATCTAGGCAGATCAAGTCAAAAAAACTGTTAAGCTAAGAATTTAATTTTTGTTATATTGAAAGCACCGAAAGATAAACAACATGAACAATCGTTTTTCTAAATTACTCATACTTAAAACTCAACAAATTTACTGTATAATATATTTCTACCTACCTCGCATTGATATTTCCCTTGCCTAGCTGCATAATGGCGGAGTGCCCTAACTCGCAGACTCCACTAGCACTCCTCAGAGAGGCGGCAAATTAAACGGGCTGAAATAAGACCTGTTTAACGCAGGAAAAATGATCTTTTTCATGTTTTAGTGCTGCAATCGAGGGGAACTTTGCTAATTAACTGCTTTGTTGGATTTAAGTGATTATTAAATCCGAAGATGATGTTCGGAACTTTTGCGAGTGAAATTTTATACTTGCTTTGGGTTTTGAGCCAATTTCACGAATGTTTATTATGTTTGGGAGTATTATTTTAAAAGATTATTTTATAACAGTTATGCGACATAAGATTATGATTGATAAGTTGAGGCAGTTTTTGCTGCGCTTTATTTTGTATTCCAGCAAATTTCAAGGAATTTATTGTGAATTAGTCTTATTAAATAGTTATCAAAGAACAAACAATTCAATTCAATTCAATTTTAAAGGTCTTTATTGATTCATAACTTATAAAACTAGTACAACACAAGTGTAAATTTTAATCCTAGTGGTACAATGAACTTGATTTACTTACTGGTTTTTCGTGCACTGGGCACTTTTAAAACAAAAAATACATGACAAACAATTTTATTGGTCTTTTTAAATGATGTGGACGAGTTGGTGTAACATTATGTATAATGTATAGCCCCATAATTTTATGTACTTAAACTTAATTTAAACTTACTCCCTTAAGTACAAAGTAGCAATTTGCCAAGTAATCATGGCATTACACCGGGAGTCAAAGAGCGGCAAACCAAAGCGGTTAGAAAATTAGGTTTCACAAAAACATTGGGCACAAAGCGTCGCTATAAACATGGGATTGTCCCGTTCACATTTAAGTCTTTATTATTTTTAAGTCTTTCCGAGAGCCCCTCGTTCGAAAGTTTCAGACGACCCGACCCCGACGGAAAGTTAATTTCTTTTCGTGTATTTTAAAATTAATTTTGCTTTTGTGGCCAGACCGCCCCTACACGAATTGTGAACGCAAAGCGGTAAAAGCTTTTCGTTATAATAGACCAGAAAAATGGCTCTTTCATCGTTTAATGCTTCTCCACAATTGAAGAGCACGCGTTGCTTTTTGGGAGGAATTTTAAACATTCGCGTTACACAGTAGGCAATTGATTGTTATGCTTATTACGTCATATTATAAATGTAAAATTAGTAACAATAAAAATATCCTACTATATAAGCTTTTACTAAAAAAATAGCATTGCCGTCTACACAGGTCAAAATAGAATTTATAATAAAATAAAATAATAAATATTTCAGGACATATCACACAGCGCCATCTAGCCCCATACTAAGCTTACGCTTGTATCATGGGGACTAGATAACGGATGATTTCGAGTAGTTGTAGATGAAAACATATATACTTTTCTTTTGTAAATACATACTTATTATACATAGAAACGACCAGACTCAACACAAGTAATTACAAATTTTAAATATTCATAATTACTTGTGTTTTGCGGGAATCGAACCCGCGCCCCTAGATTAAAAGGCAGAGCCACTACCAACTAAGCTAACGGAGCAGTCAAAAAAAATAATTAATTAATTGTGTTAAAAAAGCAAACATAAGGCCTAAACTATCACCATAACAAAATCGTTTCAGCCATTTGAGCTTATAATAGGAACAAACACACAAACTAACAAACGTTCGCTATTATAACACTAGTGCATAGAGAAAAAAATTAAAAAAACGAAATACTACAACCATTTTTTATTGTTTCAGTTGACCGGCAGAAGTCTCGAAGAACCGCTAACTGAAGAAACCGACCAGAACTTGGATAACAAATAAACATAAGCAGGTAGTATAAATACAGATACATAAAACCTATACAATAAGCAAAGGTGAACCTATGCAACTCTAAACACCATTCGCACAAATGAAATCCACAAGGTACTCATAAGTTTTCAGCACCGAAAAATAAAAGTATAAACGCTGAGAGAGTGGAAAATGCAGTCTGGTAAAAATGAAGGCTAGAACTTAACCGTAGCACTTCTCAACAGGTGCTGAGGTTTTGCCATCCTAATTGTCGTTCATATTTATGACTCGAAACTTGGAGCATTTTGCTCGGTTCACCGCCACTACACTGCGCTCTGGTTCTTTTTGGTTCCTTCTTACTTAGGAATGAAGCTTTTACTTTAAAAAAGAGTCGGAGATATGCTGTGATATTGTAACTTGTTTTTAGTTTATGGTGGTTAACTGGTTAACTTTTAAGACGTATTATTATTATATACACGTAAGTTTAAACAATAAAGGATTTCACTGTACCTATTATTGTTTCCGTAAGGCATGATTAAATTTAGTTTAGCTTTTCCGAAACATGTCGAGCTAATTTTAGACATATTTTTTGACGCTAGCGGGTTATTACTACTAAATAAAGGATTTATTAATTATCTATTCTTTATCAAATATTGTACAAGTCAATAAAACAATAATCAATTCATGGAAATAAAATATTGATAGGCAATGCTCTTTTTTCCAATTCAGAAAAAAATTTGCTTGTATATCTTACAATCATAAAAGCACGATCAAAAGGTACCTAGGTACAGTCTAGCTCACTCTACTTGAAACAAAGCTTGAAATTGCTTCCTTGTACGGAGGCATCGAGTTTTCTTAAATAATACATAGTAACGATGTAGTTAATAGTGTCATTTCAGTGTATCCTCGTTTGTGCAGGTTTCGAAGGGCGACCGACAAAGGGCACGCGACTTCAAAGCCCGGGATCAAAGGCGCCGCCCTTTGATAGCGCCGCCGGATAAAACCTCTATCGGACTAGCGTTTGATATCTTATTGTCGGTTAAATATCGCAAACATCCTCTCAAAAGGTGTTACTGTTCTTTAAGTATCTCTAACTCTCTTTATAAAGAATTCTTGTGTCAACTTAAATACGATCAAAGAAGCTTAGAACGTTTCTATTGAAATTATTTTACGTGTCGCTTCTATTTATGTTTGGAAAAGCTTCTCAAGTAGGTTGAAGGTTGAACTTCTCACGACTGCGACTTGTTTTCAGATGAATTGACCGTACATTTCTATGAATTTTGTTAGAAAAGCAAACTTAAATAGGAGGTACTTCTACTTATAAAAAAAATTGCGTTGCTTGCTCACACATATTAGCAATGGCAATGAATGCATTTTAATATCTTACTTAGGTACCTACTAAACTAAATTTAGTTGCATTTCTTTTTCTTAACAGTAGTTTACCAGTTCAATAAGTCACTTTCAACAACACAAAACATTACAATACCGCTCAAGTCGTCATATTCCGTCATCCCATCCTATCCCTGTATTCCGAGCCTATCAAATCGGACACTCCAATACGTCTGCCACCCGTCCGTTGCCGGATTAGCGCCGGAAGCGGGCCGGGGCGGAGCGTGTCCGTGCACGTGCCCCGGCGATTAGACGGGACGATGTCGGGTCAGATGTAAACAGCCTGTTTGGAAATTAGAGGATATAGATGACTAGGTTCCTGGATTGGGGAATTTAGGGTCGGTTATTAGGTCACTAGGATGGTATGGAATGATTACACACGCAATGCAAACACTAAATTCGAGCATTTAGTTCTAAAATAGATTGGTTGTAAGTTTTAAAAGCATGTACACACTAGCATGTGTCACTATGGATCAAAATACAAAAATATATGTTCTTATCCATAGTTTTTAATTCCTACAACAATTCAAGAATAATCACGGCGTGAATAGGGAAGGAGCTTTAGTTTGTAATGTGTAACAATATTTGTATAGTAGGTAAATGACATCCCAATTTATCTATAGTAGAAAAATCTTTGAAATTACAAGCACTTTTTTATTTAATAGACGAAGTTGTTACCAAACAATTATAACATTCAAAAGCTTCTAAATTTCCACTTCATGAGATTCGTACATCACACAGATATAAAACATTTGAAAAAAAGAAGAGAGAAGAAATAAGAAGAAGAGTAGAGAAGTGCTAAGAAGAGAGAAGAGTCAAGACATACTGGGTTGGTCACGTGTATTCTTGGGGAATTAACACATACCCGAGATGTTATTGCTTGAGAATACACGTAGCTGACGTAGGGTATACCATCGACATCGCACCATGGCTGCAACGCGAAGACTCCAAAAATCAAGAACATAGAAGAACACGTTTCAACAATTTCTAGAATTTGTGTATGTTTATCTGGGTCTGTGTTTGTAAAACGTAAATAAACGCTCCTCTCCAACGTTTATTTAAACGTATATTCAGCAGTGGGTGAACACGGGCTGACATGATGATGATGATAAGAAAATTAGTTTGTTTATTAGACTGTTCGATCTTTATTCTCATGGAGTTACAAAGGGTGACAAATTATTTGAAAAAAAATTGGTAAACTGCAAGTAAAACTGTTAGTTCATATGCAACGTGTTTAGTTTTCGATAAATCTCCATTAAAGGTATAATAATAATTATGTTTCCCTTTCTCAAAATGAACCGGAACATGCACAGCGGCGAAACCTACCCATTCCTACTACTACATATTATGTAGTTAGGAGCTTCGATAGTTAATTTATTAGGTAACTAGCTGGTGCCCGCGACTTCGTCCGCGTGGAATAGTTATTACCATAAAAACGATTCTAGTGAGTTAATCTTAAAAGATAGACATATACTGTTGCGGACATTTAGTTAGATCATTTCAAGAGGAATCATTTTTTCCTGATTATTTTTTTGATATCTTGAATCGTTTTCGCAGCACACGCAACAGAAGCCCTCAAAGATGAATAGTTTTCCCCGTTTTTTCCACATTTTCCATTGTTTCTTCGCTCCTATTAGTTGCAGCGTGATGTTATATAGCCTAAAGCCTTTCTTGATAAATGGTCTATTCAACACAAAAAGATTTTTTCAATTCGCACCAGTAGTTCCTGAGATTAGCGCGTTCAAACAAACAAACAAACTCTTCAGCTTTATAATATTAGTAAAATAAAAGATAAAGATAAGATAAAGATAATAAAAAAAACAACAAATAATTATAGCAATGAAAGCACAACGACTCATGATGAGTCAATTAGGAACATGGTATTCCCAAGGCAAAAACAAGTTATCGCGGTATCATCCGCTGATAAAATATATAAAATGAAATCATTTGATCAATGACAGTTTTATCAATACCTCGCTTTTGTTCCAAACTCATATCACTTTACGACCTTAAATAAATAATTTGTTCTGGATCAAAACCAGTTTGAATGTATACTTAGCTTACTTGGGAACACATTCTGTTTTGTGTACCATTATAAATAAATAAAATAAAATAAATTTGGTTTAGTAACCTCCATAATAAAATTTACCTATTATTCATAATATTTACCATTATTTTTTCTATTTTTCAGAAGCTGCAACTGCTGATACCACAACACTTCTTCGGCATCTTCATCTGAAATAAAATGTAACGAATCTTTATTTACTTCTTGAAAAGATATATATTATTAGAAATATAAGATTATGACTTAAATAAATAAAGCCGCAACAAAATGTATGAATAGTCGATGTAAAACACTGGAAGAACCTGTGGGAAGAACCCTGTCTACTGCAACACAGGGAATCCTAAAGCAGTAGACAGGACCTCTAAAGCAAAATTGTTCGTAAATGTTCCTAAATTAATATTAAGGTACTATTTGATAATAAATCCATGTTTAAATCTAGATACTATTGTAACTGTGAAAATGACATCATGTTTTAGTGCAAATAAATGATTTTTATATTTATTTTTAAAATAAACACATTTACAGTCATAATGTTCTGATCTAACTATACAAAATAAATATTATCAAAACCTGAAACTATATGTTTTATTTATATATGAAGTAATTAAGCCATCCTTATGGGACAGTTTCAATGGAGAAACTAAAATTAAAAGTAAGTTAGTAAGTATAGTTTCAATAGAGAAGGACAGAATAGTTGCCTGTTTGTTTTTAAAAAATATACATATATTGGTATTTTGTTACTTACATAGCAATACTCAAAAACAATTTCTTGACTGACAGTTACTGTCGGTCAAGAAAGATTTCCTACAAAATAGAAAATAATTAGGCAATTATATGGAATGAAATGACAACACTCAGCTATGAACGAAAATATTTATTTGCAATAAAAGTAAATCACTGAAAAGAGTATGCCGCCTCCAGCTTCCTTCCTAGGCAGAGTAACATTATCCTATTACACACCCTAAGACCTAGGTAGTACACATTACCGCCTAAATACGAACCTACAATCGCTTGGCCTATGTTAGAGTAACTATAGACATTATAGGTACCTACATAATATAGTTGTAATATTTTTTGGAAAAGTAAACTTAGGTTAGGCTATGGGTTTTATGCACCACTGTAGAACTGTATACTAACAAATAGGTATTAATTAACATGCTTGTTTGGAAGAAACCTATTCATGGTGGACTTTAGACCTGTGAATTAATCATTTACTTATTTACAAAATGATAAAAATAATAAAATAAATATTTCAGGACATATCACACAGCGCCATCTAGCCCCATACTAAGCCTACGCTTGTATCATGGGTACTAGATAACGGATGATTTCGAGTAGTTGTAGATGAAAAGAATAAAACAGCTCCAGGCACACTATTTTGTGTTGAGAGAAATATATTTTGAACTGAAATGGATGATAAATCTTATTATCATTAGATACCAGTAGAGTAAGATATATACCACCCTATACTTGTAGGTATAGATGCATACAAGGAGAGGTCATACTAATTTATTTAACTGTCACATTAACCAAAACATGAATCCAGCATTATGATAGCATATTAATAAGTTACTATAGGTTTCAAAAACAAGAATCTCCCATTTCACCTGTTTCGACTAGGTACTCATCGGATTCTACTCACTGCGACTATCATCGAATCATGAAAAAAAGATGGAAACGTAAGTATTGTGATGAAAAAATACGTAAGTACCTATAGTCAAAGTTACTCTAATAAAGACCAAGCAATCGTAAGTCAGATTCTATCATAAATATTTACACAGTTTCCGTGGGCAATGGCAGAATCTTAAATACTACAATCACCTCTCAAAATAAAACATAATATATGGGTAATTTAAACTTTGAACATACAATATTTCGTTTGAACGTCGCGCGTCGATCCAATCTGTACTCTTAGATGTGACTTACCTAAGAATTATTTAATACACATTTAAATAGCATCGATAGGACAAGTCATAGTTTATTTCTACAAGCTTTATATAACCTTTGAGTCACATTTTGATCAGGTATTCATAACAGAAAAAAAACATGGTCACATACAAAAATATTAAGGGCAAAGTTTGATTCAATGATTTAATTTAATCACGCTTGTAATATACATATTTAAGTCAGATAAATCTTTACATGTAAGAACTATATAGACCTCTACAGTTCACATTTACAGTAATAAGCTTGTAAGGAAAAGCCACACGTATTATTGAAAAATTATTTAATATCCTATCTAAGTCGTCCACTAGACAGTTCTGTTTTCATTAGCGGCAATATTTCCATTTGGAACCAAAATATATTAACTTATCTTTTCTTGAAATAATTATATTGTAGGACCGTTATGAACGGTTTTACGATAATATTCAATTAGGTTTGATCATTATGTAGCAAGGTTTCTGAAGTAGATATCGTTAACAAAAGTAAAATTTGGAAATGCTATTTGTATATTTGGGCTTTATTTAGACTACGCTGTCAATAAAACGGATCGGATAGTGAATGGATACAATAATAGTTATACAGGTGGTTATGGAAATAGCACACACAGTTAAAATATTGTCCACTATACTCACGGAACGACCCTGCTGTAAATAAATTATTAATGAGTTAGTCTAAGTCGTCAGCCTCGGGGGAAGCTCTGGGAGCCTGACTGGAGGCAGTCAGACCCTCGGCTACTGCGTCCGGATAGTCTTCACTTCGTCTGCGGTCGAGAGTAGGGGGCGCCACCTTGTCAGTGCAGGCGGCCGCTCCGGCGGGCTCGACGCTGAGAGATGATGGCTCAGCGATGTCACCGCCAGCCTGGGCGGCGGTTTCCTTGATCGAAGTCCCGGAGTTATCTCTCGGGATCTCCTGGATCTGCATGTTTTCCCCAGGAGGTGTGATAGCACCCTTATCGGGGGTGGTTATAGGCCCGTCGTTGCTGTCCTCACTCTCGGAGGTGACGGGCGTGTTGGTGCCGGCGGTGGTGGTCTCTGGCGCGCGCGTCGCCACCACGTCCCCCGTGTGGGTGGTGTTTGTTTGCACGGTGGACACGGACGGGGTCGTCTGCGTGGTGGACTGGACAGTGTTCTGCACTGTTTGTGTGGTGGACTGCGTAGTGGGCGGGGTGGCCTGCGTGCCGGTGCCAGGCGCGTCGTGGTAGGCCGCCCCGCTAGCCAGCGCGGCGATGCCCGCCAGCCCCATCATGCCGGCCATACCGCGGTGCGTGCGGAGAAGCAGCTGCTGCAGCTGCGCCTGCTGTAGTATCACGGGCAGCTCGTAGTGGTGGAAGAAATACAGCATTGAGTGCTGCAACAAACAAACACCCATTATTCAATATTCAGAACGCACGTCCCGAGAGCTCAGGTAGCTCCCGGACACGAAGGAAGCGGAGCAATAAATATACGGTAAAGAGATAAGCTGCCAATAGGTGTGCGGGCGAGACGGGCGCCCGGAGATTATGAGACACGTCCGTCGAATTGAGCGAAACTCTTTAAGACAAATAAATGAGCGCCTCGTGACAGCGCCGTCACTCCTCCCGTCTGTATTTATTTATTTCTGGGTCAAAGTTCCCTCCCTCGCGACGTCCGAGGTAAGTTTTAATTAAGAAACTTGTGACCGCTCCCGACTCAACTTTTATTCGAAATTATATTTTCTGATCCCCTCGTTTTGATTTTTTTCGAGTGGTGGCGGTGTAACGGGTTGGCGGCGACGAGTTGCGACACCTTCATGATTTATTATGCGAGCCGTGAGCCGCGCCTCAAAGATAATTGAAAATTTTGCATCATTTTTTGCATTCAACGCCCGCCGTCACCGTGTAATATTCCAAGTTGGCCGCTTCGCCAGTTTGTGTGGCGGTATACATCACTACCTACAATATATATTGACAGACATTTTTTCATAAACCCACGCCGTAGCGAGCTCAGTAACCAAAGTGCATTACATTGTAACAGGCTGATTAACACGACGACCCCGAATTTTCAATCTGTTCGCGGTTCATCGCTACGGCAAATAAAAAAAAGGATCAAACGTTTAAAAGGTATTTAATGGACAGAGATGATGCCCTTTTATACGTCCATTAAAATAGGTCGCTTTGAGCTTTACCGCTGTTGAATGCGTGAATAAAAAACGAGTCCGTTTTTTATCAATTTTCAGATCGTTTGTAACAGATTACCGGCGACCGACAAACTTTTAGGGACTTTCATGAGGCCTGTGGAAATAGGGAATTAGGCTAGGCATAGCTTTGAGCACGAAGCTAAAGCAGATTTAGAATTCATACTGCCAACTGAAACATTAAGGACAGGCCCACACATTTTTAGTATCTACCAGAAGGTTATGTAATTAATTTGAGATTTAACTCGGCTATATGAATTATGCAGCAAGAAAACAGGCCAAAGGCGTAAAAAAGCGCTTGCACTTTATGAAAGCGCTCTCAAAGATGCAGAGCCGCAGCCGCGAGCACCTCGGAGTTGGACCGAACACTTCAAAGGGGCGCAACACTTCTTTGTGATGATAACATTTTTAGCCGCAAAATTGTCTTAAACACTTTACGGTGCGGCGCGTTGATTATGCCAAGACGGTGGAAAACTCGGACGAAAATAAAGTTATTTTCATTTAAAATGCAAAGAAAAAACAGCGGACGCCGCGAGCTTGGCGGGTCTGCTGGCGAGAGACATTTTTTGTGCTAAAAGAATCCCTTTCATTTTACTAATTTTGATGCAAACACGCCGACAAATGTACCTCTATCTATAGCCAAGTTAACCCTGAATATATTACTCCTGAATCAGAAGAGAGAGTCATAATAATAAAGTTTTCATGCACTTAATTCTGTAGACTTGAGAGGTAGGTATAATAGTGTTTAGGTTGCCATTTGAAGCGTACCAAAGCGGTTAAAGTGTTTGGTTAAAGTTTAACTATAATTTGCAAGAGATCTGTAAGATTACATCACTTTGCTGCGTTACCACGGCGCGGGACCTTTTCTGTTGATTTAGGACTTGGCAGTTAATTCAAGCACGGCTATTAAACCTTCGCAATAACAAACCTAATAGTTATAGCTACGTTACTTTACTACTTACAAAGAAATAGTTTAAATAACTTTAATACATAGAAACGGTATAATTAAAAAATATTTGAGCATAGAAAATGCCTTAACGTACATACTCGTGCGTATCAGATTTCAAGAAGTAAACTAGTAAAAATAAAAAAAAACTGATATAATATCGGTTTAGTTACAAAACATTTTGGGTGTTTTTAGTTACTTTCTATAAGGAGAACAAATCTCATTATTTCATGCCAGTATCATACCATTATTTAAATTAAACAAAAGTGTTTTATGGCATTTACCGTTAATCACGTGTGGCGTAGTTATATGTCCCATATAACAAACACATGTTACTTTGTTTCTGAAAAGAGGCGAGCGAGTCCACGAACTTCCACTGGTCAAGTTCAAATGTTAATAAGAAACATATGACATGCGTATACTTAAGGTTTTAATAAGTTAGTACAAAAATGTTGCAGGCCACGACATTATGCGCGCCGCGTCCCGCCCGGCCCGGAGCGGGCGCCCTCATGAAATATGATTTTTATTAATAAGTTGACACGCTCGATGATTATAAGATAAGCCCCCATTTTGCATTCCGAAGGGGCTCCTTGTTTTCGTCGCCGCCCTCTCTTAGACGTAATCTAGAGAGCCGGAAACATAAGATTTAATAGATCGGGAAAAAATATCAACAATACAGTCAAATGCTCGCGGCTCGGCTTGCGTTGTTTGAAGGTAACAATATAATTTTTACACTTTTCTTTACTAAATATTAAAAACACGACTATGTGTCATGGGTTTGAGTTAGCTAGAACATACAGAATTAGCTACCAACATACTATGTACGTTACAATATATCTAAAAATAAAATTAGATTTTTATGACGATATGATAAAATAATTGATGGATAAGTAAGGAGTCTCCACATTGTTTTATTTGTGTCTGGAGCCCTGGCAAGGGACCCTCACCGGGCACGCTTTTGACATGCTATGTAATCCGAGTACTAGTGATACATTGTCGATTGCTTTATGGCAAAAACTTATTACCTTTTTTTTTTAAACTTTATTTCAATTATTTATCTAGATCAAAATAACGTTTACATTTTTATATTGTACTACATATTTGATTTTGTAACTCAGTACAACGCATCTTTAGATAAGATTTTTAAATCCCGAAACAAAGAGTTATTTTTACTATAAAAAGTTATTGACTTTTAAATGGACACATAAGTGTCGAAATTTATTCTGGGCGTGTGTATATTGTCTATAAAATATATTGTCCATAGAATTAAGTTCTCAATAATAATTAGCTATTACATACTGCTTACAATCATGATTCGATGCAAAATGGTCTAGTGTTACTAATTAGATTGAAATGAGAGAGACAATAATTGGACACACGTATAATACTAACAGCAACATATTGTCTGACAAAACAAAATCACAAAACAACGGGGCTTATTTTCGTACAATAAACAAATAATGTTCATATTCCAATTGTAATATGAAGAAATCTGAGAAATAGTAAAACAAACTACATATGTGTACAAACTGTTATTCTATAATATTATGATTCAGGAACTTAATTGGAACAGATATTGTGTCTGCATTCTATGTGATAATTATAAATTAGAATAACCGTAATATTGCCACATACAGCTCGGTTCATTCACAAATTACCAAAGTTCAACGTTAACAATTCAAAGCGATAGTCGCGGCGCTCATATCTAAGATGGGTAAAAGTGACAAAAAAAATTACGTCTTTGTATTCCTTGAGCCGAATAACATTTATTTTTAACTAAAACAGGTTTGCACTTGACCATAGTTTTCCCGAAGGCAAGCAATAGCTATGGTCTAAGATGGATTATGCTTACCAGATAGGAACCGGTTCATAAATTGTAGGTCCCAATCCCAACTGTTTGCCATAGTCCAGTAGACATTAAACTGTATGCAAACCCCGGCGCGGCAAAAAACCTTAAATACCAGAGTTCAAATCTCTCAAACGAATTTATTTTTAGCAACAGATTTATTAGCAACTGTTCCAGTTCTCAATAAACCCTGTTCCAGTCTTTGTAACTTAACAAACGAACACATTTCCCTAGAAATATGTGAACACACAAATGTTGCTAGGACTTTTGTTAACTGAAATCCTCTTAGGCCCACGGAAAACACATACAAAATACCGGTTATCAGTACTTGAAAAATACTAATACTAGCAGGTAGAAGATAACAAGAAATTCTTAACGATTGCCTAAATTTAATTTTTTTGGTACAATATTTTTTGTAAAAGATAAATTCTTTGGTATACTAGTAGCTACCGTCTATTGAAATGCGGCTAGTAATATTTAATATTTGATTATTGTGATTTATAAAATAAAAACACCTTGAAATATCGCAGAGATCCAGCAATGAACACGTTTGTAAAAAAAACTAACCATTTGTTTGATAAAGAAATTGTTTGTACGACCGATTGGTGGCTTTCGATTGATGGAAAAATGCAATTCCAATATATAAGGCACACTCTACAGTTTTATAGGAAAGAATTGTTCCCTTCTGATCTGTTAGAGGAATGAAACAATCAACAGATTGGCTACTCGGCAAATCCTCTTACTTGAATATTTTTAATATTTCAAACTTGCTTTATAAAAACTGAATGCAAGATTTTCTTTATTATCTAAGTAAAAACAATGTTGCATTCAGTTTTCAAGAGGATTTAGTGTTTTCTTTGAGCCGTTAAAAATCATAAAATAAACATTATCTGTATGAAGCAAGCATTAAAAACTAAGCCAAAATCAGTCCATACGGTTACGAACTAAAAGAATCATGACCATATGGTTTAGTTTCACAGAGCTCTGTTTTTGTTTGATAAACGTTAGACAAACAGACACAGACATAAAAAAAAAACATTTTGATGTACAAATAAGAATGCGTACTTAGCCACTTATCATTTAAAACAGAGCAAATTTCAAAGCATTTTTTTTTCATGGATGTGTTTACTCATTGCGGCAGCCTAGGGTGTAACACGCTTACCTAGAAGATACCTATTAACTATTATTATTTTACATTTATAATTATTCTAGATTTGATAAAAAATATTGAAAAAAAATATTATCAATATAATTTGTGTATATAAAGGCACCAACTATCTCTCTAGAACATATGAAGTAGTAAGTACAAGACTGGCAAGCCCTGTCGGAGCGCGGTCCGCTTATCCGTGTTATTAGCTTCCGCCTCTGGCCCCGCCGGAAATCGACGCCGAACGTGGCCTTCACATGTATGTACATTACCGGTATACAAGAACTGAATTGAGTGAGTTTCCGCTAAGAATATTTTAAAGCAACCGGAGCCTAAAGACAAATTTTTGGTTTTCTGAAATAAGAGAAACTTGCATAACCATAATGACTTCAAAACATTTCGGTCATTTGTAGACTGCATATTTCAAAAGTACTAGAAGGCACTGCTAATATGTACTGACATAATTATCTTATACCATAAAATTACTACGCCAATTTACCGTACAAAAAAGATTTGTTGGAATTCAGCTTCTCACATTAATGTTTCATCTAGCCAAAAATAACCTTTGGCATTGACCGATATATCATATCTATCTGTAAACGTACCTTTATATATACTTATATATAATTTTAGAACGTTATCATCAAACACGATATATTGTTGTATAGACTGTGTTGGTTTCCAAACCAAAATACAAGCCGTGAGCTACAAAAACACGGCTGTATGGGATATAATGCGAGAGGTCGACGGCGGCATCCCCGCGGGCTGCCGGACATATTACACGGACGGATGTTATTTGGATTGGCCCGGGATACGTTTGACGGAACTTTGACGGGACATGTCGTCGAGAATGTTGTACGTGCAATTAATAAATAAATATACGTGGCTTAACATCGGGCTTAGTGTAGTCTAGGGCGTTTCTAAGACGGCATAAAATAAATTAGTTGAAGCAGAAATTGAATTATTTTTGCTAACTACCTAGAACACATATAATAGAACACCACTCGGATCTAAATAAAAAACAAGTGACCTTGACAGAACGTACCCTAGTATGTATGTATTTGCAAGATACATATTAGGTAAACTACGTGTCTTCCTATCAAAGAAGTGAGTTTAAAAATGTACATGTCATTAAAACATTTTCAGTCAACCAAAAAATATGAAACTTACGAGTATGAATGAACATCAAAAGCTTAGAAAAGAAACGCTACACATCGTAGGTCTCCCGTACCAGCGTAGTGACTGTAGCGAGAAATCTCACGGTGAGCGAGGCTAAAAAAGGCTCACTGTCACAAATAGAAAGAATAACGTATGGGGTCGTGATTCGTTGACAAATGCCTCACGCACGGGAATAGGGAGAGGATTTTCAGTTTTAAAAATAATAACTTTGCGAGTTCGGGGGCGCGCTGCGGCGGCGCGATAACAAATATGTTGGAGGGCGTGAAATGTGTTGGCTCCCAAGACGAGACCGCTGTTTGGCCGTCACGCCTGTCTGCCCGTCTTAGCGGCTGGACACAACAGCGGGGGATTACACCACATTCTATTTTATTTGGATAGGCGGGACAGTCATGAAGATCTGAGTAACAAATTCTTGTTGAGTATTTTATAGAAGATCGCCGCACATAAATTGTTTACAATTGTTAACAAAAAGCTCTTCAAAATATGGCCTAACCCTAAAGAGCGCTTATTTTTTATTTGAGCGACGAGAGTGGTTTAAGGAGCGGTTTATTTATGAATAAATTCTCAAGTGTAGTTTAAGAAAGAAATATGTCTAGGTACTGCTACAACGTCTAACTAAAAAGTTTAAGTAAATAAATATCAAAGTTTGAAACGAGCAGCAACAGGAACACAATATCAAACCGGGAGCGAGCGTGTCAACTGAAAGCTAATAAGGCTTTATGCAAACAGTTTATATTATCAAAGGTTTGTCTACGAACAACGACATTATATTATAATAACGTCTCACTATAGCGAAAAGTATCTGACACACGAGACAAACAAATCCATGATAGCCAGATATTAATATCACGCGATATGCCCCATATCATATCTGAATGCTAGTTGGGCTGTCATCATGAAGACATTTTTTTAGAACCATTATTACACATTATGACAGTCAAGTTGACACCACTTGACCGCCTATTTTCCAGAAGCTATATACGAACAAAAATCTATAGTCAAAAGTTGAATTCGGTCCACCAAATTCGATAAACATTCAAACAGTACACACATGCTCTACGTTGTCTGTACATGGAACATATCTAAATTCTTGGCAGGCACTTGGCATAAGGTTATTATTTGAGGTAGGTAAGTACCTGTCCCTAGGTTATTAAATGTAGAGGAAGCAAGGACGTGCGTAGCGCGCGCCGCCCGCGGCTCCTCTGACCAACATCAAATGTTACACCCGCAAACTGGCCACTGGTGAAACAACCCGCTTCAAATGCATGGCCCTTTTATTTGGGATTAAATATTAATGTTTTTTTTATTTTTTTGATGCAAACTGAAACTTTGCTGTTGAATTAGCTGAAATTTTGAATTTCGACATTATTTTAGATAACTGTGGTCCATAAGTAATTATTTCAACGTACGCCGAGACGGTCCCTGGCTCGAATCCGGCCCTACACCAACGACAACGTACGCCGAGACGGTCCCTGGCTCGAATCCGGCCCTACACCAACGACTTGTAGTGTGGATTTGCACTCGTTTCACGGTGAAGGAAAACCTCGTAAGGAAATCAACATATTTGAGGACCACAATATCTGAGGACATGTGTCTTCCGTGGAAGGACCTGGGCGCCCACCACGATAGATTTGCCCAAGAAAACTAACGAATTAATTCTGCGGGGGAGTCACGACCCTCAGTAATGAGAAAAACGACTCAAGAGAGATTAGCTACCAAGTATAGTGTTACTTGCCTGTATGAAGAGCCACGAGGTGACGAGCGCGAGGCTGCTGTACTGCCCGTTGAAGCGGTAGTGGTACGCGTAGAACGAGAAGTGGTACAGGTAGAAGAATCTGTGGACAGACAAACACACACTCATTATTATATTATGTAGAGTAATCTGCAGCATTAACGCTGAGGTATAACCCTACCACGGGATATATCAATGTAACTCACATATTTATATGATCTTTGTATTTTGCCTGTTTTTCAACTCTTTTATGTTGAGATAGTTGTGTCCTGTGTGTTGAAATAAATGCTTGCTTCTTTCTTTTCTTTCTTATTATATCGCGATCTAAGAGATTTTAAGGTTAAAGTTAAAATAAAAAGAAATAGTTTTACAGTATTGCCTATTAATTTCATTAACAGACTGATATATTTGATTGCAATAAGGCACTTATAATCTTAATAAATAAGTGATATTGCACGCGGGAAACTCATAGAAATATTAATCAGGCTAACCAAGTAACCTATGCATTGTATATGTATTTTGTTTAACGAAAATAAGTTAGAGATAGGTAATAATTCCCGGTGATAAGCTTGAATTGCGCAGTGAGCAATATTACTGTCAAATTAAATTTATGTGTTACTGTAAAACCCCGAACTGTAACCCGAACCCCGTACATCCCTACTATCATATTGAATTTATCCAAACCAGCCATTACTAGAACTTTAGCCGTACAGATAGAGCTTACAAAATGTCTGACAATGTTCTCGGGAGCCAATGTCGTGTAAGAGAGTGTCGATTCCATAAAACATGGTGCAGCGAGCTCTCGTTAGAGGGCGACACTGCAACAAGTAGCCTCTGAGAACTGACATGCAGGACCGGCTGTAGGGGGGGGACTAGGTTCTACAATTAATTCGATACTAGGACATTGGTGGCGGTAGGCAGGCCTCAAAGTATGCGTGGCTAAGAGAACACACTAGTTAATTAATAAAGCTTTAATGTGGCAACAAGGTATTTTGTTAATATTATTTTTGTGAATGGAATATATTTTTTAATCTCTGTGAAATGTCTTCCTTTTATTTTCACGGCTGTTGCGAGCGATTTCTGCTGTTTACGATACCGTTTGTCGGCACAAACGTTGCCGCTATACAGGACACTGACAAGTCTACTCAAAAAATTTGGATTTCCACCGTAATTTTAATAGAATTACAATGATAAGAACAGTTCTCTAAGCAATTTGTTTACACGATACGCCAAAACATTAACCTATCTGTATACAACGCTCACTGGGTCGAACCCCCGTGGCAATACAACTAGATTCGCTTAGTTCTGTGTGACAGCGAGCGGGAGTCATTACCCGGTTATTGTGGGAAGCTGACAAATGGCGAGCACAAGCGCTGGAATATTCAACACTTGGTTCGAACGGGAACTGGCTCTGTACTGGGAACAAGAACGTTTTTACACTGCAGCCTCGTTTGTGAGCCAGTTCTAGATTAGTACAAGTATGATCTAAAGGTCGACGCGGTCAGTCCTTGGATGGGTGACTAAAAAGTGACATTATATTTTGGACGCTTCCGTAGGTCGGATGACACGTTAAATTATAGATTCCGGATGTTAAGTCGTTAAGCTACGTCAGAGGCCCTTAGGGCTTGATAAATTCTCGACACCAGAGTTGACCACTCTCATCCAATAAGAAGGAGAAGAGGTGTGATTTATCAACGAAGATAGTTACTACGTTTGCTGTCAGAATATGCTAGGTTAAATCCAGCTTGCGACAGGACCAATATACATACATATATAATAAGTTTATGTGAGATTTGCGTTAATGGATCCACGCAAACTAATTCTAGTAACGCACAAAGATTATATTCACAGAAAAAATGTAGCTACGAGTACATTGTTCTAAACCATGTTAAAAAAGTAGATAAGCAAGTTTTCATTTATGAAGCGGACAAAATTGTCTCTCAAAATATTTATTCAAAAAAGGAAGTTTAAACATAGGCCCAATTAAAATGAGGGGTCACGCTCACTCCCAAGGAACATTTTTGTAGCTTTCATGTTCTAAATAAAAACATGGAGAAAATAATAACTTGTTAAGAATCCAGAAACTCTTACTCATTGTTTATATCAGGTTAAATAATAAGGTTTATCAGGTCGAATTACTTATTAAAATTGAACCATTAATTTCACTATATCAAATCATTTACTCTTTGTTGATCACCTGTTCATAATTTGTCTAGAAAAGTTGAATATTGGAGGGAGTTGTTCTAAGTATGCTATAGTTTCGGTTTCAATGTGAGTAATAAACAAAAAAGAAATAATTTAATCGCACAAGTGGAGCTATAACAGACCAGATATTCATTGAGCTGAAAAAAAAATCTAAGTAAATAGCCTGTAAAAAGAACAAGATAAAGATATTCCTGTGGCATTGTACTCCATACCACAAGAACATCAGCGTTCATGTTGTAACGATTACTTATACGATGTGAAGCGCCGCCTCCGACTCCTTACAGACTCTTTACAGCCAATTGTATATATCACCCGAGTATATACTATTAGGGCTGTTTTCTGTCATAGATATAATAATCTAGAGAAAACTACAGGGACAAATAAAAACTGCAGGGAATTTAAAAAACGTGCAAGATCTTAAACTACAGCGTAGCTTAACTTCAGGCAGGCTGTAGTGAAATGATGGCCTATTCCGTGTTAAAAAAACATTTATTCGACGTTCAAATAAAGCAAACTGTAGTAAAACACACACTAGTTAGTACTTGGTAGAAATATACTAAAATATTTAGCTTCTATACAACCTGTTCTGAAAATTTGTATCTATTAATTATTTTTATTAATTTATATCGGGACCTATCACACGACCATCATTTAAATTCAAATGCTTTATTTTCAAATAACAATGATTCACTAAACAAATACACCTTTTTAATGAATTTATTTAAAAATATGGCCATTGTACTACTAAACGGAGAATGGCGGATTAAATAATCACCCGTGATCTGACCTCGTGGTTTTATTTAATATGTGTATATATACCGAAAAAACTACGTTATAATGACGTGCCTGTAGATCATATTGTCATTGTTATCTGCTTATTTCGGTGGATAAATTCCGATGCGCGAGTGTGGAGGCGACAATCGGAACCCCGGAAAAAGGGGAAATGTCACCTCGTTATCTGAAAAGGTTGCAATTTTATTTGAAATCGATATTCAGCGAGATATACGGCTTTCGTATTGTGTCGCGACGTAAGGGGACAGAGCAACGTGTTGCTTTTCTGTAGAGGTTAACAAGTTTTATAACATTACAATAAAATAATTGTTACGTACCTACATGATTTTATTTTTGTAATTTATCAAAAGTTAAATATTTTGTATGCGAGTAAAGAAGTAACTGGTAAATTTAAATTATAATGTTGGCTTGTTTTTGTATTTGAATTCTGGTATTTATTCTTTTGATTAATATCACTCATAAAATCTTCATCATTAGCTACAATGCCCGCTTAAAACCAAACAAATCATGATTCAGTGTAAACCTATGGTAAAAAACGAAATATACTAAAAATACTTGAATAAAAAAGGTTCCCACGCGCACGTTACCTTACACCTAGCATATAGCACATTAGTATAATGCTGGCATAATACTCGTACGAAGAGAAGCCAGGTTGGGATTAATCCGAACAGCTAATTAGCGGGCGTTATGTTCATATTAACATATTAATCGCATCTCCTTGTCTTTGGTAGGGGTTTCGCAGTGGAACCCAGGAGCTGAGGATTGGCAAGCAGTAGGTGGCTTTAAATAGCAATAAATAATAAATAGTAAATATAAATATGTTTCAAAATATTTAAAAGCTATGAATTACAGAGATTTCTAAAGTATGACTTTATTTAGGCTATTATTCAAACTACCTATCTAAATAAACAAAAGCTTTTAAGATGACCTGAAACTTCAGTACAACAGTTACGCTTTTAATCGAATTAATTACTTATAATCCTAGAAAATGACATTTATAAAATTGTTTATTGTGATAAAAAAGTAACTGACTTAAAAAAAGTCGTTTAATTTCAAGTGAAATCTTCAGGTTCATATCTTGTGTACTGTCACTGTCACCGAGTTTAAGTTATTTATATGAACGTGTGTCGCGTGAATGGGAGAACATCTGTTAGCGGTTGCCTAATTTGGGGGTTCATTCACAACTCAACTGTGAACACCGCTGTTACCACTGAATACTGCTAATTTCATCTATTTATTAACGCTGAGCTAAATATATGCAGCGTGACATGTCTATGTGAGAACAGCTTACGAAAATTTATTATGATAGTTTATCAGTTGTGGTAGATTTAGACCACAGTAGACTACTTTGAATACCAATATTTCTGTTAATTATCCTATATCTTTTGGTAAACAGCAACTATTCGTCAGTTGCCTCGATACAGGTATTGTAAAACAGGTAGGTACTTTGCTATAAAACAATATGACGCAACTTTCGCAGCGGATTATTCAAACTTTTGACAGGAATAAAGTCGAAACAATGCGTATGCTTCAATGCGTTAATTAACAAAAGATACAGACAGTTTTCTCATATTACCCGCCAATATCGAATAACCCGAAATACAAAAATAAGATCGACAGGCGGCGAGTTTCGATACAGCAAAACTCAAAACAATGGACCGAGCGCTGAGAACGGAATATTTTGTGTTTACAGAGAAAATATCTTTGAAAGAGATGGTGAAATTCAGGAGAAAGAGGTAGCAGAATTCACTGAATAAAGATTGATCGAAACTTAACAATCTGTTTAGAAAAAACAAGCGTAAGACCGTCTGAAAGAAAAGTATGATTCGTGTTAGTGTGGAGAAGGTATAATACCTACACAATATATATAGACATATGTATGTATGTACATGGGGAAACAAATGTCGCTTTCTTAATGTGATTCAGTCCATAAATATTTGATGGAATCACCGGCGGTAATGGAAAATGTAAATGACGTCACCGCTCGATGGACCATGAATCCCATGTACTTTTGGTGACTTCATCAAACGAATCAATACATTATTAATTATTGTGACTATAACCTAGATTTATTTAGTAAATTAACGCAGAATAATTGGTCACTTACGAATAGGAATTCACCTACTACATATGTAAATAAATTATTACAACTCAAGTTACCGCATATGATATTTTTATACTAATGCAATTAACACAACTACTCTCATGCTAATTTGCAGTATAGCATAGTGTAGATAAAGAAGAAATCGATTAAACCTAAGTTAAATTTAAGAAACATTTACTCGCATAAATCCTACATGTATAAAACAAGAACAAATAGCGTTCGGGAGCTCGAAGCTGTTTTCCGGTGGAGCAACACGTAACAAGTTGATTATTCATTATTGAATGAAGGCGGGGCGCCGCAAAGGGCGCCGCTAAGAGGCGCCGATTCAAAGCCACCCCGCGCGCCAATCGAAGCCACCAGAACACGCGAAACTCGAATGCCCATTACAATTTTCCTTATTACATGAAAATTATTCCGAAGCCGGATAACAGCGAGCAGGGGCGAAACTGAATCTCGTTCAACTAACTCGGTGCGAAATCACTTTCGCGCCGGCCTTTGATCTCCGCTGCGCCAAAGGAATGTTATTCAGTAAAAACATGCAAATTCGATAAGGTATAACACAATATTATGGAGAGTACGGGTGCCGGCGACGACTCTGCCACGCCATACAAGCTGCTTCGGATATATTCACTGGAATGTCGGGACGATGTGATTGCTTTCGGCTTCGGGAGCTTCTATTCGAATTTGTGTATTAAACATATTATAGTAGGTACTTATAGCATAGATACGGTCGTACTCTTTCTATATTCGTTGTACCAAAATAGCCAAGACATAGAATACGAAACGACCGTCAATGTTAACCTTTTTACTCAGTATTTCTTTTTACATAATAGTTACTTAGATTTTATTTCTCGGAATACGCTCGCGTTAAAAAACAACATGGTAATGTTAATGTAACTGAGTTTCGTTTTACATTATTAAACTGCTAATGGCTGCTGAATATAAAAGGATCATCCGTGGAAGGTACTACTCATCTTTTGACTTAAATTGCGTTATCATATATTTAAATCGTTGCCGACGAGAAGCCTGTCAAGGAATTTAGGTAATTTACTTACGACTCGTTCTTGTTTGAAAAAACGTGCAATTGAGAGTGCTATAATGTAACTTAGTTGTATATGTAATGCTATAAGGCTTAATGTTCTTTCGATTCAAACTGATGTACGATTAGTTTATAACGAAACAATTTTCACGAGTGTCATAAAATGTAGCAATTTAGGGAAGTTTCCTTACAGTGTAAGATACGTGTCCCCCAGCTGACCCAGGGCGGAGGAATGTCGTCAAAGGGTCAAGGAAACTGCGGACAGCGCTATTTGACAAGGTCACAACACTTAGAGGAAGTAAGTAGGTATGTACATGCAAACACTTTTTAACAGATTATATACAAGTTTCTATGATAGAGGCAAATTCAGGTGTAAAGTTTAATTGTCTCTTGTCTGAATACATACTAACTTGATGTTCGATTAGGAACAAGTTTTACGTATAATTAAACGTGTCGTTCGACGGAAGAGCTTTGGATGGGAGACCATGGTAAAATTAGCTTTTATAACCTTGAACGTGTTTTTAAGGCATTGATTTACGGTCGCTACACCTACTGTACAAAAAAATACTCGAACTGCATTACATCTTTTGTTTGCCACCAACTTGCTGAATAAGAAATTGTTGCTACATAATTTACTGGCAACTGGAGATTTAAATTTGTGAATACTGTAGATTTCTCAGACTTCAATTTATTCAAAACTGTATGAACATTTTCTCTGAACTATACCATTTCTCTCATACATTTGCACCAAAACAGCAAGTCACGGTTAATAGTTTAAGGGTTAGGAGGTTAAAATTATAGTATCATGCATGAATGGGCGTGCGTGTGAAGTCAAAGAGAGCAGGCGACCGCAGGCGCGCCCGAACCCGATGAGCAAACGCACGCACAGACTAAAAAGGCTGTTGATATATCAGTAGGTTAATCTATTTGCAACTGGTCATTTATTTGATTGGTACATGTACCATCAGCGCGTAACGGCACCTATTAATCCAAGTGTAAAATCAATAATATTAGGTTGAATGTACTAAATAAAAATCATTATACGCTATGCTTTAAAATTTAAGGTGTTTTGGAAAGTACAAAGAAACTACGATAAAACAAAGTTATGTATTTCCTAATTACAAAACTTTAAGACACAAAAAAAACTACGCATTGTAGGTAAGCTTCGTATGAAAGATACATTTAATTAAATAAAAAGATAACTAACTCCTTATCCACGTGTGTCATATCTTTGCTCCCAATAGTCGTGATTTGGCATAAGAGCGATTGTCTCGAGCGTCCGCCTAGTCACCTATTTCAGCAGTCAATGGTTAAAACGTTCTTGGAGCAAACACCGATATGAAATTCCAGCAAGATTCCGCGGCACAGATGCGTCCGCGACTGCTGCGACCACAGCTACTAGACAATAGCAGCCATCCAATATACTCGAAAAGGACGGCCACAGCGCGCTTTTCATAAAGCTTCCCATTCGGAAATACTGAGCCCAATACAATGAACTATTTCGATACCTACTATACTGATGTTCAGTAACGTGTGTACTAGAATAGGAATTAAATCATTTTGTATTTGTATTCTTACATACAAACTACTTATGTTGTACGATATCAGAATAATTTACACATATTAAAAAGTCTTACACTATGCTTTTTTTAAACACTCCCAAAAAGTGCCAGAATAGAAGAAGTAACAAACATCTAAATGAAAATGTAAAATATTATTATTTTACTGGAAGCATACACTACGATTATTCTACAGTTATTGTTAAAACGGTTCATTTTAGATGTAGCCGCCGATTCAATTAAGAAAATTATGTTAAAATCTCAATAATATTAATAATATTAAACGCATTCACAAAATATTTTAAGAGCTTCCTAATTATATTAATATGATTGATGTAACGGAATCCCTTTTAAGTAGAGTTTAATTTATTGTATGATTCATGTCCATTCAGCGCATTACAGGAATTTCATATTGAACTATTCACACGAATACACGAATATATTACATAAATTTACAACACCTTAACACTCAGTAACACTTCACATATGAAACATATATACGTATATATATAAAGCATATTTAAATACATGTATAGTTTATGAAAATGTTAGCAACTACAAAAACCAAAACTAAAATTGTTAACTTATTTCCAATATTAGCCTTTTTTATTATATGCTGGCAACATTAGCTGTACAAATTAAAGATAACTATAAAATAAAAATAACAAATTGTGTAAAATTAGATGCAAAGTAAAACTTGTTTAAAATTAATGGACACTGTGCCTGTTAAATTATTGGGATGAATACTGTGGCTCCACAAACACAAGTTCCGTATGGGACTTAGCGTGGAGCTCAGGGTTTATGTCGAACGTACGCCAACATAAAGAATGTAATGCAAGTTTATTTGTACTGTATAATGTACTGTCACTGTGTTTCGATAAATAAAAATATTTGAATTTGAATTTGAATTTGAATTCACTGAATCCACAGTAGAGTTTCATATTTTTAATATTAGTGAAGTTATTTAACGAAATAAAATACCTTTATTTAAGCATATATACGGATATTTCGGGATTTTACAAACTTCGGGAATTTGGGAGCTTGCAATGAGTTTGGGGACATTTTTATAATATTTTGACATAAAATACAAACTAGGATATATTATATATGTAAATATGTACAGATATTTTTTCCTTAAAACTCATTCTATCTGCAAATGAATGCAATTAAAAAAGTGTTTTGTTTTCAGATACGCCATTACAGAAACCAGCTCAAAAAAGTATATCTGCAAGTTATAGCAATAACAATGACAAATCTTCAACATAATGCAAGGTATGGACATACAACATATGAAATTCAACATACAGCTATATGTATGAGAATTCATATTCATAACTAGCTATTAAGTTAATTGGCTGTAATGAAATTCACACCAATTAAGCAAGGAATGTCGCGTGCCATCCGACGTAGCATTCAGACCATACATTATGTAGCTGCATATTTGCCATTGTTTTCTTATGTTAATGCTCATTATTGAGTCAATGTTTATTTTTCTATGGAATGGAGTAATAGGATGAACGTGTTGTCGACAAACTTAAAATTGACAAACTTGTGGTGAACATTTTTACAGCAGAGTTTATTATCAGAAAAAAATATGTGCAAAATTCGCTGCTCGCAGTTAATTGCCATTGTGTAGGAATGATTACGCATAAATACAATAAAATTATCTTCATTTATCTTAAATCATATATTTTCTTAAACATACTTTATCAGTGGCGAAAACCTGCACTAAAAAGTAGAACGACCCTTTAGCTCAGAATGGAAGAATTCACATTTAATAGGCACGTTTTTGACAAAATATATCAGAAAATGAGTTTTTATTTTATCACGATACGAGTAAGTGAACATGCTAGGCAAAGAGGCGTTTAGCACAAGCGTCGATGTAATTATGATCTCATTCTCAAAACTTGCCTCAAGACCCTAAGACAGGTGGCAAACTTGTTTACACAGTTCTCACCTCCAAATACTGTATCGGAAATATCGAAGGAGCAAGTTGGTGTCAAAACTAATGCAGTAGAAGTTGCGATCTTCGACAAATGCGGTCGGAAACTTGCCGGAGCTCGGAGCCTAATCTCAATACCACCGTCGATATTTAATGGAAATTGTTGCTCGATTTAAGTTTTCAGACTTGGATGTTTGTTAAAAATCTTGCGGTTAGCGTTGACTTAGAATAGACGCTGGATTAAATTGGGTTTGTTCGGTAATCAAAGTTGAGAAAAATTTAATACAGACGTGTCTTATGAACGTAACTTTATAGTTACTTTGCAGTCTACTTTTGTAATGACAGTTGTGTCACAGTATTAATGATTTTATGTATGAACAACGATTTAATTATTTAATACGTAGCATTTTATAAATTACTTATAAATATGAAGCCATAAGTAAAAATCACAGAGAAATATTATTCGTAGAAGGTCTACACAGTCCGTAGAGGTTCGTAGCACCAGCGTAGCGGTCACGTGCCCAGCTACGACGAAACGTTTTTACTGCATTTCCGATTTTCAAATACTCACGTGCGACTACTTGGATCGCTCGACGGAATTTCCAAACGGCTTTTACCGATTTCAAAAAGAAAAATAATAAAGAGAAAATCCTTAGTAAGAAGCTGTTTTGATATATACTCGTAGAAGAACATTTCGCAGAATACTGACTAACAAACGCGAAAGAAAAGTTTTTAATTAGCAAACGACGCTGATTTGAAGACTTTTATAGTGGTATGAAGAAATTACTAGTCGTTACTATGATTTGTCTATTTTTTTTTATTTTATAATACTGTTGCTTATTAAATAAAGCAGGATTAACTTCGAATACATTTTTAAAATCATGTACGTAGATTGTCTCTATGATACATACAAATTTATAAATTAATGAACAAGTTGAATTCCAACAAACAACGGGTATAAATTTTTTTCATACTATTAAGGAAATTGTTTATTGTACAAACGATACTCAGCGACTTCTTTACGCAGTCAGAAAAATATTTTGATTCAGTTATATTTATTGTTCATGAAAACAATAAACAATGTCGATTAGCAACAGAGGATTCAGTAACATTGCTACAAACATTCCACTAATTGAATGTTTTTTTTTCTTGTTTACAAACATTAGTAATGAAAAAATAGCACAACTATTTTCTTGCCAGCGGCCTCATTAGAAGTAAGAATCAAATACTATTGTGTTTATATTTCTTATTAATCAATGTTATTGTGTCAGAAAATAAACCATAAATAACGCCCACTTACTCCACGTATTTGGCGGGCACAATATGCAAAACGATTTAAACATATTCAACCGTTTTTTCACTTGATATTTTTGTGTATACAAAGACTATTTGCAAAAGACACACCTACGAGTTCAGAACAAAAAAAATGTGTAGGTTGGGTAGCGACATGTTTTTTTATACTTTATATACTTAGAAACGCACCCCTGTAGAAACAAGATAAATGAAGAAGAAATAAATAAGTCTTCTTTTCTTTGCATCAAGTCGAACTGTTACAAAAGCTAATACGATTGTTGGTAGGTGTGAGACTGTGGGCATTGTGGCAATACTTGGCAAAGCCTATTACAAAAGTTCATGAGCATTTTAAATTCAATTCCAACACTTAGAACTTCGAACGTTGTAAGTAAGTTTCTTTTCACAAACTTATGTGTTTATATTCTTACGCAAGCAATGTTAAGTAGACTTATTTTAAACGTCTTTTATTTATTTTTAGAAAAACGCAGCTATTTTAATCAATTCTTAAATTTTTCAAGAATTTTTTGAAACATACAGTACCAAGCGTATGCGTTTCTTATTCTCAAGAATGTTGCACTTTATGCTCCTTGCTGTTGTGATGATGAAGCATTGCTCGTGCTGTATTGCCACACTACTATATACAACAGTAAGTTGTTTACTGAAAATTGTTTAAATGTTGCAAACATTGTACTCAATAAAACATAAAAGAGTATTAACTGAGAAACAAAACACCAATATATTCAGCATATGCGATAAAATAGAATACAGTATATGTAGTTCAAAGATTTCTCATCTATAACAGAATTAATTAATCTTACCCAGCTTCGTTACTCGTCTTGTTAGTATGAAAGGCATACTACCATGTCATGGTAGTCTTAAAAAACGAAAATGCCAGAACCAGTAACATTTTCGTTACACTGCATACTGTAAGCCAGTGGATTTGTTTCCGTCGTAGTGGTTTCGTCGCTCGAGCAGTGCATTGTTATTTCTTAGCAGAGTGGTGAAATATTGCGGCGGGCGTTTTGAAAGCTATAGCTGTGCCGTGACGCGGCGAAGTAATCCTTATTGTGTGCTCTCAAGGAAGCCGAGAAAATTGTCCGTTTTGGATTTTGTTTTTGGGCTGGCACCGAGTGATGAAAAGTGAGCTTTATTTTGACGACGTTAGAGATAAATTTCTCTTGTAGTGGGTGAGGTGGGTGCAGGTGTTTGCAATCTGGAAGCGGTGGTGTGAATCACGCCTGTTGCACCGCGCCGCATATATCTTGGCTCACTCAGTGTCACGGCGTGCACTTCGTTTTAGATATTACTAAGTTTCGTGGAAGTAGCGAGGTTGTTCGCTGTATTATGTTACTGATATATGGAAGATAATTGTGTGTTGGGGTGAGTATGAGGTCTTTTCATAAAAGAGATAACTTCTCGACAGGTAATTGAGTTAATATTTGGATTATTGCTAGTACATGAATATTCAAAAAATCATTTATACTTTAGAAAATCCAATTTTTGTACTTGTCTGAATTTCAAACTAATTTAAGGATTTAATTTTTTTGCTAAGTTCAAACTACGTTTTCGATTAGTAAGGTACTTATCAAAGGCAATGTTTAATCACAGGTACTACCACTACTCTCACTGAATACTTCACCGATCATCTCTCAGACAGACCTCTCTCTCCTGACAAGCCCCGTCACACAGCACATGCGACGTGGCGACGGTGTCCATTAAGTCCTCGACCAGACAATGGACACAATGGGCAGACACCCGCCTAGGATATATGATACTCATACCTACTGTTATAAAAAAATATACCTTCATTAGTATGGGAATGTATCGAGGCAGATGATTGGCTGGAAAATTCTTGTTCAAATTTTTTTCGAAATAGAATATTCACTTTCGAAAGACAAATATTTAAATTATCTGGGAGAATTATAGCAATTGTGAATACAATTGTGTGCCTAAAATGTATCAAGATAACAAATAATAAGCTTAAAATAACCATGACTGTGTGAAGTGTGTACAACTCGTCATACTAAAATAACCATGACTGTGTGAAGTGTGTACAACTCGTCATACTAAAACTTCAACGTTTAGGGATAAAATGTATCAAACATTATTTTGAAAATGTTCCAGACAAACGAACGCGTTACTGAAAAATTCGAAATCTGTAAACCTGCACCGGAAAGGAAAACACTTATCCACACACTCAGCATTTTGAAGTCTCTCTCTCGAGCAGCGAAACGGAAAGACGTTTCAAAGTAGCTGTACTCAAGTCGGTTCGGGTGATTCCGAGTTGCGTGCTGTTCAAACATCTCAGGCACGCCAAACATATTGGTTACGGAGCGACGGAGCACCTCGTGTTTGTACGGGCAAACACGCACGAAGGGGTTGGCAAAAATGGAGGAGAACAAACACATGAGAAATAACGACATCAAATAATAATTGAAATCATAGACGGCGACGCGTTGCTGAGTCACTGATATAGGAGGTACCACTTTGTAGCACTTCATCATCATCATCATCAGCCTAATGGGACCCACTG
The DNA here is from genome assembly GCA_964023185.1 of Macaria liturata. Classification (NCBI taxonomy): domain Eukaryota; kingdom Metazoa; phylum Arthropoda; class Insecta; order Lepidoptera; family Geometridae; genus Macaria; species Macaria liturata. The sequence continues at coordinate 7,419,076 of OZ026824.1, read as the reverse complement.
CAGGGTATAGGCCTACTCCCTCTTGCGCCAATACTCCCTGTCTTGCACGGTTCGTAGCACTTACGTAGATCTTTTGCGAGCTACGAGGCCAATGCGTGGCGCTTTAGTGAATACCTATTGCATATCATAATGATTAACAATCCTTATTACAAAATTGCTGATAGAATAAATAAATACCGACCCAGTATTTCACTAATACTCGTAATTAACACCTAAAACACATCAAAAACATATATTTAGCTGGACTGTCATTACTAACATACAATACAATATCACCAGGCATTTTCTTCAAAAAATACATCATACGAGTAAGTTTGCTACCAAAGAAACCCGTAGTACAAGCGCGATGCAAGCCCGAAACAAGGCCACGTGTCCGAAACTTCCGCAACAATGTTTGGTTAAACCGCGGAGGGTGCGCCAAGATTGCCTCCATTCTCAATGGAGAGCCCTCTGTGCTCGCGATACTATTATTAGTGAGTTAACTCAATTTGCGGCGTATTGTTTGAGAGGAGCTTAATAACAGAGAGGGTGGCTACAAGTCCATCTGACGACGCTCGGCCCTGTCATTTAGCATCTGCTCGTACACACTGTCATGTAAATACATGCAACGTGATACTGTACGAAGCTTTAGACTACGCATAGGTAATAGCAATGGGAACTGAGAAGCGATATTTTTAAAGGCAGAATTAGCACATACCAAGCAGTAAAGACCAATAAACTTACTAAGCACAGGGTAAAATTAATGGAATAAATAAATTTAAATATGCCAAGACATTTCACATAACGCCACTAGACTATACTAAGTAACACTTATTTTAGATAGATAGATAGATAGATTGATACTTTATTGGACACAAAAAACATAATACAAAACGGAAAAAAATAATTAAAACTAATGCCACAAATGGCGGCCTTATCGCTAAAAGCGATCTCTTCCAGGCAACCGTAGGATGGAGACGAAAATATTTAAAAAAAAGAGACTAGACGGGGTGTACAATAACGAGCACATGAAATTTGACTATAAAATCTTAAACAATAAACATAAACATTTAAAATAATAATAAAGTACTCAAAAGTATTTTACGGGTATAAATAACAATAATTTCTTTTAGGGATCCAATAACAACGTATTTGTATTTATTTTATTGTTTTTCTTTGTTGTTTTTTGTAGATTACGCTAATTGGCTTAATTTGAGAATGTTTTTTACAAAATATCCGCTTCTTATTAATTGGCCAAAAACAAATACTTTTTTCTGATAATTCGTAGATATATTTTCTTGGAAAGTCTTCGCAAACAATAACACCGTGGGCGACAACTAATCCCTTAACAATCTCTTAACGTGTCTAATGCCGAAGTAATGATAGAATTAATGCCCTCTCTCGATAAAAAGCCGATTTGATCGTCTCGAATTGATGAAAAATAATATAATTTGTTTTCCATGGCGATTTATATTTTACAGCAGCTCCGCGGAATAATTCACATTTCTAGAAAGCAACAAGTTTTATTGATTTACCAACACAGTGGTAGTCTCTTTTGGCTTGGTTTTAATTTTTCCTATAAATGTGTTATTTTATTTCATGTATCATAAATCATCGCACTAAGTTTATTCTATACTAGTGGGTGCTCGCGGCTCCGCTCACATTAAAAAGTAAAACTTGCACCCCCTATTTCACCCCTTTAAAAGTGGCATTTCCTAAAATCCTTTCTTAGCGGATGCCTACGTCATAATATCTACCTTCATTCCAAATTTCAGCCCAATCCGTCCAGTGGTTTGGGCTGTGCGTTGATAGATCACTATATCAGTCAGTCAATCAGTCAGTCAGTCAGTCAGTCACCTTTGAGTTTTATATATATAGATTACGTTGCTGATAATCCTTTTTACACTAAAATATAGAACGCAGTAGAATTTACTATTATCAACTTTTAAAAATTGTGATACTTAGCTCAATGCTATTTAAATATAATGTTAGTAACAAAAACGCATTTCTCCTGTCTTTCATAAAATATGCAGGCACATTGTAAATGAAACACGCGACTTTAGCAAATTAAATGTCCATTGAGTTATTTATCAAACAGTGCGTTGTTTATTTGCACCGCTGCCGACTTCCCTCTGCCTAAATTAGCAAAAAGCCAAAGATCACAAACCGCAAAACAAAAAACTATAAAAACGACTCTAGTGTGATGCTTTAATGTTTATTTTGGTTTGTTGCAGATAGGTAATTTAAAGGCGGAACATTTGGATGTTAATTATTAAAACGGGCTGTCGAACAAGTAAAATTAATCGAAAGTATTCGGTTAGAATTCTAAAAGGGGACCCTCGTAGTTTATTGGTTAGTGGGGCGACTCGAGTAGCTTCAGTTTTAAACACCTCACCTCACCTCTTAATAGTAATCTATTGCTATTTACTATTTCAGGTTATATTTTGATATAAAATATTTATTTTATGTACGAACTTACCCCCTCATTCCATTAGTTATTAACTTACATAATGTATTCCTAAATTTCTATAAGAATAAGTTTTATTTTTGTTTAATGTACCTAAGTTATCACTGTTGCGTATTTTATCACGCCATGATCAACATAATTTTGGAAACCTTAACAGAGATTCTGAATACCGCAAGTAACTTGGGCTAAAAGTAAAGAAAAATAAAAGCGAAGGGATACGGAATTTTCCATTAAGTACTGAATCAGTTTTAACAACATTTTTTATGCGATATAAATTTGCGTTTGAATACAGCCAGCCTAATGTTAAACAATGCTGCAGCCGATGATGTAAGAAGGTACTGTAAATTTAATCTACATATATCGAATTTTACTCATTCTACATAAACTAGTTTCCCTTCTGTGTTATATTGTGCTGCTGGAGTGGCAGGGACGTCGCGCGGCGGGGCGCCGGATGTCAGGAAAAATTGCTACTTCCGAGCCCCAACCAGCACAAAAGGCCCGTCTGCTATTTTATTATCAAGTGTACTGACCTCGGAGCTCCATAACTTGAGACTCGATCAAATACTATGACAGCGCTTTTAGTGAATGATACCAGTGTTATTTTGATGTGGAAGTTTTGGGACGTGATGTTATGTTTTTTGGTTAGATTTAAACTTACTTTAGAATTTAGAGGAACATTTTTTGGTCATTGTTTTATGTGAGTTTTAAGTACTTTGCTTATCTCACACGATTAGAGATCATCACCTTTAGACGTGTAGCATAATTTCCGTGGACCGAATAATCATGTTAATTTCGCATATTTATTATACTATTGCTTAGCAAAATACGCTACTTGACTAAGGGGTGTCGATTAGCTGGTTAAGAAAATGATGTACGGCTAAATCAGGGGCACTTCGTCACACATGTTACTTTTCACACAGTTCACCAATTTGCTAGCGGGTTAGTGGAGGACGTGTATCACGCACTAGTCGAGTGCACACGGACCGAAGGTGTTCGGCGTCACATGCTCACTCAGTTTGGTTGTAACTTTTAAGAAGTCGGCGTTATACATGATGTTCTGTCTGCTCCACACAGCGAGGCAGCCAGAACATTATTTAGAATGTTTTGTAAGTTAATTAAGTAGTCTAGTTAATAGAATATACAATGGAGCTGTCATAGTCGCATAGCGACATAAGCGCCTTAAAATATGAGATAAAAAAAAACAATTTGATACAAACGACAATAAAAATAGCCATACACCGGCACGCCAGTCACGGAGTCCCGTACGAGGCCTCCACACAATCAGCATACCCGCTTATTGTTTCAAACTTGATACGTTTTCAATTGCAGAGTCGCGGCAGGCGCGCGCCGGTCGCTGTCAGTGTGGCAATTTAGCAGCATTCACAACAAATTACGTATTAAAGCGAGTGGAAGCGCAAACAAAACGGGTGTGTTCGTGACGTGAATCGAGACATGCAGCGGCCAGGTGCGGCCACACTGCTGAGCTGCGGGTCGGTGGCGGACCAATTCGGATGGATTCACACACGAATGTCAATGAGCTCAACTATAGAATCAAAGCGCATCAACTTTTTTTAGATAGTATAGGTTGGCGGTTGGTTAAAGCCTGCTTGATGTTAACATGCTTAGCTAGAAATAAAGTATGTAGTATATTTTGAAGACCACGAGGATAAGTATTTTTTTTATTGAATCTATACTAATATTATAAAGCTGAAGAGTTTGTTTGTTTGAACGCGCTAATCTCAGGAACTACTGGTGCGAATTGAAAAATTATTTTTAATTTATTTTTTTAATTTATTATTTAATAGACTATTTATCGAGGAAGGCTTTAGGCTATATAACATCACGCTGCATCTAAAAGGAGCGAAGAAACAATGGACAATGTGAAAAAAACGGGGAAAACTAATCATCTTTGAGGGCTTCCGTTGCGTGCGCTGCGAAAACGGTTCAAAATTCAGAGAATTAATGCCCAAAATAACTATTCCACGCGGACGAAGTCGCAGGCACACACACAATATAATAATAACCCAAAATAAATGATTTATTTATTTTTTATTGTAAATCAAATCAGGGAATACAGCTATATCTCTTTACGTTCTTTTTTATTTTTTATTAAAATTTAAACTAAATGGAAATTGTGGATTAATCAGAAAGCCACGTTACTGAAAATTGCGAGTCTCAGACAAATTAGAAACTTTGTAAATGCTAATCTTGCACTAGAATATCACTTACCTGCTATCCGCCCTGTGTTTTATGAATTAAATCATGGCGTCTAGAGAAAAGAAGGTGATAGTGGAAATAGGAAGTTCAGAATCCAGCCTGCTTACGCTCTATTAAAGTTATTGCACAAATAATTTCCCAAATCGCTGGTAGACGCCACTGTAACCGCGGCTATATAATTTGACGTTCAATTAACTGGCGTGGAGCCCGCCATTGAGCCGCTCCGAGCACGTGACAAGGTGTATTTATGAGAGCTAAATGATTTATTTTAGCATTATTTTAGAATAGGCTTTTCATTGTGTCGAAATGTTGCCAAGTAAATTAAGGTACATATATTTAGCAAGAATTGATTAGACAATTTAGAGAACTAAGTAGCGTGGTAGTACAAGATTATGTGTAGGTACGATTGATATGCAAATCCCATACTTAAAAGTATATATAAATATCAGTATAACGGCATGCTATTCCCTGCCTACGGGGAGGTTTAGTCCGGACACAATTACAAAGTTCCGCAGCAAGACTCCCCCTATCGGCATCTAGCTGCCATTACACGGAGCTCCGCTTAATCCCTTTAATTAGCGTACCGAGAAATGACACCCCGTCTCGCTGCACTCGTAATGCCGCTTTATTTCCAAACACTGTTTTGATTGAGTAATGGATCCCTCGAGCAATAAAGGTGAGAGTCTCTCCGACGCGACGTTCGTTAATTGTAAGAAACTCCGCTAACTAATGATAGTGCAAGAAAATACAAAACATTCGAGACACTGTTGCTTCATCTAGTTAAAAGCCAAAACGAGCAAAGCGAGCGAGCGGCAGCAGAACGAATGTCATTAGCCGGCGACACTTCAATTTGTCGAAGACACGAGTATCGGAGGCATAAAAAGAACGCATCTTTAGAGTAGACAGTCGGTCTGAGCGGCGGCGGCGGCGGCGCGCAGACGGCCCGCAGCGCGATGCGACTCGCAGTGAATGCCTAATTACGAGTCCCGAGTAAATAACTTTTCTATTTGCGTTGGGTCGGGTCGCGTTCGGTAAAACATTAATCATGATTGAGCTAAGTGGCTTAATACGGGAGGGATAATGGCGAGCAATGATCGCCGGAGGAGGCCGGCGCCGCCGCGGCGCTGGGGCGCGGGGCGGCGCCCGCCTGCGCCGCACGTGCTCGCTACTCACAGGTCATTCATATTTATATACAACTCAGATGTTCCTATAACGGTGAGTTAGCTGATTTTTAAGGCCATTGGTGAAAGGGTATGTAATTGTTTTATGTATAAGTCTCGACTATAGCTAGCATCGATAACGTTACACGGAGAAACATATTTTAATTTTAAATGTTATAGCTTGTTTGCCTGTAAAGTTATGTACTGATATTAAATTTGAAAAACCTACGATTTACGAGAACTGCGTTAATCCGGGGAAGATTAACGCAGTTCTTGTGAATCAGAATCCGATAGTTGTCCGAAGTTTAGCCGTTCTTACAACGAATGTACACGCAAACTTGCTACAAGCAGTCCGGTTTCCGATATTCCCAGTTAAAGATGCTCCAGTTGGCTCACGTTGGTCTGTACACGCTGGTTCCTGGGCGAGCAGTGGAGCCGCGATGGATCCTCAATGTGAAACACAAACACGCGCGCGCCCGCGGCGCCGCATTGTTATTGTTTGTACACCGAAACTACTCCCGGAACTGGGAAGCCTCTAGCCGGAGGTTAGGATGAAACTTTAAAAGAGTCTGCATTCTTGGATGGCTTTTAATTTGCACAAACAACTCACTTTGCTAAGGTAAGAGGGTTTCATTTTGGATAAATTATATCACGTAAGATCTTGCAGGTTGATTTTCTTTTATTCCTATTTTATGACTTGCTAATGCATTGCAGGGAGCCTTAATATCCTAAGGGCGGGTCAAGAACACTAGAGTTGGGTAGTTTCATTCGATTCGCTATAAAAGAATAAAACCTTTAAGCGTTTTCTTAATTTATCTATGCGTTAAATACTACTTAAAATATAAATTTAAGAACTACTTTGACTAAACACAAACGATCTAAAGACCTCCCACAGAGAACCAATAAATCATAACAAAACCTCACATAAAAATATGAATAAAATGTCGTATCATAAAATGTGTGCACAACTAGTGAGCACAGTAAGGTGGTTGCAGATCGCGTCGCAGAGTGGTATCGTACACCACAGGCGTCTCGCGAGCTCGCCTTACCAAAGAGCATTTCCTTGTCACCGGGCATAACACTAAACGATAATATCGTTATAGCCGATCGAGTTCCGATCCTTAAACGGCAACAATTGTCGTACGTCGCGAGTTAATGGAGCCGCCACCCGACGCCGGCGGTTGCGACGATTTTATGCATAGTCTACTTATCGCCTAATGCTGATACGCTGCACCCCACCATTGCCGAGGGTCGTGGATGGACCATTACGACGCCGCCGATAATGCAATGGAAACAATGACTCGGGCAAATAAGAAATTTTATTTACGGCACAATGATGAAACCTGCTCAGAACGAAACGTGCCTACTTTGGACTTTTGAATAATTTTAAATAGAAAGTTGGTATAATGTTGTTTGCACAACTTTGTTAACTTTAGAGGTCCAGCCATACAAATGCAATTATTCTTTTCGCACGACTCGTTCGGGCAAGTTTGCGGGGGCCGAGTTTAGGTACGTTTTTATTTCTGGTAAACATTTAGAGAAACATTTATGAAAGGGCACGAAGGTAAAAATGTTCGATGTTTACGGGGATTCTTTCCAATTGCGCTCCGGTGAGGCTTCCCCGTTCAAGTTGGCAGCGTCGTTACCTCAACAATACGGTACATTTCCCGCAGCTAGTGAAACCGACCAGCTTCCCCCTTTGCTCTTTGCCCCTAATATCGGGTACTGAGGATGTACTTTTCAAGTACGAAATATTGATATCAAGGTTTTGCTTTTGATATTTACTTTTAAAGCTAAATATTGCAACTATAAAACAAGTGACTGGCCTGTTAGCTTAGTTGGTAGTGGCTCTGCCTTCTAATCTAGGGGTTGCGGGTTCGATTCCCGCTTGACACAAGTATTTATGAAATTTAAAATTTATAATTACTTGTGTTGAGTCTGGTCGTTTGTATGTATAATAAGTATGTATTTACAAAAGAAAAGTATAAAAGTATTATATCCGTTATTTAGTACCCACGACACAAGCGTTTGCTTAGTGTGGGGCTAGATGGCGCTGTGTGCAATGTCCCGGAATATTTATTAAATTATTAAGTGAATGAGACACAAGATCGAAGTAATATAATGTAGTTTTAATACAACACCCATAACAAATGGTGGTAGGACGATATCGTTTATTCGTAGATTTAAGAATACTTATGACTATGATGTCATAATAGCTTGGTCTCGTAATACTTTATTAGAACCAGCTTTGCTTTGTCAGTCATCGTCACGTCCAGTTTGAAATACACAATCTAGTAAAGAAAAAAAATGCAAGCTGCTCCAGATCGTCTTGCATTACTTCTCGGATGACGTCAAAGCCACAAACATAAGTATCTACTTAAGTAGTAGTTGCTAATAAACAGAGAATATCACCGTTATCGCGATATTTATTGGAGTGTGTAGTGCTCGACAATAATTGGCACGGAGCGGAAGCCGATCCTCGCACTCCAGCGGCGCGAGCATCCTGCCTGGCAATATACAACCAATCAGATATCACACCTACAGCGCTCTTAAGGTGAGAGAAATATATGGAAGATGTTTAATTTACTGCTTTTTCAATCGTAGCTAGTCGCCTGGAGAAAAGAGCTTATTTTTTTGTTTTTTATTGTTATGATATATGTACATATGTTTACAGCATTTAGGTATATGATTACGTGAATTAAGTTTATTGAGTAAACGTGATTCACACAAAAACGTTTAACACGTAAAATTATTCTTTTCACTTTTAAAATATATCTACATATACCTATGTATATACCTTATGTAGATTTGAAACCTACTTACCATTGCTTAAGAATTTTGTATAGTATGCCTAATATTAGCCCTCAAACTTTTGGAAATGAAAACGTATCATTGCCAAACTGATTGCCGAAGCGTAGCTATGAAGTATCGATATCTCGCCGTTTCAATTTCATCACCGATTGGGAGAAAAAAAACTTTTAAAGTGGAACAAACTGAACGGGAGCATTTGGATGGAGGAAAAATCTTCGAAACTCGACAATAAACATCTGAAAACGAAACCAAACAAAAACCGGTCTGGGAGAGGTTCGCAGCGCGCTGGGCACGGCTCACAATGCTGATTGAAAGCAAATAATGAAATCATACTGAAAGGAACCGCCGCGCCGCGCCACAGTCGCGCCCGCAAACACTGAAACATTGCGCGACAATTTTAAAGTATTGTAACTTTCCCCGGACTGACTTAAGTCCAACGGCAACATTTTTTTTTTATTTGCTACAAGCATAAGCTAGGTATATCTACGTAGGTATAAATAGTATTAAATGTTTATACTACTATGATAATTGGTACGATTTAAAGTAGCATACATATATGTATAACAACGCTTCATGACATTATTCCTGTAAAGAATATCTGAATTCTCTACATGACCTAAGGTTTTTTCCCCGACGGTACCGTTTTAAGACTTATTTGTGTAGTAAACCCTTTTTCAACAGGCCGGTTCTCGATTTGTCTCCACGTTACCAAATATGTTTGAAAATAACACAAAAGCTATTATGGGGCGGATTTCATCGACTGACAAAGAATACAACGGATCTTTTCACTTTTGTCTGTGGAACATACAGATTACCCTACGCGGTTCGTACTGTATTTCATGTTCACAAAAGCAAAATATTTGCGCGTGTAAAAGATTTTACAGTGGAGAAATAAGCAGTGAAATTCGCTGGCATAATTAAATCAAAAACACAATGGTGTTCGTGCGTTGTATGAAATCTTATTTACAGAATGTACGAGTAGATACATTAAACCGGGAATTTGAGTGTCGGAAATTAATTTATTGAACAAAAACTGGGCTATTTACGCGATGTCAGGATGGACAGGGTAAATATTTAACATAACCTCATATGTATAGTTCCTTATAATTACATTCATAATATTTATGTGCAATCCTAAGCATTGTACTGAAACGACAATTAATAAACGCTTCATAACATTAAATCATGATTTTACTTTGTTTACTACACGTTTATTGTGACTTACTTGTTTTATGAAAACATGCTATCAGTCTAAAGTTAGAAACAGAGCAAATCGTCGCTGCATAAACGGATAATAAAGCTGTCTCGTCAATACTATACTCTAAGTACAATGTCACTTGCGTCCATAATTTTATTTGAATGGACAAACAACTGACTAAAAGACACAATTTCACCAATTTTTTTTTGCATGATATAGTTCCTCGAGGTATAACAGGGCAGGCCAGGGCTGTCGGCGTAAAGAAGGCGCACAAACACCGGGCGCAAACAGAGGCGCGGTCGCCTCGCCCGTGGCACCGCAAACACCACTTGACCGATCATCTTTGCCGTACAACGCACAGTTATGACATTTTCTTCTATTAGTCCCCTTGAATTACCCGGTAATAGATTGGGTTCGGGAAGTTTCGTTCATTAGATTGAAGGAGGGAGTTAACTAATAGAATTACTTAGGTGTTGGTAGATCGGGATCTAACATAATGTATTAGCAACCATGTTTTTTATCGAATGATACGAGTAAAACCAAATACATCCAAATTATTTTTGAAGAAAAATGGATTTCCTCAAAGTAACGCCTGTTCAATATCATAACATGAGATACGATAAAAAAACAGACATACACAACTTGTAAACTTGTACTGGCACTATCCATCCTTGAAAAGATTTTTATGTTTTTAGTCACCAACATGAAACTGGACTACTTAATTTAGGCAGTTGTTAACAATGTAAGTTTATATTATCAGTCATAACAAGCCTCACGTTTGATAAATGCATGCCTGATAAAAACAATACTGTCTCTAAAAAATATCAGGCTAGCTAGTAAAAACCTACATATATACCTACTCTGAATTTAAAGACTCCTGTTTTGTACTTTTCAGGAAACAAAGACCCCGAAACTACATCGCGTAATGTCCCCAACACCACAATTACATAATGTAAGTGAGCCACGTACTAATCGCGTTACATCACTAGATGACGGATCTCCGCCCTCAATTAAAATCTCATTACGATGGACATCACTATTAACGGGGAGGTAGTTAAGACTCGCCAATGACGACTCGGGGCCGATTCGATTACACAATTTGACAAACAGGATATTACACCATTTCATTTTCGGAATTATATTCTAGAATCGACAAATAAAACTTTATGTTATTCGATGAAAGTGATTTTAGGTTAAACAAATTATAAAACTTCATAAGAGTTCTTAAATTCAGATACGTATAATCACTAGTAGCATAAGGCCAAATTCATAAGAAAGAAAGAAATATTTATTGAAATCATAAACATTACAAAACAAATAAATAATTATATTATGCATCATGTAACACACACACATAGGTTACTCCATCCTTATACCAGTCAACGACTAAACTTCAACTAACTTAAATTAACTTAAAGTTCAACTGTTACATTTTATGGGGATAAATAAACAAACTAGTCACTAAAAATGATATATGTATATATATTTTATTTTTAAAAACTTGCACGTACGTTTCGATTGTTTGTTCAATCTATAGCGTCTAAACACAAAACGAGACAAAGCACGTGTTTTCGCTCCACATGTCACATTGTATTGACAGCGACTGCAGACAGCAGTCTCCAGTTCATTTGTATATCATTAGCATGGAGTGCGGGAGCCACACGTCCCGGCGCGAAAAGCACAAGGCATTTTCATAATCGACTCCATCGAGCGACCGCAACTCAACCCTATTCGAAAAACAACCCTAACGCAACGACAATGTGCATATATTAAACTAGTTGTGGCCCACAGTTTTGCCTGCGTTGCGTGGATTATAACGAAGACATATTTTATGAGTCTGCACTTGACCGCATAAAATTTGCCTTAAGTGACTAGGTATAGAACTACATCTGCACTTTTACGATTAAAAGGCATACTTAACTATTAGTTACTTAATATATAACAACGTATTAAAAATAATTAAAATCACGATAAGTCATTTTCCCGTTTCGGCATGAGTAACGAACAAAAATATCAATAATCTGAATTTCATTCATGTATGTACATATTTATTGTCTACACATATTGTTTGTGCGACGCGTCAGAATTATTTTAATGACACGACAAATTGACAACTTCGACGGTCCCTTGGCAGGTTTTGAAAGGGGAGTGGAAAGGATCAAGATGTTGCTATTCAGCGAATAGAGAACAAATTAAGCAATGTTATTTAGTTTGTTATCTTTTATAATATCGGTAAGAGACAGTGTTAGTGTTAGTTTCTAAGACGTTATTAAAATTATATTAGAAATATACTGTGTGATACTCTAGCCTCGTAACATAGTCTGACGGCTACCACGAGGTCAGAGGACTCGAAAGATTCTGTAACTTAATTTTTTTTGCAAATAAATAAATTTTGTATTTTTGTAAGAATACAGTTTTACAAATAACATACCTATACAGGTTTTTTTATCCGGAAATAAAACTCACAAATGGAAGAAATTGTTCATCGAGTGTTCAAAATATGATTCCTAATTAATTATCGATAATTTACTAGAGTAATTTTCACATGCGTCAGAAGTCTCATGAACATAAGGGTTATGCTTAATTAAATAATAAGTTTTGGGGCTTCTTGTAACTATAACTTAATTTCGAATCAACTGATTATAAACTACGTGTTTGGAGGCAGAATTTATAGTGATATACATACATGCATATCAATTGTATAAGTACCTACATACCTGTCGGTGCCCGAACGCACCGAATAAAATAGCTTCTAATAAGTTGTGAGCCTACCTAAGGTGTGAGGGTTCTGTACCGGGGTTACCGGCACTGATGGTCAATGAAAACTCGCGTGTGATATTAATCAATTATAGAATTTAATTCCCCAACAACTAACGCGTCCACTCAGACCACCAGTGCGCAGCAACTGGGGTGTCGCGTCATACATCACGCACACATACACAAAATGCATTCGTCATCATTCACACTTACAATTGTGTCCCTACATACCTATATTTATTTTTAAAATGAATGAAAATTCTAATAAACATATAATAATTTAAAACATACCAAGCTTCCGTGTCAATTAAAACAAGTACCTAATATTGCTGCTTCGAAGTTAAACTCTAAGCTACTTACATTCGCACTACTAACAGTGCGTTTAACATATTATTTACCTTTTTTACCGGAAGAGGCTTTTATTAAAAAAATAGACAATCCACTATTTCTTATAACTACTACACAATAAAAAAGCTTAAGAACTGAAACCTTCACCCCTTATTTTGACAACATACCTATGTACGTAACACACATCTTTCAACCACAAATGATTTCACTCTTCAACCTCCCCTCAATTTCGTTGGCAAATCCTAAAAGATGTGGTGTCCAGGGTGTGTCACATGTTCGTGAGGTCGAGCGTATTTAACGTATGTTAGCAGCCGTCACCGCGAGCACTCGCGGTCCACTGCGACATATACTCTGGTAGAAAACCCCTTGTTAATATTGTAGAAAAGATATGCCTATCGGTGAAACCACCGTGAGTTCAGATCAGACAAATCATAGACAGCACATTTTATAATATGTCCTTTGTCCAACTGGCTATCAAATCAATGAACGTTTTGAGCATTACAGTTGGATTTAACTTTACATCTTGTATTTATATTGAAATTATACAGAAGCGTACTCTTATTTGACACTCAATGTCTCTCTGACTGACTTCTTTCCACCGAAGATGTCACATACATAACAACACACATAGTTATATAATATGATACCAGATAGTTGTATTGTGTAAACGCTACAAAGTGGGATGTATGGTGGTTTATGGGCGCAGCAGGCGAGCTTTGTAGCCACTTACCGCATTTGATGACATTTGATACCTGCTGTTACAACAAATGACTCAGATACGTTTTTAGATTACTGTAAAGGAGAAATATTGAGAAGAATTGTTTGGATGGTACACATAAGAGAACGTGTAAGTCAGGTGATGTTTGATAAAATTATTATGATATTGTAAAAATTTGCAATATAGTCACCATAGTAAGATTGAACTAGAGTGTGGAATTTTGACTTCACATTCCATAAATTGGCTTCCTCTTTATGAGCTCTGATTGTTCTACGGATTCCCAAGCGTTTTTATTCCTTAATTACAGAATTATACGACGAGGCTATTTGACAGATTAATTTCACAACATTTGGACGACACGATTTATTAAAGCCAAATTCTATGAAATAACCAAGACTAGCTGAAATTAGAAAATGAAAATGCAAATTTATCAAAGAGCAGTCTTCGTTTAATGACTATATAGTGTGAACAATACTGTCATCAACGTTTAGTAAGCTGGTTCCCTTAGGACCCATACCACCATCTTTTTACCAAACATTCTAATTATAGTAATACTTCAGTTCCACCACAACAATAATACATATATTATATAACAATAATATATAATAAAATCAAAGAGTCCCAAAACTCGACACACAGAAGCGGCATCACACGAATACGGCTGAACTGATCGTCATGGATTATACCTAGGCATATTTTTGTATGAAGGTAGTATTAGGTCCTAGAAGTGACATATGCTACTTTTTTCTCCGAAACAAGCAACTCAAAGCCGCGGATATCATCATACTAGTCCATAACGAGTTTGCAGCTGGCACAACGTGATATTACTTTGTACCTGCGAACTGTGCGTTGTGGTCCGAATATTATAAAAGCAGTATTGTTTAAATCGTGCCACGTAGTGGTAAGTCCCCAGACCGGGTGTCCGCGGCGGCGCCGCCCCGGCGCCTGCTCTGGCGCCTCTCCGCTGCTCATTTGCATCTCGTCGCCGTCACATCCAGTGAAGCCGTTACGAAACGCGATCAAACGCGGCTTGATTCGACGCAGCAAGCTGGCTGCCTTTTAATTTTGTTTGACGTATTACATGGGGGAATACGCGTATTTGAATTTATTGACGCCAATATGTGTTATGTCGGGAATTATAGTTAGCATTAATTTGCATTCTAATATAAGCTCAAGATGCCGAAAATTATTGGCTGTCAATAACTATGAAGTTGCTTCGTATCGAAGTTTCCAAATCAACAATTAACTACATAGTTATATTTCATAGGTTAACTTAAATCATTTGAGGAAAAAAAAACTAACGATTCTTAAAAACAAAAAAAAATGCAATCGCTTGTGTTATCATAACAACTTCAAAACCCCGAAGAGTCACAAAATTGTAACCTCAGAACTATCATTTCCTAACTGAACCACGAAGATCAAACAAGTGGGTTCTACAGGCTCCAAATTACCCTCAGAGTTACCCTCGAAATAATCAGCGCCGCCGCAGATTTATAATAAAACTAGTTTCGCGACCCCAGCAATAAGGCCGGCTCTGCATTAACGCGTTAGGCGACACACAAGAAAACTGACCTCAGTCGAGTGAATAAACCTCTAATCATACGATACACACAGTAGAGAAACTTTAGCTAGAATAACATGATATTTTTAGGACCACCCAGCTGATTACAGCATGACTCATGTTTGTAATCACGAATGCACTGCGACTGATTCTTGAAAAAAATATTAAAAATATTATAAAAAATATTATTATAATGTCATTCAGATCTTGAACTTTACTTTAATAAACGCCTAGCTAACGTAAAATTAGGACGGAATATCTTGGCCTCCTTGATACCTTGACTTCAAAATCTTGATCAGATGTGTGTGGTATTTGGCGTGAAGAGTCTATCAACCAACCCGAAATGTTGTAGGAGACTGTTAGTGCGGACCTTTGCCCATGTTACAAAGCAGATTAATAAAATTCCGTCCATACTGGTCTGTGCTGGTACCGCTTGGTCGGGGGCGCTCGGGCCGAGGCATAAATCAGCCTCCCCTCTCCGGGCGCAGCCTTCAATTTGGCACATCCTTAAAATGACACACGAGACGCCTCGCCCTAACGACACCCGCGTCAACTCTCGCACCCGGCTTATAAATAAATACGCCCGTATTATTGCCCTTTTTATATATATCGCATATTTTGTAATGAGGAAACGTGAACGCGTACTGAGTGGCGAACTCGTGAGCTATATGGAAAGTGTGAGGTGAGAAATTGTGAATACGATTACGTTTTTTACAACGTATGAAACTTTAATATGCGATGCAGTGAACTTGTTCTCCACAGGTAATCACAGACAAAACTACTGAAACTCTAACCTATTTTTTTTTAAACTAAAACAGGTTTGCTTTCGACCATAGTTTGCCTGATAGTAAGCAAAGCCTAAGATGGAGCGTAATACCCGATAAGAACGGATTCACTCTAGCTTTGAAGATTGTTGGATTATAGTGGGTGGGGAACAGATATAATCAACTGGAAACTGCAATCAGTTTATTACATTTTGTTGACAAACTCATAATATTAAATGTAATCTCATCTCGCTCTAATCGTTAATCACAAACTTTCGAACTGACCACCGTTTGATCACGGTGGAGCCGCGAGCAGTGAAACCGCTGCATTCTACGAATTCTATACACACACACACACACACACATATGGACACAATTATTCTCGCTATAGAACGTAGACAAAATACTATATATGTACACTCTTAACTATTTTAGGTAACTATATATAACTGGATATAACAAAAGGATTATCATCATAGGTTCTGATGTCAGGAAAGATGTTTTCCCAAAGTAAGTTTGAATAACCAATGCTGGAAAAAAACTAAAAGGTCAGCTTTTCTTTAATTTAATCAATTTTATAAGTGCCACCACTTACGAACATGACGTGAATTTATTCATGAAATCTGGAACAGCTTACTTCATTTACTTACGTTAACAACGATTTCACTCATGGTTTTATTGTTCAATTTAATGAACCTCAAAGTTTGCATCTATTAGGTAGAATCGATTATTGGGTAAGTTAATCATTTGTGAGGCAAAATATGCAGACTGACATTGGTAAATAGTAATTTTTTTTTTAAATTGTTTAAGATTTGAAAGTATAATCAAAACAATTATCTATTGACATGATAATTATAATATATTTGACCTCAGGGATTTCACCACAAAATTAACTCAGTGTTAAACGAGTTGAAACTGGTCCCTTGTTCGAATTTTGTAGCTAATAATGAGTATAAGTATGTATATGTATATTACATTAAATAAAGTTTTTTTTTTTGTAAAATATTAACCTTGCCCATAATTGCAAATGAGGCCAACAACTGAAATACATGTTTTTATAATACCTTTGCTTAACAAGCTGCAGGTGACAGGTCTGCATGTGTCAAATTAATTTATTCAATAAGATAATTATAAGTTAATAGTTACTACAAACTATTATATTTCTAAATAAAGGTAAAAAGTAAGTAATCATTTTAAATTTAAACGTAATATTGATAAGTTAATAAACCATCCTATAATATATAACAGTATACTGATTATACTTAAGGAATCCAAAGAAAAAGGTTTATATTATAACCTTCTCAATTAAAAGTAACGGAGCTTGAATAAAGACTACCACAAATATTTGTAGTTTTGTGGGCTGCAAACAAAACTGGTAAGTACATTTTAATTTTGTAATTTGTGCGAAGGCATCGCTAATAAACTCCCATTCCGTATTAGTATTATATTTTCGGAATATTCAATCACCAATAATAAACATTATTTTATGTACGAAGAAAGCGCATGAATATATTTGTGTTCGCACCTTTGTCTTGACAAATACTTCAAATAACCTCAAATTCAATTTATATAGCAAATTGTGGTAGTACTGTAACGTTCATATTTGGTGGATTTACTTTTTGAATTTGGCGGTCATTTTAGCTTTTATATTAGTATGGTAACTCCGCCTTACTTCTTTTATCTCATCCCTAAAAAATCGATAGAGTCTTTAGTCTATGACGACCCTCGATTTTACCGATTTTGGGAAAATCAGTCTCCTCCCTATCTGATCGACGTGGCCGTCGTGGAACTGCAGATTGAGTTTTTTCTAACGAAAAATGTCGGAATAAATAGCGTGGAGCCGGGGTCCGGGCCTCTTTCTCCGTTCGGCGGTCGTCCTAAATCAATACCTCGCAGCAGTGAACGACTGCCGGTGCCAATCACCACGCGGAGGGAGCCGGCTGCGAGGAAGCCGAGACGACAGGCCAGGAAGCCGCAATACCATCCTCGCGGACGCTGCCCAGGCATTTCACGGCGTTCCTGTTGGCACGCGGTCCTACATTCCACGAACAACCCCAGATTAATACTGGTGAGTCGTTTTTCCTTCATTTAGTGCGGTATTACTCGCGTTGTGTTCCGATTGCATGTCACGCAATCTTGCCATTTTGTGTTGCGTGCTCCGCAGATTTCCCGTCATCGGCGCGTCCGAATCCTGTCGGGACGGCCCGTGACGTGATCCTGCAGGACGAGGCACGAGCTCTGAGCACGAGCGCATGCTCGAGTACTCAGCGACCCGTGGCCTTTTTGGCATTCCGTGCACGGTGCTAGCCACGTGTCGCCATCTTTCTTTTCGCCTGACCCCTTCTTGTGCTTGCTTCATTTTTTAGCTGTTTCCTTTTCTCGATTCCAGGGGTTGTTCCCGGGGGCTTGACCTCGAGAAGGTAGCCCGACTGTCTGACGCCGGTCCAGCCGAGTGCTCGACTGCGTCGCGATTCCCCGCTGCCGCCGATCGCCTGCCGGTGTCTGAGAGCTGGCGCCGCAACCCGCCAGCCTCTGGTCCGCGCCGGCTCAGTCCTGCACCACGTGGTGATCGGCCAAGTGGTAACGCTCCACCCTCACGGTACCGTAAATCAATTCCTCAGTTATAGCCTCCGGTTTAATTTAATATGCGATTGGGTCATACCATAGTCACTAGTGTAAAAAACCAACCAATTTTCATAACTTAATTTCCAAGGTTCACCTCGATGAGTTATCCCTAAGTCCGTTCCATATGTAACTTAATTGTAAACCTGTAAACTGTTATCCCGGATCCTTCCGAGCCGAGGTAACTTAACTTTCTTCCATTAATATAATTTCTATAAATCTATTTCTTAATGTGTTAAATACTGTAATATGCTACCCGGATCCTTCCGAGCCGGTGTATCTTAATTTAATTTAATTAATTTCAATTGTATCCAACTATTTCCCATCTACCTGAATTTGTAAAACTTACTTGTGCATTACCCTATATTATAAATAAAACAACAATTTAATGTGTCTCTCTTCGTTTTATTTGGGTCATGCCACCTAGGTATAAGTAGTTAGGTATAGGAAAAAAGCTTTGTAACAGTGGCGCCCGAATACTCTGGTTTTTTACATTAATCACCGGCTGACGGGGATTAAAACTGGTGACTTGATATGACCTTAATCTTTTATAGACATATTCAAAATTTTATAATTTTCTTTTGTTAATAAACTTACATGTGAATTTCAAATGATATCCTGGCTTAAATAAATTATTAAGCTTTTAAGTTTTAAGTTTTTAAAATGTTCTTTCCAACTTATTGAAATTTGGGTGTTTTGATAAGGCTAAGTTTTTTTCCTTATAACTTTTGTTGCCTATTTAGTTGGATGTGAATTTTAAATGAGGTTTCAATTTTGAGAAACTTGTAGCTGGTCATTAATTTATTTCAGTCAGGTTTTGAATATTGTTGTGTTTATCTTGTGTCACTAATTGATTTTAGTAGGACACTGAGACTTTAAATTATTGTGTTGAATATATATTTAGATGTGAATTTCAAATGATAATTAGGTTTTGAATATTGTTGTATTTATCTTGTGTCACTAATTGATTTTATTATGACTTTAAATTATTTTGTCGCTTATATATTTTGATGTGAATTATAATTGATGGTTCGGTTTTGAAATATTGTACTGCGTCATTAATTTATTTTAGTAAGACACTGAGATTTTAAAATTATTTTGTTACCTAGGTATTTGGAGGTGAATTTTAAATATTGGTCCGGTCTTTAAAATTGTTATAGTTGTGTCATTAATTTATTTTAATACAACACTGAGACTTTAAATTATTTTATCGCCTTTATATTTTGAAGTGAATGTAAATATTGGTTCGGGTTTGAAAATTATTAATAATTTTTTTTTTAAGATTGTTAGTTAACATTTAGCTGTTGAGTCTCAGTTTTCTTTCTTTCTATCCCTTCAACACAATTTTTTGGGATTACCTACTTGCCTAAGGACTTTGACTCAGCGCGGTGCAACCATACTTACCATATTTTTTTTTTCTCTCACTCTTTCCACTTTTACCAACCTTGTTGTTTCATTACAAGATGGAGCGACCAATCGCATATAACCTACTGCAAAAACATGAACTTATTTACGAGGTTGAGGTAAGAGATGCCAAGCCAGAATCAACCGTGGCAGCTCTTAGAACACAAATCCGACAGCTTGCTCATGACATTCCGGCGGACGAGGTTATTGAGGTGGATCGCGACGCAGAGTCTGAGATTAGGGCAGTCACAGAGGGCATGAGAGAGCTGACCGATTTTTTCGAGCAAAGGAAAGTTGTCTTCAAAAGGGTGAATAGAATAAGGGCCCTGGCCCATCACTTGTTCCACAGGCTTAGCAGAGTAGTAGTTGACGACGACAAGCAGCTCCTTGACCAACACGCAGAGACAGAGGAACAACTTTCGGCTTTGTTACAGCGGGTTGATGCCGTTTATACGTCGTTCCACTCAAGTTTTCAAACAACAGAAGCCAGTCTGCAGGCGTCTTTATCTCCACCTCAGGCTTTGCCCCAACTTTCCCACACAGGTGCAACAAATTCAAAGGAGCTGAAATCTTTATCCACACTGAATCACAAATACAATGGCATATCGTGTATTAAGGTTTACCTAGAAAGATTAGACGAATTATGCATCACCCGACAGATTTCTGGAGACGTTTTGTTCCAGGGTGCGGCAGAATTATTTGTAGACCGGGCACTAGTTTGGTATAGGGGAATCAAAGCGGAACTCAGCTGTTGGTCGGCACTCCGTTCCGCTCTATTAGAAGAATTCCTACCAATAGACTTTGACCAGAGATTACTAAGAGAAATTAGTCAAAGAACGCAAGGGGAGACGGAGTCGGCATCATCCTTTATTTCAGTGATGCTGAACTATTACTCCAGACTTTCAACCCCTGCTCCGGAAGCTGAAAAACTCCAGACCGTCCGTTATAATTTGCGGCCAGGTTTTGTCAACGCTCTCGCTTTAGAAGAGATATCCACGATCCAACAATTAAAACACAAATGTAAACAAATTGAACATTGTTTATCCAGGGCGGCTCTTTTCAAGGAGCCTTCTAGGCCTAGTGCACAATCATTAGCAGTAGACCTTTGCTACTCCAAGCAGCCGTCACGTGTTGAAGTAGTGGATGTTACTCCAGTAACAGCGGCAGCCCATAACCAGAAAGAGTTTTGCATTCGTTGTCGCGTCTCTACACACCGCTTGAGCAACTGCACTTCGAAGGAAATCGTTTGCTTTTCTTGTGGTAGGAAAGGAGTTCGTTCCAGTAACTGTCCCGACTGCAGGAGAAGACAACCAGCAGAAAGCAGTCGCCCTTGGAGGTCTCAACGCGACACAGAACGTCAAAAAAACTAGGCATCGGTTCCTTCCGGTCTACCAAGAATGCAGTCAACAGAAGGAACCTAAAATATTTTCTGTTAGACTCTATTCATTTTGAGAACATTCCAGATGACAGACCACACCTAACGATCCAGATATTTGACTCTAACTACTCTGGGTTACTAGATTCAGGCGCATATATTTCTGTTCTAGGGGGCTCTACAAAGGACATTTTTTTGAACTTGGGAGCCACGCTGCAACCCTGCTTAGACACGGATGCACGCTTCGTTAAGGCTGCAAACGGAGCCATCGAGCCCGTGGAGGGAATTATTTATCTTCTCGTCACTTATAAAGACGTAAAAAAAATTATAACCTTTCATGTTGTTCCAGCCGTTACGACACCCATTATTTTAGGGGTTAATTTCTGGCGAGCTTTTAACATTGCACCAGAACTTTTTCCGGCAACAACAGACGTCCAGCAGGTTTCAACTGTCTCGACGGCTTCCCACATCCAACATTGGGATATCCTAGATCTTCACCAACGCACTTTGGCAGAAAATTTTATTAGGAAATTTAAGGAAATTTCGTTTGAAGAAAAGGGTCTAGGACAGACATCGTTGGTTTCACACATCATCGACACGGGGGACCATCCTCCCATCAAACAACGGTATTACTGTATGTCCCCAGCTCGTCTGAAGGAGCTCAACCGGCAGCTGGACGAGATGTTGGAGATGGGAGTAGTGGAACAAAGCAGCAGCGAATGGAATAATCCAGTTCTACTCACACCAAAAGCAGGCGGAGAGCTTCGGTTTTGTTTAGATAGCCGCAAACTCAACGCAGTTAGCAAGGGCGACGCTTACCCCTTACCCTACATCTCTCACATCTTGAACCAGCTTCGGGATTCTCAGTTTTTGAGCTCGATAGATTTAAAATCAGCATTCTGGCAAATCCCTCTCCAGGACAAAGAGAAAACTGCTTTCACAGTTCCAGGTCGAGGCCTGTTTCAATTCCGGGTCATGTGTTTTGGCCTGAAAGGCGCTCCAGCAACCCAGCAGCGTCTCATGGATCGCCTGTTCGGCCCAGAGTTCGGCAATGAAGTCTTCGTATATCTGGACGATATAATCATTGCCACCAACACCTTCAAACGGCACCTGGAAGTATTAAATAGAGTCCTGGAAAAGCTACGGTCAGCGAACCTCACCATTAACCTGCCTAAGTCGTCGTTTTTTCGTAGGGAACTTAGATACCTCGGCTATATAGTGAACGAGCAGGGTTTGCACACAGATCCAGCCAAGACTCAAGCCATCGTTGAATGCCCCGTTCCAACTTCAAAAAAAGAGGTGAAAAGATTTTTAGGTATTGCCTCCTATTATCGGCGATTCATCAAGGGCTTCAGCAACATAGCTGCCCCTTTACATGCTTTAACGAGCACAAAGAAAACAGCCCCTCCATTTAAATGGTCGAAAGAGGCTGACCAAGCTTTTAACGACTTGAAGTCCGCTCTAATTTCCGCACCGGTTTTAGTATGTCCAAACTTTGACAAACCCTTCGCTGTACATTGTGACGCATCGAATTACGGAATCGCCGCAACTTTGACACAAAAAGACGACGACGGTAATGAACATCCCATTGCATATGCCAGCAGGTCGCTGAACTCAGCGGAACGCAATTATTCGGCCACCGAAAGGGAAGCCCTTGCAGTAGTATTCGGAGTCGAATATTTCCGTCCTTTTCTAGAAGGAGGTGAGAAGTTTAAAGTCATAACCGACCATTCCAGTTTAAAATGGTTCTTTAACCTATCCAACCCCACCGGACGATTAGCACGTTGGGGCTGTAGATTGTCTCCTTATGACTTCACAATAGAACATAGGAAAGGGGCGCTCAACACCGTCCCAGATTTTTTAAGCAGAGCAGTACCCCTTGCTGAGTTGACACCGCCTCCAACAGACCCGTGGTACATTAAGCTGGTAGAAAAGGTTTCTCGCTTCCCTCAGTCGTGCCCTAATTTCATATTACAGGGCTCTTCACTGTGGAGGTATTCAAAAACGAAGGGTCAGCGTGATCCCCACTTTGACTGGAAAGAAGTAGTTCCTATGGAGAGACGGCAAGACATCTTGAAGGAGTACCATGCGGGGACCACTTCGCCTCACTTCGGGATTTTTAAAACGTATCGCAAGATAGCCTTGAGATACTATTGGCCTAACATGTACTCTGACATTTCTAAGTTCGTAAATTCGTGCGAGACTTGCGCCGCTTATAAAATCCCACAAAAACAAACTCCAGGCTTCATGGGTAACCAGAAAAATTGTTCAAAACCGTTCGAGATGATCAGCGTAGATATAGTAGGGCCGTTGCCTCGTTCCAGGTCAGGACACATATATTTATTGGTAGTAGTCTGCTGTTTTACCAAATACTGCCTCCTATTCCCCTTACGGAGAGCAACTGGGAAAAACATAGCGTCGAAATTGGAGGAAGGAGTCTTTCTAGTCCACGGAGTTCCCCGGACAGTGATCATGGATAACGCTACTGTGAACACTGGAAGGGAAGTCCAGGCCCTTATCCAGAAATACAACATTCCTCAAATGCACTTTACGCCACGCTACTGTCCACAGGTCAACACTGTAGAGCGATATAACCGCACTATTGTAACCGCTGTGTCGATTCTTGTAGGTCAGGATCACCGATCGTGGGATACCTTTCTATGCAAGATTCAATTCGCAATGAACTCCGCAGTGAACGAGTCTTCTCGCTTTACACCTTTCTTCTTAGTCCATGGAAGGGAACCGGTATGTAACGGATCATGGTATAATCAGTCACAGACCGATACTCTTCCTTCCATAGGATCTAGAGACGAACATGCTTCACAACTGGCACATCTCACGGATACATTCACTGCAGTTTCACAGGCATTAGCGAAATCACACGCGAGAAACATCCCTCACTACAACAAGTCCCGGCGTTCATTGTGTTTCCAGGTGGGCGACACTGTGTGGAAACGCACCTATCCCCTCAGCGACGCGGCCAAGTTTTTCACAGCCAAGCTCGCGCCTAAATATACCAAGTGTCGCGTAACCCGACGCGTGAGTGACTTGGTATATGAATTACAAGATTTTCAGTCTGGCAAAATATTAGGAGAATGGCATGTGAAGGACCTGAAGCAGAGTTGTCCCACGTAGGCCACTCTGACATCAGTCACACTTCACCAGCACATTTGGGGTGCTGGTGATGCCAAGATTTTTTTTTTCTCTCGTTTTTTCATTTTCATCTCTTCCCTCATTGAAAGGGATTATTTCCTTGATCAATTTTTTTTTCTCAGAAATAGGCTCGAAACTGTTTATACCTAGTCTCAGCCTAGTACTTGTGTTAAGTTATTGCCGAAGCAGCCTTTCGGCTGTCTGGCGGCACACATATGGTTATAAATAATGACTATTAATTAATTTTTTCTTATATAATGTTTTCTTACGCTTTGCTTACTATTTGTTTCTTATAATTTCTTGTCAGGGGACACCTTTCCTTATCGTATGGATTTTGGATATATGACCGTGTCAATACCCACACCAGCCTGTAGATGTTTATACGCTGGGGTCCAGCGTACAGTTTCTTCCTTCCGGAAGAAACTGTCTGCACGTTGGGGGGTATTGTAACGTTCATATTTGGTGGATTTACTTTTTGAATTTGGCGGTCATTTTAGCTTTTATATTAGTATGGTAACTCCGCCTTACTTCTTTTATCTCATCCCTAAAAAATCGATAGAGTCTTTAGTCTATGACGACCCTCGATTTTACCGATTTTGGGAAAATCAGTCTCCTCCCTATCTGATCGACGTGGCCGTCGTGGAACTGCAGATTGAGTTTTTTCTAACGAAAAATGTCGGAATAAATAGCGTGGAGCCGGGGTCCGGGCCTCTTTCTCCGTTCGGCGGTCGTCCTAAATCAATACCTCGCAGCAGTGAACGACTGCCGGTGCCAATCACCACGCGGAGGGAGCCGGCTGCGAGGAAGCCGAGACGACAGGCCAGGAAGCCGCAATACCATCCTCGCGGACGCTGCCCAGGCATTTCACGGCGTTCCTGTTGGCACGCGGTCCTACATTCCACGAACAACCCCAGATTAATACTGGTGAGTCGTTTTTCCTTCATTTAGTGCGGTATTACTCGCGTTGTGTTCCGATTGCATGTCACGCAATCTCGCCATTTTGTGTTGCGTGCTCCGCAGATTTCCCGTCATCGGCGCGTCCGAATCCTGTCGGGACGGCCCGTGACGTGATCCTGCAGGACGAGGCACGAGCTCTGAGCACGAGCGCATGCTCGAGTACTCAGCGACCCGTGGCCTTTTTGGCATTCCGTGCACGGTGCTAGCCACGTGTCGCCATCTTTCTTTTCGCCTGACCCCTTCTTGTGCTTGCTTCATTTTTTAGCTGTTTCCTTTTCTCGATTCCAGGGGTTGTTCCCGGGGGCTTGACCTCGAGAAGGTAGCCCGACTGTCTGACGCCGGTCCAGCCGAGTGCTCGACTGCGTCGCGATTCCCCGCTGCCGCCGATCGCCTGCCGGTGTCTGAGAGCTGGCGCCGCAACCCGCCAGCCTCTGGTCCGCGCCGGCTCAGTCCTGCACCACGTGGTGATCGGCCAAGTGGTAACGCTCCACCCTCACGGTACCGTAAATCAATTCCTCAGTTATAGCCTCCGGTTTAATTTAATATGCGATTGGGTCATACCATAGTCACTAGTGTAAAAAACCAACCAATTTTCATAACTTAATTTCCAAGGTTCACCTCGATGAGTTATCCCTAAGTCCGTTCCATATGTAACTTAATTGTAAACCTGTAAACTGTTATCCCGGATCCTTCCGAGCCGAGGTAACTTAACTTTCTTCCATTAATATAATTTCTATAAATCTATTTCTTAATGTGTTAAATACTGTAATATGCTACCCGGATCCTTCCGAGCCGGTGTATCTTAATTTAATTTAATTAATTTCAATTGTATCCAACTATTTCCCATCTACCTGAATTTGTAAAACTTACTTGTGCATTACCCTATATTATAAATAAAACAACAATTTAATGTGTCTCTCTTCGTTTTATTTGGGTCATGCCACCTAGGTATAAGTAGTTAGGTATAGGAAAATAGCTTTGTAACAGTACTATCAATTCTCAAAAGTATATTGCAACGTTCAATATTTTTATTGGATGCAAATTAATATGTTAAAACAATAAAAAGCAAAATTTTCATCTTGAATATTTATAAATATGTACATATTTATATGTAAAATGAGTTTTGATTCTGTCCAATGCCCATAAGAGCTTTGATACACCGAAAAGACCATTTTGTATAAAGTACTGGAGTCACTGTAGACTAAATAACTAGTCACAGTTGCGTACGGTGCATTTTTCAATCATTTGTTTTTAAATTTCACTTTATTAAATTTTCTCTAATGCACTTTGCTCTCCGATACTAGGTAGAGCTATTAATATAAACTTATCACATTCAAATTTCTTTGTACAATATACATAAATTATATTCGTGTTGTACTTATTTAATAATTATATCATATTAAACGGCTGGGCAAAATGGAGTTTTAAAATGATCCATTGTTTATTTCTCGCGTGGTAGGTAGAATGTGATTTTGGGTGCTAAATATAAGTGACTCTATAATGTATAACTTGCTTGGCATAGGCACCGAACATGAAAATAATATATAAGGTCAGAATAATAACCAGCCATATAAAATAAACTCATTTTAATGAGATAGAGATAACACCGTAAGGTTGCATTTAGCTTAGTGAACACAAATGAAGCCATATCAATATTTAGAAAATTAAATTTGTACATATACATATGTATTCTATGTAAAACGTAACCACTTTCTATTTTTATTTGCATTTGCATTTGTAGCAAGTAAATGTAAGCATCGTGTACATAAATATAATTTAGTTCTTCTGTTATAATGGTAGTCCACTAATTTGAAGATACCATATTCACTATTTAAAGATGTTTTAAATGAATAAGTTTTTGTAAACAATCAAATAATGATCATGGTAACCATGATATTAGGTTTTTGTACAGTAAACGTCGAGATAGAAATTGATCTGCATCTTCAGATGCGACAAGATTATATCTACGATATATTTATTAATTTTGTGACTTTGAATTTTGTTTTACAAAAGTTCTGTATCAATAGTAGTAATATACTATATTGGTTTTCTTTTAAATGGTGAAACTGTAACCCAGGTCCCAACACAATGTTAACAATGTTACACAGTCATCCATTTTGGTACACCATTGTTCATAGTAATATTCTACATCTATTAAGTTTTTCTGTAATAAGTACCTGCAGTAACTTGAATGTAACTACACTGACTTTCTTATTTTATTTAAGTCATATGATAAAAAAGGAAATTGGAAATTGAAATTTAGTACAATGCTCACCTCCATAATGATCACTTTCTGTATGTGTTGGCCATAACTAATTGAATGGCTTGAGTCATGAATATTTTAGCTTAGGTTGTGGTAGGTACATCACCTTTACAATTTTGATGATAAAACGCAGCCTAACGCTTCTGACAGCTGATAAACAGCAAGACAGTTTGTTTCGTTTAGTTGCATAATCAATATCCTTTTGATATTGAGAGGAGATAAGGCAGCTTGAATTTCTAAGTTCAAGTTGAGTGATGTATATCTTTTTTCTTTTTTTTTAACGCAAGTTTCTATGGATAGCCAACACCAGGTAGCAAAATCCTTATCCTATCCTTATCCTAGTTTATTCCGTGCTTTGTATTCCGTACTGAATACTGATTGTGTAAACTTAAGGTTTCAGGAACAAGATTTCCTAATACATCTGTGGTTGCCTTTGATTATGAGGTTTTCGAATGTACTTCTTTGTTAGGCCTCTTTTTCTAGGGAGGCATCATTACCATGAGCTATTTCATTCTGTGATTTATATTTGTAATTGAAGGTAAATAATTTATAAGTGTTGGTAATTGGTAGGTACCTCAACGCGCCACACGCGGAGAAAAAAGAAATAAGCAACCCACAATTGTTACTTTGCACGATAAACGTGAAGGATTTAAAATTTTTCAACATGATTTGCATTGATATTTTCTGTACATTAATCCCAATTTATTACTTTACACGATATACATGAAGCCACTTAAATATTCTCAATATGATTCACATCAAAATTTGGTGTACACTAATTAGTATTAATTACTTTACACGATATACGTAAAATATCATAAATATTCTCAACATAATTACCATGGAGATACGGTGGACACTAATATACTTTAATTGCTTTACACGATATAGGTGAAGCTATATAAATATTCTCAACATGATTCAAATAGAGATATGGTGGACACTAATACACATTAATTGCTTTACACGATATACGTGAAGCTATATAAATATTCTCAACATGATTTACATGGAGATATGGTGGACACTAATACATATTAATTGCTTTTCACGATATACGTGAAGCTATATAAATATTCTCAACATGATTTACATGTAGATTTGCTGTAAACTCATTCACATTAATCACTTAACACGATATACTTAAAGGAGCATAAATATACACAACATGATAAACATGAAACTTTGGTGGATAATAATCCACATTCATTGCTACACACGATACACGTGAAGCCATTCAAATATTCTCAACATGATTGACATGGAGATTTGCTGTAAATTAATTCATATTAATTACTTAACACGATATACGTGATGCAAAATAAATATTCTCCACAGGAATTACATGGATTCTCACTAATTTACTACAATTAATGCGAGTAAAACGCATAGCATCATCATATGAAAAGTTACGATCGAATAATAAACCGTTTAGGTTGATTTGAGCAGTTAAATTGAGAATCGTTCTGAATAATGATAGAAAACAATTAAATCTTATTGCGCCAGGGCGCGATGTTGCATGCTCATTCTCTATTTGTAGATTATTTTGTTACATGTAGTATTAAAGTCTTATAATGAGATTTTTTTTAAAGAAAAAGTACAAACGTTGGGTACTTGAGTAGTTATTACAATCAAGTAAAAACATAAACTACCATTATCATAAATTCGAGGGTAGTTCAAAAATAAGATCGTATGTTAATAAAATAAGTCACTCACCAAAGATAATTTATCCATAAAATTCCGTCATAGACAGAATTCCAGTAACCTGGTCTCACAAAAGCAATTAATATTCACTGGTTTTGTCGTAATGTTTGGTTAAATGATTTAACGACGTTAAATAACCGTTATTTTTGTTTAATTTAGTTTTTATTATTAACACATTTCGAATTTATAAATTGGAACGGCACTGTTTAATTAAATTTTAATATTTGGCACAGTTCACAATGTTCTTTAATAATCACTGGACACAACAGGTAAAGAATATTTAAAATTAAATAGATTTTTAAACAAATTGTTTAAGGCGTGCGACAGCGGCGACACAAAATCACGTAATGGCGAGTTGCAGGCGCCTTCCTGTTAGGTGAGCCGCGTGGAGCGGACACGGAAACGTGTGCACCGGAAGTTGAATTTTGCTTTTTTAAAGTAGTTGACTATCTAAAAGTGTGACAGTGGCAGCACAATTCCATGGACTGCTGCTAGTAAACAATATAATCGTCTTCGGTAGACCCGAAGTATAATCACGTGTATGTAAACAGCATCCCACTTTGTTTTTAGCGTCAATACGGATTAAAAGTGGCTTATGTCAATTTAAAATATCAACTCTCAACATGTTAAATCGTTTCAGCATAAATGAGAAACAAGACACACATTAACAACATTGCAATGAAACTGTAGCCTTTGCAATATTAGTGGGATGGGGTGTAATATGTACTGAGGCTTTTTCGTTATAAACAGACGTCTATTTTATAAGATATCGGTGAGCGTTTGTGTGCCGACGGGTCTAAACTCAATTATCGATTGGGGAATAGACAATATCGGCCAAAGGAATGCGTGGACACGATTGCGTTTTGTTGTCGGACAATTGCTTTGATTTGCACATGCATATTCCGAGCCAGTCAAATAGCAAAGTGTGTCACGCTTCATAAATTTGATTGCTAGCCATGACGTGAAATGATCGCCAATTGTTTGGTTTATTTTGAACGGGGGCGGTGTCTTACTTATTTATTTTAGCTCGCTATCGATATAACACCAGACTGTAATTAAATATGACTTACTAAAAAACAGATTTAGACTCCAAATAATTAGATTTTTGTTTTTTCTAGAATCGTGAACGAACTCTAAATTATCAAGAAACTGATGTCATGCACGTGAGTAACTAGCATGGTTAGAGGTTAAAACTTTCAAATCTAAAGTATTCTGAAATCAGTTCGCTCAAAAATGAATCTAGGTCTTGAAATCTCAAAACAGTGGCGATTTACACTGTGAAGACTGTAGTTTAGCGTACATCTATGTTAAGTCACAAAAACGTCCGTAAAACACGTTCCTTCGCATCGTCAAATCGTCACATCGCCGTCGAAACCGTCACGTACGCAGTGACAAAACCAACACTCATCCGGTTGGATATCAGCGCGGAAAGGTCGATAGCATGTCGCCGTGGAAAGCAATCAGGGCGGCGTCGTAGACAAACTGTCGGGGCCGGCCTTAATTGGCGGTTGGCGAGATTTATGCCCAACCGATCGTCATTCGAGCGGCGAACCCGCGCTCGCACCACTCGCAACGTCGAGTGAAAACTGTTGCTTCTAACACGGTTACCGAAACTAGAACCGATTCAGAAGTTTGCACGTAAGTTAAATGGTTGGAATTGTTCAGTTTGTGGCTGCAACAACAGTGGTACTATAGATAGGTATCAATAATGCATCAAAGTTTTAAAATAAAAGTTTGATGCATTATTGATCGATAAGATTACAATTTATCGATCAAAAAATAACATCACCAAGATTTCAACAAGTTCAGCCATGTATTTAATCAATTGAATAAACAAAATGAGTGTGTGAGAGCTAGGCACAGTGATATTTATTTTGAATGCTTCACACAACCGACAAATAACAGAATCATTACTTTTGTTAAAAAGAAGCTCACTCAGACTCAAACAAAAAATTAAATTGACGGAAGAATATGAATCTAGTAGCGGTCTCAATACCAACAGCAATCCCTTTTAAGCAAAATCAAAGTGTAGCATAGTTCCTTGTCATAAAATTCTACCGAGCACCTTTTGGCCGGCACACATGATTCCTAGCCGCAAGGCTCCCAAATCAAGCGATTGAGTGTGAGGACAGGGCAGGTCGGGGTGTAATCAGAGCACCGCAAACCGCATGATTCCGACGTGCGAACCTCAATGGCCGACCCTCCGGAAACTCAGCCGTAACACTTATTAACACATCCGGTCAGCTTTTAGCCTCTAATTTCGGATGTAATTTAATAGTGCTGAGTGTTTGACACTACGCTTTGTTAACTATTATCATTACGGTATATATTGAGATGATATAAAACAAAGAAGTAGATATAAATAGTAATATTCAGATTAAATTAACATTATAGTGTTAATAACCTGTGAGTCCGTTTGTTTGTTACATATTTTAACGAAGAAATAGGTACATTAAGATAGAATATATCATCGCAAGAAAAGATTACTTGCAACGACATTCAAATTCAAATTCAAATTTATTTATTTGCATAGATGTAGTGAGAATCATGGTAGGTACAAAATCAAATAGGTATCTTACATCTTACCATTTCTGGTGTGCAAAAATCACATTTGGTCATTAAAATTCTATTAACAATATCAATTCAATAAGATTTACAAAGATTAAAAGATTAAAATTTAAGTCAATATAAACAAGTCATTACAAATTCAGATTTTAAGTTAATATATCATTAAGAAATGTCTTTTTTTAAAATAATATGAAACATTCAGATGTCAAATGGTTGATAAAATTATGTTAATAAGGAAATGTCATGCAGATTTTTAATGTTATTAGGAATGTCAAAGAGATTTAAATACAATTCCAAAATTTTCCAATGTCATGCCAGAACGGTAATGCTATTCAGTCAGTTCAAGTTTTATATATTCCAAGATATTCCTCTACATCATAAAAACATTGTTCCATCAAATAATTAGTCAATTGTTGTTTTAGTTTGTTGTAAGGCAAAATCTTAATATTATTTGGCAATCTATTATAAATCTTTATAGCCATACAATATACATTTTCCAGTGGTAGTTTCAGTCTACTATTGGGCAATACAATTCGATCTGGCCTGTGCAAACTGCATTTTTTGCCTCTGTCTGATTCTATAAAATAGCGATGTTTATTTTTTGTGACGAATATACACATTTCTTTAATATACATACAGGTTAATGGTAGCACTTTTAGTTTTTGGAACAGCGGCTTACAACTCACTCGACTAGATCTAATTCCGCATATCGCTCTGATACATTTTTTCTGTACCTTAAACACTTTATCGATATTAACAGAATTACCATATATAATCAAACAATAGTTAAGCACAGACGACACATATCCGTGATAGGCAGTAAGTGACGCCTTTTCTGAGGCTACTTGTCGTAATCTTTTAAGAGCAAACACAAATCTATTAAGTTTGTCACATATCATCTCGCAGTGAGATTTCCAATTAAGATTTTCGTCTACTTGAATACCTAGGAATTTAGTACAATTTACCTGATTAATTATAGTATTATTATATTGTATTTCGAAATCTATTTTTTTTGTCTTGTATGTTTTAAAGTGAATCACATTTGTTTTGTCTATATTGATTTTCAAGCCGTTTTCATGTAACCATTTCATAGTTCTATTTATCGTGTCATTTATTTCGTGTTTGTAGTTTTTCCTATCTTCACATTTTATTATTATTGTTGTGTCATCGGCAAATAAAATACACTTGTGTTTAGTAACGTCAGGTAGGTCATTAATGTACAAAAGAAACAGGAGAGGCCCCAATATACTACCTTGGGGAACTCCCGAGTCATTAATTCTGTATTCTGATCTGAAAACTCGTCTTTCATGTTTGTCAAATCTTATTATTTCTGTACATTGTTTACGATTTTTTAAGTAGCTTTCGAGCCAGTTGAGGGTAGTGCCACGTATCCCGTATTTTTCCATTTTATGAAGAAGATTCCTGTGATTTACAAAATCAAATGCTTTGCTCATATCTAGGAAGATTGAAACAATGGGAATTTTTTTATCTAGTGTTTCAGCAACAGTTTTTATTAAGTTAAACGAAATACGAAGAAAATGTGGTATTTGAAAACCATTTAATTAGTATCAGTCTGTATGAGTATGAAGCTCCGAATGCATTATGCTGAAAGCAATCACGAACTAATCACAACATACGTGTTTGAAGTACGCGAGACGTGGTGCACTTTTAGCTGCTCTCAAAGGCAACATTTTTCAATGAGTGGATGATACCTTAGTGATACGGTCTTCTAAGAAATTACAATAACCTGGCAGTGAGCGAGCGAACAAGTACAATATTGCATGAATTTTCTTTCTACTTTTCTTCGAAGCTAATTCAATGTGCACACAAAGACGTCCTTTATGAAAGAGAGTATTAGAAATTAAATTGACAAAGACCCGCTCGAGCAGTAGGTAAGTGCTCTGTAATTTTTTGCATGTTTTTCAAACCTTTTAGCTCCAAACATGTTCAGCGACTACTAGATAATAAAACGGAGAAGCGTTTGTTAATTCAAGGAAAACTTTTCCGGATGGAACGGGAATTTTTCCGCTTTGAGATTTAATGCAGGCTTGAGGAATGTTGGATTTTATTCTATTAGAACTTTACTTGAGTTCCCTTTGTCTTTTGCATTTTGTATGTTTGACTTCAGATCGTGTTTAGCGTTTTCATGTCTGCATCTTCTTTCGCGTATTTTAGAACGTTTAATGAAAAACTTCAAGGGAAGCGTATCATTGATATCGTGAGAGATAGTGGTGATCGATATAAGAATTTCTTAATGGACACAAATAGAAAATATTATGTGCAATTCAGTATTTAAATTGGTCTTTAGAATAGTTTGCAGTGACAAAGGTACTTAGTGCCATTTAAATGTAAATTTGACGTCAAAGTACGGTCTCCATACTTACAAGCGCATGTAACCCGTTGAGGGTTACATGTCCTTCACTCGAAAAGACGTTGTTTTTTCAAGAGAGCTTGAGAACTGGAGCCCAAGGCGTGAAGACGGATAGGGGTGGGTACTGGACATAGACTACAGTACTCAGAGAAACTTAACTAAAGTCCAATCATGGAATGCTAAGAATTATACAGATTTTTTTTGCCTCTGCTCCTGCATGTACGCCTATCGCCGTTAAGTTTTGTATTTTTCTCGATTCCCTATCACATTCTAAATGTTCATCTTGCAAACTAAGTAATTACATTAACTTGTCCTACACAGACTGAACTGCGTTCAGTCTTATCACACATGTTCGGCGGCGGACCAATCCACATGCAGATATATCGCGTGATATGTGTAACTGGACCGTCACGTGACTTTATACATGTGTCAGATTTGTATGATCATAATGAGACATCTCTGACGTGATGTCGTCGGTACAGGACAAGAGACCGTTTTCAATTTGCTGTATTTGCGCTTGTTTTAATAGCGGCCAGTCCTTATTGGTGGAGCGGCCAAATTGCTTCGTGCTCGCTCGCCTTTTGATTAAGGAGTGGTCAGAAGAAGGCAAGCGGCGTAAGGCCGCCCTAATAAATAAAATGTGTAAATACGCCAGAAGAGTTATTGTCGCCGGCCAAGTTTTTCGGTTTGTTAATTGTAAATAGTGGGCTGGTATGTTGATCTTTGTGCGTGGATGTAGTAATAATAGTTTTATCAACAGAAAACCTAGTGACAAAATATGCTTGATTTCATAGATAATTTAATGATTCTCAGATTTCCGTCTCTTTAGCTTCTTAGCTACAAACATATTTCTAACATTTTTTTTACAAAACATGCCTGAAACATAATATATGGTCTTGAATAACATTTAACTTCACTTTAAGCGACACAATAATTTAAACATATTTCATCACAGATTGATATTCAAAGAACATCTTAATATCAATCACTCCATCTGTAACCGAATAAAGCAACGTTCTCTCAACATTTCCTTCCGCCAGCTCCAAACAGAGCGATCGGAACCGGCTCATTTCCGTTGCGAGGAACAATAAACACAAACACAATCCAGTGCGGCGTCCGGTAGGCGTTGGTATATACGTGCCTGTTGATATATATGTACATGCCTGTTGATATATGTACGTGCTTTTTGTGCAGACGAACGGATCACGGCGGGAGCACCCGTAACACTGGGATTGCAGGCCGGGTTTAAAACGTTTAAACTGTTTAAAAGTGACGCAATCATAGCGTGCAACTATGTCGCTTTTTCTGGATTTGTTAGGTATAGAAATAACAAGATGGAGCGGATTTTTAAAACAATTTTTTTTGTAATTATATTGACAATTTACCGCGAAACCGAAGGCTGACACGTTAGACTAACTAAATGCGCAATACATTCAACATCACGGTACACTGCATTTTAGGTAACAGTACCTATGGGATGTAAAGACCATGATAAAGGTTAGAATGAGCAATAGTGACACAGTGTTATTTATTTAGCTCTATTTTACAGCTATTGCTTGCTAGACAACACAATTCACATAATTTGTTACTTTTGAAGTGATACTTTCAGAAATTTGTATGAATAACTATGCCCATTCCACCCAAAAATAGACAAACAAAGTGAGCCTGCACCATTGACCCTACATTATCGCTATGCTCATACATAAAGTGTGAGTGTTTGTCTTGCCACGGTGCGTGTTTGTACATAGCTCATTATTTCACGTAACATGTCGACTGTTTGCGCGCGACGTCGCTGGAGCCGCCATTTCTTGCCGACCCAATATTTACCTATTTATTTGATTGATGCAATAACAAGCGATCGGGTTTCTTTCTCTTTTGTGGCTTTATTTTTTACAATGTATACGAGTAATGATTTATTTACTGTAGTTGCGGTAATTGAGTTGTTTTTGTTCAGTTATAGTAAACAGATTAAAAGTCATCATTAAGTGGTCAATAAAGCAATACGTACTGTATCATGTTGTAGGACTTACAAACGACAAATCAAAATAACTTTGAGTCAGTTGGGTTTCTTGAAATATTTTAGGAGTATACCTTGCATTTTTTATGTACAAAAAACAGTGAAATTCCAACCCAAAACTGATAATATAATTACTCTCGTATCCAACACGAAACGTCAGCGAAAATCAACGCTGCGAGCAATCAATGTTCATTTCGCGATCCCAACATTGACCCGGACGCTCGGTTACTGGGATTTCCCGTTCATTTAGCGTCACCGCATCAAAGGGAGGTGAAAACTCACATATCACGCATAACTGCATTGGGGCTCAACGCATGCCCGAAAATGGGAATAATATAATTATCACCTCCGAGCCGGCTTCTGCCAATCCGGTTTAGATGGCAGCAGCACTGCACTCTATTTTGTCATCTGGAATATCAGCTCATAAACTACTCTTTTAATTTTATTTTGTTGGGTTACTTTAAAGGGGGGAAATAGCCCGCCTGCATTTTTAAAGTAAGTAAGTAAGAGTTTCTGTGATTATTATGCCACAAATTGTAGGTACCATACGAAAGCACGTTACCAGGGATATTGTTTTATGGGCAATCAAAAACCATCCTGGATCTAAATGTATTCACTAAAGTTTTAATTTAACCATTGGCATGCTCTCCGACAATCTTTATGATTATCGACATCATTATATACGAGTACATATGACGTCGTTTGATACAGGGAGAGGATTTACTTCGAATTTCATGTACTGAGGGCTATTTATCAGATGAAATATTACGAATTTAAGTGCTTACAAAGAAAAACTCAAATATTTATCAAAACAAAACATACAGTTCGGAAAACACTGATGCATATTTAACACGACTATTATCCAACAAAATCTCGTGCGTGCGGAAGAATTTTATCAATAGGATTGTATTTAAAAGTGTACTTCATCGGTTCATCAAACTTGGACATGTGGATTTAATTCAATGTCAAAACTTTTTTATTTCAACGCGTAAATTTAGTTACATAACAAAACGTAACATTAGCTCATTTAGGAGATAGGAGATGGATACATTTTTGATGCGAGCTTTATTTCGTGTACCTACTAATAACTAACCTAATATATCCATAAGCCAATAATGATAGATAAGATTAACGACCTGCTCAACATTGCCAAAAACGAACAAAACACTTTTAAAAAAAACAGTTTACTGTTTAAAACTGACATAATAAACATAATAAAGCATACTTTAAATATGACGGACAAAGCTGGTCGGCACGCCTGAAATAACGCACTAATTAGTCAAAATATCAATTAATTTTCCGCATTAGTATTTTCCCTACACGTTATGAAAATGGTCGGTGGTTATTTTCAATAAACAAATTAATGTATGCGTGTTGCATAGAACGCGACTCTTTGGGCAAGCTTAATTGTGTGTACGCGTTTTGGGACTGTCGGGTTACATTATTAACCATTGTAGCATATGCGTAGAGCAATCACTGTATATACATACCTAACCTTATAATGGTAGGATCATGCTACGAAAATCTCGTAGCTTATGCTACGCAAATGTTGTAGCACGTGCTACGTATATGTAACTGTGCTACGTTTCTATTGTAGAATTAGCTACGCATATTGTAGAGCTTTTTCATACACGAAATATTGATACCGCGATTATTGTTTTTCACATTACATTTATCTCAAAATTTCTTACCATATATAAACTAATATATGAGATTGAAGTATCAACTGTTCAGATATAGTCCTTGCCTTCTTCACCCGCGTTTGGTTGAACATAATAGCAAGTACTCGTAGGTAAGTACTCACCTGAGCCAATGTCGTTTAGCGATGGCGGTGTGGCAGCAGATGGCGTCGTACTGGTCCGCGATCCACACGATGAGGATGATGTAGAACGCAGTGGTGGTGTCGTTGAAGAACTCCGACATTATCGCCTCCATGCCTGGAAATAAAAACAACGTGTTTAGAGAAATACGTTAAATAAATTATAAGAATATAAATAAGCTTAGTGGTGTACATTTACACACTAAGGTAAATTGGTTTTGGCATAGTGAGCAAATAAGTATGAAAATATAGGTTAGCGCAGACAAGAGAACTCAGCTTTTTAAAAGCTTACAAATTCTAACATAACTATAAAGTAAACATACTCATAATTAGGCGTTTTTTTATTGTGACAGCAAATAGGTTATATCAAGGACAAGACACCGGCCACTGACATCTTTTACATCTAAATTACATTCAAATAGTAAAACCATTACTTCTTATACTAATATCACATGGATTGGTGTTTGGTCATACGTTTACATCAAATTTGATAACCTAATCGTCTTCGGCTCTCGTCCGCTGACGTCACAGCTTAGTGACCAAATTAAGGCTGCATTTCCTCGCTCCAATAGGGTTCAAGTCGCGAAGTGTTGGCGCGTGACTGTCGCCGATCTTCGGCGATCTCCGGCGGCGTTCGGAATTAAAATTAATAGCGAGCCGTCGGACCGGGCCCGGTAATTTGTTTACTCGTCTCGTCCGGGATTACGTCGCACGCTCCGCTGAATGGGTAACTAACAGTGACTTCGCGACGGCTTTTCTAGCTCATGATTGTTTTAAAAGCCGGTATCTTTTAGCGGGATCTAGTGGCGTTTAACATGTTTTAGGGAAGTTTTGTTAGTTTTGTCGGGTCATAACGAAAAACAAATAAATTAAAGAAACATTCTTCAGTCGGATTGCAAACCTCCTTCTTTTTTTAACGTAGATTAAAATGGAGCATGCAGTTGCGGAACATGAATAATTACGTCATTAATTTTGTAGAAGTAACAAACATTTAAATTGCCTTTATTTAATTTTTAAAAATCTTTTAAAAATTAGTTACAGGTACACTTACTCGTATGTTTATATCATTCGTGAATTTATTGCCGTCAACCTCACATAGGTAGCTCGCTCGTAGTAAAAAATAATATGTGAATGAAAGTTATAAAACTAGCAATAACATTGGTTTTTATACTTTACAAAAGGGTCATAAACTACCATGTCTAACATACCACTCAACTTTAAAGCAGAGTCACACATCATTAGACAGAATGCTTCATTAAAACTTGCTATTAATTTGTGCGCTGGTCAACTGTCGCAAGGACTTAGTTCATTAAATCTCCATATTCATGTCGGAGCTGCATAATTCGAAGCAAGAGTTAATTGAGCGGAGCCGGTATGAATGATACGGCTAAGCGACGGGTAAGACGGGCCAGAGGGGCACGGGAATGGAGATTTGGTTGACGGCGTAAGAGAGAAGCGAAGCGATTGTATTTTGTACAAAAGACAATCGCTTCTATCTTCTATATATATATATATATATATATATTCATATTAATATATTCTATATTATAATCTACGATCTAGCGCGCTTGCCTAGAAGAAACCGGTTTACTCTCGACTTGAATACCGACAAATTATAGTTCAAGGTTCGACAGATTAAAGTTTATTTTATCATAGCATTTTACGTCAGTCATAAAATGTATACTGTACTATTTATTTATCTATCTCTCAAATCCTTGGTCACAGTAAGTTTATTGTAATAGTGTTTCACATATCAATACAAGCTTATCTCAGATCGTAAAGACAAATTTACAACCAGACAAAACTAAGTAAAACAACCGAATGGCGTGGATTTTGTATACAGAGACGTCAATTAAAAAGTGCCGGTAACGTCTCTCGTGGCATGTTTTCCCGTACACAAATCAGTTGTTCCTTAATTCGGTAGCAGAGGGCGGCTTCGGCGTGTTTATTGTATCAGTGTCTCCTCATCAAAATGCAAATACGCGCGGCGCCGCGCCGGACACTCGTCCAGACGTATTGAGCTATAATCCCGCTCCTGTGTTGCGGACATGTCTGTTTCAAGACTACTGGTTTATTTTGGACACCAAATATTGCACCTTTTTTCGAGATAAGATTCCATGTCATTTATATGGCATAACACATCATCATCATCATCATTATTGGCTATAGTGTTTCGGTAATATTGGTGGTACGTTGCAACTGCGCTCGTGGCTAAACAAGGCGCGAGTTGCGGTATAACACATACAAACTAGTTAAATTATATTTTACTTGACTATTGACGATGTATTGTTTTATACGCTCTTTTGAGAAAAGAAAAGAAAGAAAGAAAATTATTTATTGATAGAATTGCAGACTTAAATGTAGGCGTATAAACAAAATCTTAGAACTAATAATTTATAATCTACCTATCTTATATTTATATTTTTTTTATTATATTTATATATTTTTTTTATTCTATGATCAGAACATAACGGTAATATGTAAACAAAAGTTACAATGATTGTTTAAATAGGTAGGTCATTGCAGTACAGTCGCACCACTTCCCCAATCAGCCACCGCGGCAGAACTAAGCAAACTGCTTGTATTTCTAGCCACGGGGACTTCTCGAGACAGCAATAAGCCTGTAATGCATGACATTTGGAAATAGTACCTACGTACCTTTTGCTACATTACACGTCTGTTTTGAGAATTTTAAATTGTGAGTTTAGATTACTGAAAAAAAACTTACTAAAAACTAAGGAAACAAGCAACTACGCTAGCACGTTTTATCCCAGCTCATAATATTCGTTTTTCGTCTGACGAATTATGGTCATATGCACAAAATATTTACAAAAAAAGTATATTATAGTCAAACAATAATAAATCTCAATGCGAACAGAAATTGGTATACAACATGAGAATAAAAGATCAAAATGCTTCTTTCATGTTGGCTAATAAACAAACTAGTCTATAAACAATAATATGTTTTGCATTCACAGGATGTTCGACGCATACTAATTGGCTCTGAGACTAATGAACTCAATTAGCACCGTGCCTAATGATGCACTCTTAATGGTAATGGTGTATATTGTGTAAAGCCTTTCCTGGAACATTGTATATACTTAATTTTGAATATTAATTTAGTAGCAAACGTATTTTAATTTTGACTTATCACCATCACAAATTATAGGTTCTCACTTTCATAAAATCCATATTAATTACGCCAAGTGTTGAATCTGCAGGCACAGGACAAGTGAGAAACAAGAGAGGTATATGCTTATCAGTTGGGCAATAACATTAGGCTTATGATAATGATAATGTTAAACACGGTCCAAGACAAACTCGAATGTACTCGTACATAAGCCCCCGAGCCGGTTTAGATAATCACTCGTAGTTTTTGGTTTATAACAAACCAAATCCTTGTCTTTTCACGAGGAGTTTGGAAAACTGCCGATAAACTTATCAAACACCAACCTTATCTCGTAAAAAAGTATTACTTAACCAATAAGTTCTAGTTATTGTGCTATGCCATGTACCTGTGTTTTTGTCAAAATAAATATGTTTATATCTAAATTATGCCACTCTTACATTTTGTATTACAAGTAACTAGCCTTCTTTAGCATAGTGCAAAGCCAGATTTCATCAAGTGGCAGACTGCATCGCAATCTGCGGTTAAATATCGCGGGTCATGTGTGTCAGTCGAGGACGCAGCTCCGGTATCCGACTCACAGACTAATTAGGCGGCGACAATTACCCACTAACGACCGAAATCCGACACCTTCTGCCACCGAGCTTATTAAACGACATACAGACGAACAGCGCTGAAATATGTGGGGGAATTTACGTGTGAATATGGTCTTAGCTTGCAGTCTGCCGAGAGCATGCAGAAACTAAGAAGGATTGAATAGTGAATTATTTCTCTTGTTAGAATTCATATATAAAGCTTTTCAGTTTTCCACAGTTCAAACTGGTTTGGGCTATTACTGTATTTTAATCAGCTTGACTTTTGTTCTAAGAATTTCTGTGTTGAAATCTAAATAGTAAGCTTATATAGATAAATACAATCTTCTCGCATCTTTTCTTTTTTGGCAAATAACGTTTACTATTTACGAATGATGTTTAAATTTAACATTTGATGAAATGTGTTTATACAAAGTGTTTAACATTATTGGAAATTCGTTGAACGCTACAATAAATTCAACAACATTAACTGTTTGCATCAAATGTGGCAAGTTTCATTCATGTGTAGATTAAAACGTTTCACCTGAAATTTCCCGAAATAGCAAATATCGAACCTACAGTATTATTTTCACTATTAAAAAAAATCGTAGTATAAATACCAACCATAGCAAACATGGCCGTATTATAATAATTTGTTCTGGATCAAAACCAGTTTTGAATGTATACTTAGTTTAGTTGGGAACACATTCTGTTTTGTGTACCATTATAAATAAATAAATAAATAAATATAAGTAGGTATGCCACGCATGGGATCAAACTGAATTTAATATTTTTACGCCATAAATAAAACAACCAATTTAAAAAAAAAACAAGCTTTATAAGCTCTCTAAGGCAAGTTTTAAGTAATAGATAAGCACATTTTATACATGGCTATGTAAGTAGAACATCGCGTCAACTTGCGACTTATTAGCCCTACCAATGAATAGCATGAAATGTAGTATTTCGTGCTATTTGATGCCATCTCCTACCATATTAACTTCCTGACATGTATACCGAGCTTAAACGTGACAAAAAAACCCACAAAACATTTTATCAATTTCACTCATGAAAATGAAGGTAAAATAATCGCGTTTGAAAAAGGAAAACAGTGATCATTTGGATACGGGTCCCGGCGGGCCAGAGCATTGACAGCTTTCAATACATTGTGCGGAGTTGTCAGCAGCAGGGGAGTGACTGCGGGAGGTCGCTGCCGGCCTGGCAGGGCCTGAGTACCATCTTCAGTTACAAATATAGGCTGGCTGAATTGAAACCCTGATATGGGTATTTATTGCCTGGTCTACTTTTGCTTCAATACATTGTATGGAGGATGTAGGGTTAATTTTACGTTTGAGCATAGGGGTTAAACGTCATTTGTGGCACTTGATTTAAATTGATTATTAATGTTTTTACTGTCCAATAAACTGTTCATCATCATGATCATCCACAACCTTATCTACCTCACTGCTGGCATAGGCTTCTCTTTAAATGTGCCAGCTGCTTCGATCTTGTGCAATAAACTGTCATTCTATCTATATTGTAACTATAATTGTAGTACTAATTGTCAAGATGATACAACAATTAATTATTTTATTTACGGTTTAAAATAATATCAAAAAACTAGCCAGGGCTTGTGATTAGTGACACGGTAAGACGTTTATAACTTCTGAAACACAAAACAGTTCGACGACCCGAAAAAATAAAATAAAATTGTCATACAGAAGTAAGCAAACAATGCTTATTAATATCCGTTTCAGGTAATTTCGTTGCGAATATCTTCATATCATAGTTATGACTTATACCATCTTATACGAGTAGTCAAAAGAACGTATCAGAGATCTTTGATCCATTTCACATAGTACTGAATATTTTTTGTAACCTAATTCATTTCAAACAGACTGGCCTACGCCAGAGAGGCGACAGACGCACTTACATAAAAACATTGACTTCAAAGAAACTTTTGACACAAATAACACCATTATTTCAAAGTTGGACATTATGGGAAGAATATATTAAACATCAACTGACGAAGACTATTTTATGGACATGAAAAAACAAATTTTGCAATGTGTTCTTGTTGTTATATT
Organism: Macaria liturata; assembly: GCA_964023185.1. Taxonomy (NCBI): domain Eukaryota; kingdom Metazoa; phylum Arthropoda; class Insecta; order Lepidoptera; family Geometridae; genus Macaria; species Macaria liturata. The sequence continues at coordinate 7,375,060 of OZ026824.1, read as the reverse complement.
TCCATTTTAATAACATTTGAAATTTTGTTTTGTAATGAATACTAAATGAATTACCTACTAATTATTAACTGAAGCATCTGAAATAAAGGCTATTTTTATTTTATTTTATTTTTATTTTATAATTCATTTCAAAACGTTATAGAAACAGGATTTTATTCACATTTTATTAGTTTTGACACTAAAACCGAACACACATTCCATCACTCCCAATACGAATACGTTTTGCGTAATCAAACAAGTTTGCATTACAATTTTCCAAAAAGCATTCAAACATTTCCATCGATCAAACTTCCAGGAATTCTACAACAAATATGAGTTTTCCGATATTTTGAAAATGCTCGTGTTTTCGAATAGTATTGAGATAGAGGTAGGTAGAGCTGGCGTATCTGTTTCCGACCGGGATGGTGTTCAATTGCACATGTCCGTTGCACTCGGGTAAGGAACAGCGGTGCTCAGTCGCCCTCGAGAAATATGAGGAGTGTAGGAAAATATACGTATAGCTAGTGATTGCTTTTCAAATATAAGATAGGGTACTTTAAAATGTCACAAGTTCAAAAAGGAAAAGTACACACGCCAAAAAAATTTAAGTGGTAATTATAAATGTTTCTGAAAGATCAGAAGTAATTTGACCACATTAAGTAGCGTTTTTATGTTCATATCGATACAAAATATTTATTTGCGATATGAGTCAGTAAATATGTACATAGTCGGCGTTTATAAGAAGTTTCTCCACATTCCATCTTTATTATAATAACACACTTTGATTATATAAAGAGGTGGAGTCTCGATCACTTACTATACATTGAGGCTACATACATCTTATCATTTAGATGACCACAAATCAAACGCGTAGTGAATTGTAACGTAAAAATTCCAAATGAAATGATAAGTTTTAATTTATCATTTTTTAAGCATTCTCTCGTAGTGATACAGATCCGTATATTCTTCAAAGAATGCAGAATGATACCATACCATGCCATACATCATACTTGAGACGTATTTGTCCGTTTGATCGAAAACGTCATCTCGATGATCGATAGAATAATCGAGTCACATGCAAATTGTCTCCAAGATGTTTGCGAGGCATAAATAGATAACTGTTTAAAAATAATTTTAGCTAATTTTGTATCCCAACACATTTTTATGGCACCGATGGTAACTAATCTGAAATTATTAAAAATAGGTACAAAATTTGAAAATTAATTCTATTCTACGCAACATCTCATCACTTAAGAGATAAATAGTTCAACTCTGAGACATTCACTAAAAACATGCAGCTATTACTTAATAACCGTTCCATCACTTAGCCCGTAACGAGCGCGGAGATTTTGATAAAATAAAAGCTGAAAGTGTTGGCTCCACGATATCCGCGCTCAAGCTGAAAACTGGAGTGTAGGGATATTGAATTAGCATCGGATTTTACATTTTTTCAGTGGACCAGAGTCCGGGGAGTGGCAGGCGGTGAATCAATTATGTTGCGTCGACGCGGGGAAGGTAATTCGATCTGACGGCAAATGTTGATTCGACCGCGGGGCACGCTCGCTGCCCGTCCTACTTGCTACCTCTAATTAGTGATATCGCACCTTCCATTAGGCTTTACTTTCAATACGTTGCAGGATAAGAATCGCATTTGAGTTATCGAGTCAATGTTAAAACTATGTGATATCAAAGAGAGGCATGCTTGATATTTCTAATTCGCGACGTCGCACTGTCAATTAGGCTTTGCTTTAAATTTATATTAGAATGAGAATTGGATTTGAGTTATCGCCTCACTTTTAAGCCATATTGACATACAAATTACTCAGAAAACAAGATAATATAGCAGTCGTACTACATAAGCAAAAAGAGACATAATTATATGATAGGAGAGGTCAAATAATGACGTTAAAATAATCGTGAAATTAAATGATTGGTAGAGATCACAACTCTAGTGTAGTTTTTATTTTACCTGTCAGACATACATAACTGGGTTAAAATTTTACCGTGTCAAATGTTCAAACTGATGAAATATCACACGGGAGGCTACTCTGTTTAATTTAGTTTCATTTTCATAGACCATTTCGGATATTACTTTATAAAGTATAAATATGACGTCGATTTTACATTTAATCTGTAAGTAAGGTTATTATTTATGAGTATGGAGAACTCTGGCGTCAAGAGCTTTCGTTAACGTTTTTAAAAAAATCTCAAAGTACTTACCTAGATCAAACTTGTGCCCACTGCAATTTCGAACAAAATATAGTGTTTTGCATTTTCATCTATCTATCTATCAACAAATAGAACTAATTTAATCTGTAACAAGTATTTTTATTTTATTGAGCGCCATACATACATATCTACATAAGTCAAGTACGTAACAACATATTATGTATGTACATGTGTGTCTATGTATATGTACAATGTGCATTTGTAAGTCAAGTAATAGTTTCATCTATTACTGTACTAAAATGTTAACAAAACAAAGGCCAATGCATCTCCAGAGTACTCCTATGTAATCAGGTTCGCATCCCGGCTGATTTTAGGCTCTCTGCAAAGAGGATTAGCGAAATTAACCTCTTCATCGGCTAATGATCGACTCTTCCGCACGGCAGCTAGGGGCGCTTCGCTTGCTAACATCGACACCATATTTTAGAGAAGCCACATTATATTAAAAATATTTAGACACTTGTCACTAAAACGTTAAAAAAACTATTCAACAAAAAATATATTATATGGGACGACTTAAGGCTACATAATAATATCACTAATTCATAAGTTTACTCAAATCTTCATTCAGTTTTAATTTCAATATATATAAAAGGAAAGAGGGTATGTTGGTATATTGCCATGATGATGTTTGTGAAGAGAACTTAATTGGTGTGATTTTGGAAAGGCCAAATAAAACTAAGTGATACTTACTTAACAAACAAATTACAAATGAATTCAAGCTACAATTTATCGAATTCAATAAGTATGAATCAAAACTTATGTTTAAAATTAACAAGTGATATGACGAGAAGGACTAATTGATCCGCTTGACATATTTAGTCAACGACACGGTTTGTATAGAGATATGTAGATCTATCTCTCTCTCTTGAGTCGTAATTCCTCATGACTGAGGGTCGTGACTCCCCCGCAGAATCAATTCGTTAGGGGAGTTTTCTTGGGCAGATGATACATCGTGGTGGCGCCCAGGTCCCTCTACAGAAGACACATGTCCTCAGATAGGATGTAGGTAGGTGCCTTTCATTTACATTGTTAGTGTTAGTAATACTTATTAAATGCTCGTTCAATTATTCAGTGCGAAGCCAACGGAGGAAATAATAAACTAAGGTTTAATAACTGAGTATCGAGGTAGTGGGGCGATGTTTAACAATGATTTACAGTTTCACGTGAATCAACTCTTCAGTTTTCTGAGCTCGATAGCTCGGGTATTTATTAGACGGGTACTCTTTTTTACTTATAAATCTGCAACCAAAGTTTTATTTTTATTTATTAATTTTCTTGCTTTAAAACAGTCGTAAGGCACACATTTGTGAACTACAGTGGGACTACCATATTATATCATATATGACACCATTATTTTTTATAAAAATATCAATACAACCAACTAGCTGCTTGGATTACTAAGACATTTATCTTAATGAATGATTTTAATAAATAGCAACTATGTAATTACTTTCAATTATTTGAGCAGTAATGTTGTGTTGAGTTTACGATTGTAAGTAAATAAGGTAAGCGATAAATTAAAATGTTTTAAGACCACCTTCAACAGAATTTTCGAGTTTAGTGGGCTCCAATCTCGTCAGCTCAACCCTGGCCAGCTCAGATAGCACGCTGCCTCCGCAGATTGGTTCCCCATACAGCCGCGGACTAATCTCGGGCCGACTACAATAGGCTTTATTAACATGCTCCCGTCTCGATACAAATTGACAAGGGCCACCATATTTGTGGTGCACGTTGCACCCGGGCCCGTAATGGAGACGGGTCCGGATGAAGATTAAGTTCGGCTTTGAAGCTTATTCGGATATTAGAGGAAGTTTGTTTTGGATATTATATCAACATATTAAGGCAAAGTAATAGTATAGGAAAACTATGTGAGGAATCCGACATGTTGGAGGGCCACAATATCCGAGGACATGTGTCTTCCGTGGAAGGACCTAGGCGCCCACCACGATGTATATAGCCCAAGAGAACTCCGGTAACGAATAAAGTCTGCGGGGGAGTCACGACCCTCAGTCATGAGGAAATACGACTCAAGGGAGAGAGAGAATAGCACAGTACTTACTTTTACTTTTTTTAATTTTAATAGTACTGTATAAAATATCGAATTAAGTTTAATAATACATACTCACGTGTTTTTTTTTTATCGGTCAGGCGAATAAACCTGGAAATATCATGGTCATACACCTAGCTTTACAAGCTGCATAGCTTCTTTTATGAATTTAACGTTAGAGCGGTTAGATGGATTTAATGCTTCAGTTTCATAATTTTATTGATTCAATACTAAGTTATTGATATATAGATATACATGATATAAACAAAGCATAAAAAAACGTTTTTCACCAAAACTTATATTTTCAATAGTAATTAAACGTCCATCCTTTATTGAAAAGCGTGCATTTTGGCACGAGAATGGGTTTAATACATTAAAATGCCGGCGCATGTTTGGTTAACAAAGTTAATGGCGTCCGCGAGGCTCTTTTAACAATTTCCTGGCAAAAATAATACACTATAATGCTGAAAACAAAATAATAATTTGGGTCAATTATTGAATACACAACGCACTTGCGTCGATTTTATGTAATGTTATTTCAAATATACTGTTGATATGTACATATGTATAAATATTTATGCAGCTCATAGGTATTTATTCCAATGTACGGTTTATCATATGGACAAATACAAATATTAACATGTAAATAGGACTCACTATACTACTACATGGTAAATTTAGATACATACAAAATTGACATAAACACAAGTTTAAAAAAAGCAATCAACAAAAACGTCGAAACTTAAACTTAGAAGAGCTTGTGAGGAGTAGATAATCGTAGCAGGCATTAATTACAGTGTACAGGTCACGCCAGGGTTTAATTTTATGGGTCCAAGTCATTGAATCACTCCCTCAGGATCTGGATCATTAAGTGGGTAAATGGTTAATGAAAATAGAATGAGCACTAAACATCGGAGCGGAATTTCGCCAGTCACCTAGCCGTCGTTAAATGTTGTTATCGTCACGATTAAGCAACAAAACAACTTGCCTCGAGGGCGGTGAGGCTGCGAGCAGAGACTTGGCTTTGCATAACTTGCTTAGTAACATAACCATATTGGCACAATAGGTTTTGTTATAATAAGAATTCTTATTCGTAATCGCTTAGATCGTAGGCCTTAAAAGTGCATTTTAATTTAAGAACATGATTTCTAGTTTTTTTTACTAACACTGCACAGCTTCCTGAACACCGTTGCACCTATCGACGAAATGCGTGCTTATCATATTTTTAGTTTCATGTAAGTATGTGAAAAATTAATTATTCATCGTTGTCGTAGAACTTCGTAGCAACGCTACGCCGTAGCTAGTTCTACAACACTGTTTTTGTCCAAGCTGAGTTTCTGTCAGCACCGCCTTACTTAACGTCGGAGGGCGTAGCGAGAGGCGCGGGGGAGCCGCGTCGCGAATAATAATCTCAGTTTACGACAGCAGCCGAGTGAATCAATAAAAACACTAATAATGCACAGGCGTAATCCTCGTGCAGCGTCGCGATTACGGCACTAACGAGCTCGTAAAATCTCCAATGCACGGCTTAGCCGAAACATAAGCGCGGCGGGAGCCTTCGCCGGCCCGCGGACGTAGATATCACACTCAAAACAAGTCACAATGAGGATTGTGACCACATAGCCTGTTACGCAATAGTTCATTACAAATGTCAAGCATCTCATGACTATGTAGCAGCATTTTGCATAGTGTTTAAGTGAAGAGACAAGAATGTGTCTCTGATGGTCTGATGACCGTCATACTTGCCTTTTCCTGATATAAGTTAATTTTTCGCTTGACAAAGTGTATTTCAAACAGGCTACATATAGAAAAACTAGTGTAATTGGTTGTCTTTTGGTATATATTGTCAACGCCCACGGCTAATCTCCGCTCTCGATACCCGTCATCAACGCGAATATCAAGCTGAATTATTCCTGGGTCAGTAACCGAGTTTAGAACACAAGGCTTTGGATATTTATAGTTAAAATAGTAAGAGGGAAGATATTGATTTTCTGTCATTTTATTTATCCGACTACAAGTAATGGAAAATTTCTTCCTTCGACTGCATGATATCGCTTATTGACGTTTGAAAGTATAATGTTTATGGCTCACGATGCACTAGTGATTAGCGAAAATAGCAAGATTTATATATTTTTGTAACATTTAACGTATATATATGTATATTTACACGTTCAAGTTAAAAAATATATATTGACGCTAAGCAAACCCAGTAGTCTGCACCAATTGCAATTTATTTTAACTTCAGCGCTGCATACTAAAAAAACAGAGTCCCGATCACGCAATAGAAGTGATATCATAGTTTAAATCGAATCTCGCAATATTGGCCGCGCTCCCAGGTGAGAGCCGCTTGTTAGGGTTCCATAATTATAACGGTATATTTTCAGACTCTGTTATCCGTCAGACTGTCTGCTTGCCACCAGACTAAATGTTACTAAACTTCACTCATGCTACCAGGTTATCTAAAACGACACCATAGGCGAAGAGAGATAACTAAACGTGTACTGGAAAGAGAGCATACTTGAGTGTGTATTAGATTTGGGACGATATCAAAGGAGGCTACCGGATCACACCGTTAGCTAGACAATGTTATTTCATTTCAATTTTAATACATAACATATATCATTAAGTACTTGCGAGAAACAAAAAAATATACCAAACAAGGTTGTACTCAAACGTAATACAATTACTATTAAAGGAACGCTCCCATGCAATTAGTATGAATATTTTGCAGTTATTTATAGATAATGGTACGGAATCGTCCCAGTGTTTGTCCGACATGCACTTGGCCAGTTATTCATCCCGCTACGCATGCACCGCGGTGATTTCTAGGAAGCCAATAACAAGTTTATTACTGTCGCAATCACCCGTATATTGTGTGCGGGATTTTGTTTGAAGCACTGTTGTGGTACAACTTTCTAGCGGATCTGGAAGTAGGACATTGTATTCGTATTGCGAACCCTGTAGAGGACACACGGTGTTAAAATCTATGTACTGGAAATGTGAAGAAAGCGACGTAAATGTCTGTAAAAGTAAAAACAGTTTAAAACATTTCCATGTTTAAGTAATGCTACTTATTGGACATTTATTACAGTAGATTATTCAATACGCACTTTACGCAAAGTTGAATAAATAGATGCAGGCCAGATTGTAGACTACAACATTAATGAAAATCTGAGGAGCTGCAGTCAATATATAATATAATATAATTATAAGCATATGTATTACATAACATACATAGCATATACATAAAAAAATATAAGAAAATGCATTCGGGAGAGTTTTAGATACGTCACGCAGAAGCTAGTTAAGTTTATTTCTTGTTTCTGAATGGAGGGGGACTCCCGCCGCGAGCAGCAGGAAGGCGCTGCAAATTGAGAATAATGGCCGACGTAGATAGATATTGGATAGTGCGCGCACTTAATGCTGTTTTTGGTACTGTTTAATTAATTCTGTTTGTTTTTTTTTTTCTTTTTGTTTTGATACTTATTAATCTTGTGGTTGTAGGAACATTTCTGATAATACTCAACAAATGATTAATATATAAAATACAGTGAAATATATATTGTTACACACTTTAGAAGAAACATTCTGAAGAACAGTTAATTGCAAGCATAATATTGTGCATTGTATTTTGTAATTTGATATGGGTCTATTGCCATGAAAGAAAGAACTACTTTATTTACTTATTGCGAAAGTAGGATGTTTTATAAACATCCTACTTTCGCAGTGACACTACTTTAAAAATAGATCACACGTTCTAAAATCAATTCCCGCTAACGTTATATAAGGAACATAGTTAACGGAGCCGTGTGAGGTAACATCCTTCCTTTGACATGCTTCCGGTTACACCGGAAGCCGGCAATTTAACCAAACTGGGGTAATTCTTCATCGGAGGCAGTCATTTTACGGATATCTACGCAAGCTTTGAAGTTGACCTAGTAGGCAATGATGTTAGGGGACAAATTGACTTAGTACTTAACAGTCTTAGTGCCCATACCAAGTCAGCTTTGTGGGCGATTAAGCTACATCAGCGAATGTGTCTCGGGCGGTTCTAGCGTCTGCTTTTCATCTCGACGCACCTTGGTTCGAATCCGGCCCCACTTGAATGACTTGTATTTCCAAGTCATGTGTGGATTGGCACTCGCTTAGCGGTGAACATTTTGAGGAAACCGACATGTTTCAGGATCGCAATATCCTAGGACGTGTGTCTTCCGTGGAAGGACCTGGACGCCCACCATGATGTATATCGAAACAAATGAGATATTTGTTTTTTTTTTTATTATTTTTAACTATTTGGTCTTTATCACAAAAAAAAATGTTAAACTCTCAGAGTCCACAATGAGTGTTGAGTACGGACTTAATTGAACTGTAGGTTTAGTCTTATGCGTCACAGTGTTATTTGTTTGTAATCTTTTAGCCTGCATTTTGTGTCTGTACCTTTTGTAAATAAATAAATAAACGCTAAAAGCTATTTTTCTTATATAAAAATACAAACTACAAAATTTATCAAAAAATGTTTTATACATTTTAGGCACTAATATATATCAGTACCGACTTAACGTTAAGATTTAATCTGAAGATACAATATGCTACACCATCTATAGGTTCTTATTACCTCGATCTCAAGCGCAGGCTTCATCTGTGTACATGCTCGAGGGAACGAATGTTCTATCTAATTAACTTTATCATAAACCGGCCTTATTGCCCCGTCGGACGCCCGGCCATCGGAAACTCGCTGCCGGCTTTTTTAGCTCCAAGAGCCTGTTGAATACACTCTGTGTAAGGGAATATTAAATTGTTAGTAAACGTTAGTGAAAGTAGACGATACATATTACATTGTTTTTTTGTCTAAATTATGCTTCCGTACCTGTCAAGTTGATTGCTGGGCAAATTTTACAGAGTTGATTATAATGGATTATTGTATCAACAGCCATAAAATTAAGATCTATTGGTGTATTATAGCCACCATAAAAAGTAAACCACCAATAGAGAAAACCTGCATATTCATTTATGTACGTTTTTGTTAACAATTAAAAACACTACCAGCCTCAAATGAAGTATAACTTATTTTTATTAGTACGCTTAGCCTACTCTTGTGTCAAGAGATTTCAATTCCCCTAAGGGCCTCTGACATGGCTTAACGACAGCCTGTACTATGATTAACAGCCGAAATTAAATCCAAAATTCATTTCTTTTTTAAACTATTTCACACCAACTAAATCCCCACCCACAAACATTTCCTCCGCTCGTCTAATCAAGCCAGAGCGGTGTGTAAGTGATCATGCGATCCGGTGCAGATTTCCCGCGAAACACTGGCTATTTAAGGCGAGCGGCAGTTTCCTTGAACGTAACCGCGCACTCAACTAGAGTGATTCACTTCCCGAGACGATGCTATGGGTTGCAGGGACCACATAAAATCTATAGAGCAGGTGGCGGACTTGATAAGTTTAACAAGCGACTATAAAAGCCGATAAATTTGACAATTTTATGATGGACCGGTTTTTAAACTGATAACAATTGTCTTCCATTTTAATAATTAAACCATTTTATTTTGACAACAAATGTTTCATAACTACGAGTAATTGTTTCTTTTTTATCTTGAATAAAAGCAGGACATAGAAATTATTTACGAATATATCATCATAATTTTTAAAATAAAGACAAAGAACAAACACGTTTTTTGAGACTTTAAAATTGCAATATCTCACTAACACAAAACATATTACGAGTAAGTATGGTACTCAAATTACAATATATCGTCAGATTGAATTTAATATATTCTAATTTTCATAACTGGTTCTTAACGTAAAGCAGAAAAATCAACATCTTATCAGGACACTGTTACTCATCTTAGTGATAACGCAATACGATACACCGTAGCTTACGTTCCTCCATCGTATGCCCGGTTCGAAGGTGTGACCAGAGTACCATTTGTCCGGCGCGGCGGGGTCGCAGCGGGCCGCGAGTAATTCACTTAGTAAGATTAAGTCCGGCTCACCTGGAGATTTACACCGGGGAGGTGTAAAACCCAAGGACCGATTGCGGGTTTTACACTCTTATGCAATAGGTGTGCGGAATTTAAAGGTGGATTTTATGAAATCGCTTGATAATATTGCTTCTAGACTTACGTAATCATTGGTTTTGTACATGTGCAAACATATACTCACATCTCTAGTAAATAATTAAATTAAACAATTCAAATTCCTAAATGTATTTATATAAAATTAATCACCATCAGTGATATTTCGTTTCGTAGAATGGCTACGGCGTAGCACCTCTACAATTTACAGACGTAGCAATAATTTGTACGTCTATGCTACGCTTCGTATTTATACTACAGGATACAATAATAGCACTAAATGCGCTACACGAAATTCATAACCACAAAATAATACCGCATAATACGGTACAAAAACGAAAACAAAGTTACAAACTCATTCCGCGAGCAACAATAAAGAGGTACACCACTATCTCATCAGTAATCTCTTAAACTGGCGGGCGCAGTTATGCACAAGCAAAACCAAAGTTTTCTCAATTAGACGCAGCGAAAGAACGTACGGGCGAAGTTTTAGCTTTCGCTCGAGATAAAACTGAGCATCGTCTGGCGAGGATTAATAATAAAAGAGGGTAGCATTAGATACCAATTCAAGTTCGCGAACCGGAAGTAGCGACGTCCTGCTACGGAGCAGTTTTGAAGATTATAATCTGCCGCGTATGAAAACTTATGATTTTTCTATGAACTTCCTTGTTGAGTTTGGTCTGGGACTTGTACAAGGTTCTGCAGTACATACAGTTACAGGGTGTAAGTGAAAACAATAAACTGCCGACATACAATGCAATGCATTACATGCTGTGCTTATTAATTTCGAAGGACGCGGTGAATATAACTCACACTGGTCGAATATCTACATACAATCTATATTTTTCGTATGTGATTAAAAATATTTTTCACCGGTCTCGGTAATCAAGTCGTCCCAGAGTGCGAGCTCCAATTTCCAGCATCGTCAATACTCCGCTGCACGGCCGATGCCGCATTTAATTTAAAGCACACAGAGTGAGCTCGATGGCTTCATATTTCAGCGCAGATTACATCTTCGCATAAATTGCTTTATTGGTTTCTCGAATACGAGCACCGAATGACGTTCAACATCGGAAATGCAATATCACAGATAAACATTTGCATGGAACGCGACCCGTCATCGAAAATCGATATTTTGTGTGTTCAGGTAGCACCAATCCAATAACCCGATAAATTTCATCACAGGTAGGTACAGAAACTGGTCGCGAGCACTCGCCTCTCCAACTCAAGTTTGTACGGAAACAATAAAACTATCGGTCGGTGGAGTATCAACTGAGGATAGAAGAATCAAACAAACGTCGGAAGGAAGTTCTTAAAACTCCGCGAGTTGTTCCCGCCGTCTTGACACTAACTCTTATTACAAACTTCCTCATCGCTTCGATAGACCCGAGCCGAACTTATAAGTTGCGACATCGATATCTTATTACAAAATAATTATTGGAAAATATCGGGACGATATGGAAAGTTTGTTTTACAAATATTATTTTTCTTCATACTTAAACTCATACCTGGATAATAAGAGAAAAGTGTGGAAAGTCAATTTTCTAAATGCGGCAATGAAAGAAAACATCAAACCAAATGAAATTTCAGCGCTGCGTTCTCAAACGCAATAAGAAAGCACTCGGGCTAATTTTCCAGCTGTGTTGGACAATACTAGCTTAAACCTGCATTACTACGTAAAGACAACGCTCACGGCAAAACGAGGATTGCGGTCACCATACTTTAAAAACTCAGTATGGACGTGGAAAAAAAAATCACTTAACACTATGGCTATTACTTTTTGCTATCAAGAAACGCAAGATATATTTTAGCACAGATTACAGACAGATGATGATCATGCTTACATATAATATAATTCATATACATACGGTGTCCAACTATAACACTCATTGTTGTTTTCAAATATTAGAATTGTCGGCTATATAATAAAAAAAAAATATAAAATAAAATTATGAGAAATGATAGGCACTTACTATTAGATTACATTTGAAGTAAACAGAAAAGTGGAATTTGTAGTACTACATCTGACTTTAGTGTACTTTATTTCTTCCTTACTGATATAATGTACTGCAGCAAACTTTGTGGCGAGGCCGAGACAAATTATTGAGATAATCACATCGCTCTAGGTTGCGGTAAAAAATTAAATCCCGTACAAAGGAAAACAAGCTTACACTATTTTTATTAAACTGTCAAAGGAACAAATTGGAAACTTGGATTTTAGGAATAATTACAGCGAATGGCAAATTGGTTGACTATTGATATTTCCGATATGATTGGAATTATTTTTATGCAATATGAAATGTATTTAATTAAAAGCTGCAGAACAAGCTTCATTAAAAAATGGTATGAATAAAAGTATCATATATGTAGACTGTGATATTTTGTTTCTAAGTATGTTCAAGTCTGGAATACTGGATATTAAATGTCTGTATTAGAATATTTTTTATGTCAATTTGCTGTGAGAGGGTACAATTTCTAGTATACTAGCGGACACCTGCAAATCACTACATAATTATATAAACCTATTCTTAGATCTTCAAAACTACGGCAACAAGTGTTGTTTTACTGATGGTGTTTTGAAAGAAAGGTTTTAATGTAAATATAGGTACATTTATACATGTATTATGTACACGTGACCGTGCGAAACCTATCACCGTCAGTAGTGCTGTATAGAAAGCGAATATGATGCATCGAGCGAGGCGAGGACGCGGGTGTATGCATCTCTGTCGGCGGAACAAATGGCCGCGACTCAGGTAGCTGTACCGGACCTGACGTCATCACTCAGCGCATACGATACTTGGTACCAAGGTTGTAGAGTAATGGATACCACTACTGAGATAGTACTTAGATAGAGATAATGCTTATACAATATAGTGAAATGTGCCGCTACTTACGCATTGTTTTCTTTACATTGTTTTATAGGATGCACAACATCAATGATTATTAATTTTAACCAGCTTCATAGCTAGAAACAGCGGAATTTTAAGGTCTCAGGTCATCTATTTTAATAAAGCCATTTTTATATATACGGTAACAATCGAGAATGCAACTACAATCACTATATGACTAAAAGATATGCACCACACATTATACATGTATGTATTTTAACATCATAATTTCTAGTCTCTTACTAAATAGAAAAATGCCCTTTTTTCATTATACTTATCAATTATACGAGTATGTATGTAAGTATGTATATGTAGAGGAACATACTCGTAACATAAAACAATAAGGGATCGCATGACGCTGCTACGGAGCGGTCACCCGAGACACCGCCGCCGATGACGGCGCATTAAAATCAAACAGGCACTTTGTTTTGGTCAGTAGTTTGTATGGTTGAGCAACTTATATGTTAGGCATACATTTAGAAGACTACATAAAATAAAATTAGTAATATAAGGATTGACTAAAAATCATCATTTTAATATAAAATTTTGACCAATTAAGCGTGACATAAAGGTATATACTCATATGAACTTTATATTGTCCAAACGATAGACTGTTAAATTCGGTATTTTTCAATAATCCAGTTTGGTTTGTAATGACAGAAAAATGTGTATAATACAAATATTAAACTGTCTGTTACTTGTATTTTTTTTCATTTGATAAAAAAAATACATAAAATTGAAACATTCTGCTGACCAACTAACTCGCACCCAAATGATATCCACACGCATATGATTGATGACGTCGGCAAACACGGCGCGCGGCTCATTCAATTTGCCGTCATCATACGAGGTTATTGAGTCTGCTGGATGAGCTGTCGCCAGTGTCTGGCTGGTGTGGAAAGAGGCATGTTTAACTAGCATGCTCACTTTTCAGTCCGTCCTTGGATGGGTGACCGAAAAGTGGCATTCCATTTTAGGCGCTTCCGTGGGTCATGACATGTTTAATTAAAGGTTCCGGGCTGTTTGTATTGTACGGCAGTCCGTAAAGTCAGAGGTTCTTCGGGCGGCTAGATAAACTCTCGACACCAGAGTTAGCCACTCACATTCGATAAGAAGAGTAACTAGCATAGTGCTCGAAAAATTGCAAGAAACTATTGCATTTTTGCCTGTGGTGTGGCTACCGAAATTTTGAAAAGAAGCCAAAAGTCTGTGAACGTGTGAGTTGGGATGTGATATGTAATATGACGCATAGCTTTTTTGAGTAAATCCGTTTAGGAGCATAGCTGAGTCAGGTTTTTGTATGCTGTAATTAAGCTCTAGTAAAGGCTCTATACCACCACTTGTGGCACTAGTATAAGTACTTTTTTCTGTCTTTGTAATTATTATCGTGTGTTGTAATAAAGAATTTTCTATTCTATTCTATCTATAAAAAAAATATGACGAGTGAGCATCATAATTCTTAAATGATTTTCTAATAAGTAAGATAACCGACAAAGAACTCAGATCCCACTCAATATAACTTTAATAGTTCAGTTGTCGAAAAAGTTATGAAAAAAACCATGCAATGATATTATCATTTTAATAACCCAGCCATTAAAGACTAAATAGTTTTCGAACGTTTAGAGTAGTCTCATGGAAATTGAAAACTTACAACAAGCAGAGGGGTATAGCTGCATCGGACGGTATTTCGAAAACACGCGCCCATTGTACGCACGGCGCGGGGAATTAAATCCACGTGTGTAGAGAAACTAGACGTGTGGAGAGCAGTAATGGGACTTGATAACTGAACCGTTTTTCAATTTTGTTGATTTGAAATTGAAACGACCGTTTCTTTAGATTTGAGTGATGAGTTTATCAAAAGTGTCAGAGTAAAACAGCTACCAAAGCAGCCTAGGTAAATTTGGGACTAAAATAAACTGAATCTCATGCACTTTGTTTTTTATCTTTCTAAAACACTTGAGTATTTTTTTCATGACATATTATTATATAATACATATGTTGTTACTCATTGGCCACACAGTCAAATATTTGACCACTACCTTAGATCACCTTAAGCGACATCCGCATAAAATGAGGATGTGCGTCATGGTGAAGCATGCCGTAACTGCGATATAACTTATCTATATTATTTGTATCAATGTTGAGAATAACAAAGCATCAACGTTCTTGTTTAATTTTAGAACACTCCGGCGTCCTAGATAGAAATCTAAACAGCGTTTGAGCCGGCGTACTGTGTACAAATGTACACTGCGCTATAAAGCCGGTAATCCACGACCGTGTCCGAATCATTGTTGTCCGGAGTACGGACGGTATGAACTGGGCTTAAGGGCTTCCACGGCGAGCGCTAAATCTACGAGCGTTTTGCAAATTAATAAGCGATATTTTCGAGGATACACTCAAACGGTATTCCGATCTTGAGTTTTATGCAAATTAATGTTTGTTCGGATTTGTGCCTGTTGGACTGAAAAACTGTTTTTCATTCAGTTATTAAAATAGGGCCTAGAGATCAATTGTCTAAACTACATTCTGTAAATAACCGGACGCAAGACTAGCACAGCAATATAAAATATTTATCGTGTAATTGCCTAAGCATTTCTGCCAAGACACCAGCTCCATGGCTCAATGATATCATAAAACATATCAGCATAAACTGGTTCTGATAGGCTGGGGACAGTATTGTAATGCCCACTAGGACGAGAACTATAGTCAGCAATGGATAGACACATATGATGCTGGAGATGATGATGACATAGCGATAGAACTCTCTTAAGAGTCTGCAATTATACCGTTTCTAGCAAACACGGTTCGAAAATGTCTTTCAAGACATGTGCACAACACTGTACCGCCAAGAACATTATGCCCATTGTCAGGTCGACACGCATCCACACACGGGATTATCAGTACAAGCCGATTATAATTCAGCACGCGCGATCGAGCTCATTATGCAACACCTGCCGAATCGATATGCTACTCGATTCAGGAGCAAAAATAATTTGATTATTCGATTATTGAGACATCAAAGCGATGTGATGAATTGAGGACGCGGTCTCAATTTTTTTAAGCTTGATCTTTCACAAATCTTTTACTACAGAACAGAATTCATATAAATTAATTATTTTTAGGTTATAACAATATTATTTTATTTTTTTTACTTATGTATGTACGTGTTACGTACATTGTATAAGTTTAAAACATTCAGTAACAATGATTATGCACTCACTACATTGATGGGTGTACTAAGCCCTATACTAGGTATCACAAAGGATTCTGTGTTACAGGGCAGCAGGCTTTCTCCTGCTGAAGGTTACGCCTAATTATCCTAATATAAATACAAAACATAACAGTCTGTTATTAATAAAACACAAAAATTTTGATTTGACAGTGACAGTTAAGAAAACAACATAATAAAATTGTGATACCAGTATCGCTTCAGAAAAAAATAAAAAAAAATACATGTAAGTACGCACAATAGCTGGGTTTTAAGTCCATGCTATATTTAGCCTACATTATGGCATAAAAATATACAAATATTAGTCTTGTAAGCTAAATAACGATATTGAAAACTATGCGTTTAAGAACGAAATTAATAAAAGCGTCAACTACATATTAGTATATTGAAAAAAAAATACTAAGTATATTTTCGCATCCCTTCTGTTTGTTACGTATTGAAGCGAAAATGATATTGGTGTCAGGAATTCACGCTGCATATCAAAATGGAGGTCACGCGTGATGCACTGCGTTTGATTGGACATTGTTTCTATACGTATTGAACATTGAACTATAGCATCTAGTTTCAATACACATTTCAACACTTAACATTGGCTCGCGTAGTTTTAATTTAAACCAATAGCCACAATAATCATGCAATAGTGACTTTTTTACATTTTTATGTAAATATCCGGCCAAAACTAACAGTTTAAAATCTGTATCCACCAAACGATATACATTAATAAAAACATTAAAATTAAAAAAAAAATAGTAAAAGATATTTCGGGACATTGCACACAGCGCCATCTAGCCCCACACTAAGCAAACGCATGTATCGAGGATACTTGATAACGGATATAATACTTATATACTTTTCTTGTGTATATACATACTTATTATACATTTCTTTTAAAACAATAGTCTCCTTACTTTGCGCAATATTGTATAGAATTTTGAGCAGAAAAAACTCAACCGTTAAAAAAGTCTTCAGCTTCCTTTCCTTATCACCACCAAATCCTCACAGTGATTAAATAGAAGACAGAAGCAAGGGGAACTTTTCCAGTTAGATTGAAAGTCGCCTATCTTTCCCATAGGTCGGTGGCTTATCCGCTGTCCACGTTAGTTAGTATTCCATGGGCTTGCCACGCACTTCTCGAACGTGATGTTACGGACCAGAAAACCGTATAGCTATAAACAAGATGAAATCTTTGTCTATTTTTATAGTTAGCGAACATAATTTAACGTAGATTTGAGATATTTTATGGCCCTATATTCTTCTTCTTATCGAATGAGAGTGGCCAACTCTGGTGTCCAGTTTTCAAGCCGTCCTAAGGGCCTCTGACATGGCTTAACGACTGCCGTACTAGACACACAGCGGGGACCTACAATTAAGGGCCCTATTAACAGTCTGAAAAAAAAAACTTTCTAATGTTTAAATACGTCGATATCTGTAGTATTTGCATACTATAGAAATAGTCTAAGTTTCTCAGTTTCTCTTCTAGTTTTCAGTTTTGTATTAATCAAACCGTCACAACCCAATGTTTAAAAAAAAAATAACTATCCTTACAATAAGTTGCTTACATCCAAACTTTCGAGTGTTGACTAAACACGAAACACACTACTACTGCCAAAGTTCTCCGGTTCTGAGTCAGTGTTTGGGACACCGTGATAGTAAGATCTGATAGTAAGCCCTGCCTATGGTCCAACATTAGTATTCGCCAGGCAGCGGGCGCGTGTTGGAACGTAACGCGCCCGTACGCAAACAAACACTGAAATTGGACTGAAATAGGCCTCGCATTGTTGTTGTTTCAGTGGATTTTGTTATGAAATACTATTTTTGTGGAGGTGTTACTCTCTGTCACTTGTTTTGCTATAAATAAATAGTTATAACAAACATACTTTTGATTGCGTGTATTTTTTTTTTTGCGTGAACATAAAAAATCCGATACATGGTTAAATATGTATGTTAAAATTCAGTTTACATTGTCAATTTTTTTTTGAGCCGCGTTATATGAAAAGCTTAGCTGAGTGCATATATTATAATATTTTTTCTCAGCACATAACAAAAATAGTTACCTACATATGTAAAAATATTCAGATAACAAGAAACACGGTCTTCACGCCAGTCATGACACGCGTGAGACGCGATGTGTCCCCGAACGTGAACAAAGGTCAACGGTCACGAGCGACAGCACAAAAAACCACAATCTGGTAATTGAAAAGTCTGAATCCGAGGACAGCGATGAAGATAATAAACCTTATTAAATATGCCGAACTCGCGGCTGAGGCTGGGAACGGATTGTGAATAATCCCTTCGGCAGTCATTTGTTCAGAGTTGACGAGTGGCGGCGCAGACGGCTCCGGCGCGATACCATCGCAGTCTCCAGATTGAAATTTAAAAAGCGTAAGCTCCTCCGAAATGAGTGAAAGGAACTCCGTCGAGATAAATTAAAAAGATGACATATTTTTCGCGACATAAATACTTTCGCGAGGAATGTCCGCTATTCGCAGTTCAATGAATCTTGTCAGCTTATCAATTTACTAACGTCATATAAAAGTTTCGTCGGGAGAAATTATATTGACTCGGCCCGCGCGAGGAAGAAAAATACGTTAAGTACTTTGCACGATAACAAGTTTCTTGTTCGAGTCGTCAAGTTTTATTCATAAGTTGTTCAGGCAAATCAGCTAAGCGGATAAAATGTCTCGTTGCATCTACCGGGTAAACAGAATAGCTGTGTATTTACATCTGAGCTCGGTTAATATTGCAGCGAGTTAGGTTGTAACACCTCGGCTCGCTCCGGTTTAAAGCAGGGTGTCGGCGCTGACGTGGAAATGTAACATAGCTTCTGGGAAGCGACACTTTGAGGTGGAGTGCTTTGCAGTAACTGGCTTGAGATTTGGTTGACAAAATGTTTCTAATTACCTTAACCAGAAGCTCCTGAGAATTCTATCCGTAAATTATGTTTCAGTGGAAAGTAAAATAAATATTTAATATTGCAGGGACCAAATTGGTTCAGTTCGATCTATTGATTTTTATAGTTACAAAAGATGACAAGCAATGTTTGCATATTCATAAAAACATAATGAGGACAAATACACATGGTTTATCTGTACCAACGAAATAACTCCACAGTGTAATCTGAGCTACTCCGTATCCGAGTGTCTCTGCAATGTAGTGGTTAATTTGAAAGTTGTCTGAAGCCCGAGTCGGTTTGGAGCTCCATTCCGTCTGCGATATTAATCAGACTATATTCCACTGATATACCACCTCCATACACCATGTGAACGTATAGGTTTACGTATGGTATGGAATATACGGCGGGCCAAGATTAGAATTTCGCTCGCCCGTAACAATAATTGAGTCTGACGAAGTGCAGTCCGGAACACAAGTTTCAAATCTGTGTTTTACAACTTCGCTGTCTGTTTTGGCGAGAATCTTCCATATAATTATGGCGCAGAATAGTTGTATCACTTCTATCAGAGCAGGTTGGATTAGAATATTTTAGTGCATCTACTCAAATTTTAATTCGATGGATAGACAGACTGGTTTCGTTTTGATGAAATGATTTATACTGGTTTCTAAAAAAATAAGTAGCTGTATTAGTTTGGTAATGTAGACTACAGGCACAACTAGCAAATTAATTTTCGTATGTTAGATTTACGACGCTTATCTTGCCCATTGCCATTGCAAATATATCATATATTTTTCTGTTTTTACAGTGTCGAGATATTATAATACTTTAAAATTATTTATTTATTGGACTAGGCTCTATGTAGAAGCGACTAAAACGGTTCTCAAATAAACAGTCCTACTTACATAATTGTCCAAATCGATCTTTTGTTCCGTCAGGTATGTAGGCAGAGGCAGGCTACGGCCGCTTGCTTTTGTTATTGTTTATCAAGTACGTAACGAAGCCTTTGCTTATGTTTATATTGAATGAAAACTCGGCCCTAGCTAGGGAACAGAGGCCGAATTATAAAGTTCATTGTTAATTTTACAAGTTATTTCGGCTGTTACGAGACTCTGGTTAAATTATGAATTGGTTCTGGGCTAGTTTTTATTTTAAGACAGATATCATTATAATAACTTTGCCGGAGTCTAAGTTACTCTTATTGTTGCACCAACTTATACTTAACGGTTTAACTATTTTAACTATTTGACGGTTTTTTTTTCAATATCAAACAGCACAATCGCTTACCACCTACTCTTTTCTTAAGAATTTCCTTTTCTCCAAAATAGTAGGATCAAAACCAAGTTCTACAAAGCCTCAATTGCCCCGTTTACTAGGAAAATAAAACCAAAGGTATTTCAAACGAAAGCTGACACAAAAGATGGAAAAAGAAAAAGACATTTATGACGAGACATTTCATACAAACTTCCCACTCCTACACAAGCCGTGATCGTTAAAAATTATACAAATATCGACGAAATGAATAAGAAAGTAACGATGTAAAACCTTAGAGAAACTTCACAGGAAAAGCTCTTCACAATAACAGCGAAAATAGCTCGTAGGAAAAATATTTGATATAAGAAATGTTCCTTTGCTAATATGATATTTTTCGTTTCGTTCGTCGTAAGGTGAAATGCGTAAGGTACATTGTACTCATATGTTGTATAATATAGAGGAACCAATTGGAATAAAGGAGCAAGTATGTAGGTAACTCATTCAAAACAGCCTATAATTAATTTATAGAAATATGTAATACTGAAATAGCGCTGCGGTGCACCGTACGGAATGAATGCTTGAATGTGATATTCCTCATAGATCAGTTGCCGACGCAACCAGCTTACAGTATACTACAGATACACTGTACAGGCAAGCATATTGTATGCATCCACGCTTGTGTATCGATATCAATATTTCCAGGTATTCTGTACCGGCGCTGAATCTAGGCCACAGCGGGAGCTCAAGATCGACGCCGCTCGCACTCGGGGGCTGCACGGAGTACAGCTGCAAGTGTAACAGAGAGAACCTGCAAAAATGTGTGTGAAAGTGGGTCAAAAGTATCTTCCATTATGTGGACGGAGGGGGTGGGCGTGAGGCGTCTGCCAGGCGCAACAGGCACCCCGCCCCGCGCGGCGCGCAACAGGCGCCGGGCTCCACTTACTTGTTGAATCGACCGACCTACTAACGAAGACACCAAATTCTTATAGTATAGATACTATACACGTACTAAAATGGTGCCATACGGTGAATGGAGCACATGGAGGGAGTGGCGCCCAACGTGGGACAATGACTGCTGCTCTCTTTACTAGCGATCAGGGGTTCATTACAGCTGGAGTGCTGAATAATTATTAGCCAAATAGACGACGAATTTCAGATTTAAATTGAAAGAAGTAGAACTAAAGTTAAATGAAACCTCAGTCGTAAATAGACCGATCACGAGTGATCGCTCTGCGGTTTCTCAACTGTGAAGTACGTACGATCGAGTACAGAATGAAGTACTACTGCAACTGATAATTTGCTGTGACATTATATTTCATTCTTACAGATTCAACAGAAAGACACCATTTTCTCGAAACCCGTAAATAGATAAATAACACCACACATAAAAATCAAACGCCAACTCGCTAACAAGACTGAGTAGCATGCAAAGCAACAAAGTAACCAATTCATACAAATTGTGACAAATTGCGCTACCTAATTCTCTCTAACGAGACATCATAGGGCTTTATAAAAGAGCCGGAGGTAGAAGTCGTTACGTTGCAATTCCCGGCAGGTAATATGATTGCAGACTCGTGTCGACATACGACTGCAAACCGACTCAAATAGAAAACGACGCATCAAAGTAAGGCACTTCTCAGACATAATACAAGTAACATTTGACTGAGGAAGTGTGTGTCGTGTAAGTTTTTGAACTGAAATTGGAATGGTAATAAGGCATAAATACCTTAGAAGACGATATGCATTTTGCCTATGCGTGTAACTGTTTTCTTTTACAAGTAATCATGAAGTTTTATAATAATCATAAAAAGCTAGTAAGTGAGCTGTTACAGAATACTTAACTTTATTACAGTTCCATGAGGTTAATCCCATGCTAAATCAATAACTAGCGAACAACGAGTGTAGCAGTATTAATCCGCGTTCACCCGTGACATACACACATTCACATAGGTATATAAAATCCCAGCATATCGAAAGTTACTTTCAAGTTTAAAAAAAATGATATAAAAATAAGATTATTGTGAATTGTTATTACAGGCAACATTACAGCACTTTATCAACTAACTCTTTAACAACTACGAAAGCTACAATTGATTTTATTTGTAAGAAACTGTTCCTGTACAATTTTAGTAAAAGTAAACAAAAATTCAAACACATTCTAACCATTTCCAGAACTGCGACTGCACGCTTAAACGTCAGCAAATCCTCACCGCATCTGAATAGTTGAGAGACTGCTCTTGGCATTCTGCTCCGAGAGCCCTTCACCGTGAGAGCTCGCTCGCAAGTTCTACAGATCTTATTCGAGCGTTTGTATGTATATTATGTATGTTGATTGAACACATGTGAACGTAGCGTTCAATGGCGTTTGTAAACGTTTGTGGTTGTATCAATTCATAATGTATTAAATCATTAAGTCACGATGAGTTTGGTATTTTATGTAAGAAGTATGGATTATGAATTACAAATATGAATGAATATTCATATCTTAAAAAAATAATTTCTGTTTTAGTTACTTCACAAACTATATAACACAAAACGACGTTATTGACGAGCGATTTATTTTTTGTTTTTACGTGCTTTTTTGTACAAATTTCAGTTAACTACTACATTTTCTCAACCCAAACAGTTAATTACCTATCGATAAAGAAACATATAATAGAATAAGCTTGGTTAATAATGTAAGACTCACCAACTAACGCCAAAATAACAGTGAGCAGTGGAGCCGCCGGGAACGACACCGTCACGTTGAACTCCAGCATCTGCAGGAGATCCACTGAAACACATAAAACATAATACATTACTCACATTTAAAAACAACAAAGTGACACTTTATGGACAAATAAAAGCCCTTACAGGTTGTCACAGTTTATTCTTTACACCAAATGGATGTACCTTAAATATTTTACTTGTAATTCATCTCTAAGCCTCAGGAAAACTTACACTTCATAATACAAGTACATTACGAGTATGTACATAGAGTGTATCGCACTAATTGTAAATAAGAACCCAAGATTTGCAACATGAAATTATTATTCTATAGTTCGGTTAAGACGTTTTTTACCGAGTAAGTGCCGCCGCTCTTAATTAAAAAGTATTCTAATGACTTATACTTTTCAATGTGTAGTAATTATCATCTCATTTATTCAACTTAAAATATTTAATCACTAGCTTTGCCAGCGACTTTGTCCGCATGGAATAGTTATTACCATATAAAAACGGTTCTAGTGAGTTAATCTTAAAAGATAGACATGAACTGTTGCAAACATTTTGTTAGATCATTTCAAGAGGAATATTTTTTTCATACATATTTTTTTGATACATATCTTGAACCGTTTTCGCAGCACACGCAACGGAAGCCCTCAAAGATGAATAATTTTCCCCGTTTTTTTTCACATTTTCCATTGTTTCTTCGCTCATATTAGTTGCAGCGTGATGTTATATAGCCTAAAGCCTTCCTCGATAAATGACCTATCCAAAAAGAATTTTTTAATTCGCACCAGTAGTTCCTGAGATTAGCGCGTTCAAACAAACTCTTCAGCTTTATAATATTAATATAGTATATAGTATTATATAGTATAGTATAGATAACTGAACACTATTTAACTATAAAACCATCTGGCTTTAGTAATATCATATTCATGTATTCAAGACTAAAATTATAAAATCCTCATAACAATACGTGACAACCACCATACTGAAATCCCACAAGAATAATACTCGAATACATACCATGGCATGAATTAAAGTTAGTACAACGATGCAATAGTTTAAGGTAAGGGTTACGACGGTCCTTAAGGCCGGGTAGAGGCCTCGGGAGAATGCTGGCGTCGTCAACTCTCTTTAACGCGATCAAACGGCGGCAGTATGAATTTTTCATGCGACCGAGAAGTAATGGTGTTGCCAGCGTATCATTCTTTACGACGCGACAACGGGAGACCTTTAAAAATATATGGCTGTGGTGGTGTGGCGTGCCGGCACTTACGAGCCGGTACAGACTGCGCTTTTGGTTTTTTTCGATGTCTAGTGGAGTGTAAAACGAGGTGCTGAGATGATTGTCTAGTCTAGGAAGAACTACTCGGTGGTTTCTTGTTTCGTGTTTTGTTTGCTTTAAAATCGTGTAGTTTTGATTTCAAAGACCGACGGTGCCGAAATTTACATTAGAACTATTTCTTATTTGTAGAGACGTGTTTGGCGCATTAGTATAGACCGTCATGATGTTCGTATCAATATCTTCCCACTTCAACTATTTATTTTTTCATTTATTTATTTATACATTTTTTTTTTATTTATACTCACTTTTTAAAATATAGACTAAATATAGAATATATTATGCATAATCTGTCTGTAGATACTTAAATACTATAGATAAACAGATGTCCACGTCCCCAGACTGAGTGAAAGCGGATAAATAATCGAGTTAAACACAGTCCGTTAAAAAAGGCTAAAAAGCATCAGTCGGCAGTCTTGGGAAAATCGTCCAATAAAAGCGCTTCTAAATAGGATTTAGTTCAAAGTGACGCACCATGTCGGGCACAGATTCGTAATAAGATAAAGGTTTTATCGTATTTTCGTTAGCATAGTTCACGTGTGCTCAAAGTAAGGGGACTGTTTCATAATATCACAGTATATAAAGTTACACCAAAAGATTCTGAACTAATTCTGATTCTGAGTTTACAAAATTGTGAATAATGCAAACTTATTTACCCTTTAAACACAAGTCTACTTTGAGTTATTGTGCTATATCGCTCATAATGAATTGTGGCTGTCCATTTAATCTATGTTGAATTATATTTTAAAGCTTTTATTTTAATTAGCCGGGCCATTAATTAACTAAATTATCCGATGTTAGAAATCCTGTTCATGTGATCAGCTTAATAACCAACATACATATGTATATACTGCTATAGGTCGTAGACTATAACGTTGCTTAATATCAAGCAAGTCACTGGCAAGAGTCTATCTTGCACAAACATAAATTTGTACTACAAAAACGTGTTGCAACTGCAATGCATTTCAACTGTTTAGAGAGATATGTAACTGAAGCTTCCCTCCACATCGCCATCGAGGCTTTGTGGACCGTTGTTTGCCTACGGTAGGATTATCCCGTACCTACAGTTTCCATATCGAAAATAGATGGTCCTCAGACGGCGTCTTTTGATGTCGCATAACCGAATAAAGGGGTTGATGTGACGCGACCTAAACGGATATGGGTCAACATAACACTCTTTTATCTATTTTCTTTAGTAAAAATAGTCTGAACAATGAATGCCGAGATGGGTATTTGGTTTCAGATAATACATCCATTAAGTATGCCATGTACGACATTGGCATTTCAATAAGTATAGCGAGATTTTGTTACAATATGAATCATCACTCAAAAAAAAAAAGACTATTTTTTTCATCAGCACGTTCTATATCTCAAGCCAAATCTTTTACAAAATCGCCTTATCTAAAACATAACATTTGTTGTACTTGTGTATGTCTCAATAATTAATCCATACAATACCGTTTCTTTCCGAAACATATCATAATGTTTAACGTAAAAACATCCACACTCCACGGATTCACGATCCACGATGTATTTTTAAACTGTCAAAATAGATTTGCAGCTTTATATCTCGCGATGAAAAAATTGCAAATTGCATAGTCATCGTTCATCATTCATCATGTGGAAATTAATTTCCACCGTCGGAGTCGTTTTCCGGATCCAAGCCAGTTTATACGATTTTAAGGTCTATTTACAAGCGACGGAACGGTAAAGCGATGGATGTACTGTGATACTGTGAAATAGGTAGATATTCATTTATTTTATTACCTACGTGGGCGAGTAAAAAATAATTATGATATAACTGTGTACTTTTCATTATATGTACATAATAATATTTATCTGAATTCGTAAGTCAAGCAACACAAAATGTCTTTGACGAAATCTAACACATGAATTAATGTTATGAGATAGTTGCAAAACTTTTTAAACCAAAATCGATTTAATAATAATCGAGCCTATAAAATATTTATAAAACACCATTTGTACTTATACAAGGTATATGTCGTTACTGTAAATTAGTTTAAGTTCATGTTTTGCTGAAAAAATGCATACTGAATCCATGAATATTTAATATATCCTAAAAAAACTTATATCGTATCTGTTACGTATGAACAAGATGAACAGGCGTTTCTCCAACGATTCATGTTACGGTAAAGCATTGGAAGAGTCGACGATATTAAAATATCGCGCGTGCAATATGCCGTTGCCTTCGTTTATTTGCGATATCTTTTGGCATACGGAGTCGAGATTAAATTTTGTAGTTCGGTATGTAGCATACTGTAACGATATAAAATTTGAAGCGTGTAAAATAAAATAAAATGAATTTAAATTGCAATAAAAATGAATTTAAATTGAAATAAAATGTTTGTTGGAACGGCTAGAGCTTAGTACCGGAATTAGGCAAAACCGGTACTAAGTACCGGTATATAAAAGTGACGGACGGTACTAAGTTAGCATGTAAGGGTTAAGGTGAATAAAATATTTCGTTACAAAATTTTAATAAGACTTACCGGGATATACTAAGCCGGAGCAACAAGGAACCTTTATTTCAAGGACCGTGCCGTATTGTGGTACTGGTATTGAGTTGTGTGGTGTAAATAAATAAACAACAATTTCAAATTCAACATAAAAAGGTTATATTTTAAAGCAAACAATTATGTACGCAGAAATAGTAGGCAGATGGCCACTCAAAGTTAAATTTTAATGTTACGGGTTACATTCGATTCAATGTAATTTAATTATGATTAATTTTAATCTTAGGGCTTATTCTCACAACAATTCCGATTCATACAGGTCGACTTCTATTACAATAGGTTGAAATGACTAAGAACTTATCACAATTAATTAAATCTAATCCGAAATTCGAACGGTAGTTCGTAATTGTATGGCCGCCTTCTTCATAAAATAATTTAGTGAAAAATATATATTGCGAATCTTATCTAGAACGTTGGTAAATATAATTCAGCCTGATAGACACGACCACGCAACCTGCTACGGATGCTGAAAAATGATGATGGTTCTAGATAAGGCTGGAGAAGTCAACTCAGGGCGCTCGTCTTCGGAGGAAAAAAATGTATCATAAATACCGACTTTTTGGCGGTGCCTGGTGTCACGCCAAGAGCGGATGGACTGAAGATCATGGTTGTCGGAGGCAAGGTGCGGTGGTGCCGTATAAGAAGACTATGGGCGCATGCTCAACCCGTCGATTAGACCCGCTGTGGAAAATAATAGAAAAACAGCGGTTTGAGTCTTGATCGTCAAGCACAAATTGTTTTCTTTAGCAAAAGCTTTAAATTATGAGAACTCACGTTTAATTTCTTCTTCCTTCGTAAAGAGGAATATCCGCCGGGTCTGACGAGATATGTAATGGCGACAATGAAAGATAGAATCCAAAAAGGCTGATTGTGACTTGCGATTTCAATTTGTGATTTTTGTCTACGTTTCGACCGACGCAATGTTCACCCATCCAAGACGTCACAAATTCCGATTTTTTAATAGTAAATTACGTTCCGCAATTCCCTAGTAACGAGTTGACTATCTTTTTTTGCCAGACCGTACTTCAAATGGATCGATCTGTCAAAGTCAACGTCACCGGCTTCATTCAAGCAAATATCGGGAATTATCTGTTTGCAAACGAGTTTTGTTTATTTGTTTGGAAATATTAGAAAAATACGAATTATGTGCCGTGTGGTGAATAAAAATAAACACCAGTGTATTGACAAATGTGTCCTACCAACAATATAGTTGACAGAAACTATATTACGCAACTGCGATGTGAAAAGAAGGAGTTGTGATTTGCACTCAACTTTCTTCGCCAGAAATCAAGGTAATCTAGATTATACAAAGACCTAGGTGACAAGTAACGTACTACGTTACATGCATGTTAGCATGTTTTCTACTTAGAGAGGTTTATTTGAAAATCGAGTAGTTTAAATTTATCCGCTGCGTGCTCGTATGAATCTATCAGACAGTAAATTTATAACAAAGTGTATATGTTCGATTAAGAATTCAGATCTTACATTGGTATTATCATTATTATCGGAACTATCCGTATTTTAACTGCATTACGAGTTGTATTCAGCACAATACGGATATTTACACAGCGATTCCTACCAAGCCTCTGTAACTTAAAAGACATCCAATTGATTAGACTATTTCTTTTTGTTAGTATTCAATAAATATACAACTTAAATACATGTACTTGTACATTGGTAGGTACTATACAGCCGTAACAAGAGAACAGGGTTCTGGGTAGTAAAATCGGAATACATGCTCTCTCGATTTATATCTAGGATCTTATCCCAGCCAAACCTATTAGCACTAACGAACTTTTACGAAATTACAATGAAAAGATACAGAAAAAAATTGCACATCAGCAACTCTTTCTTTACACCATGTTTGCTGTTACATTTAAATTCAGGGTCTAATCCCAGGCAAACTAACAAGCTTTCACACAATTACAATGAAGTGGGAAAATTATGATAATGATGGGGAAAAAAATCCCATTCCACATCAGAAACCTTTATACGTACATGTTTGGCAGCTATTTACTCCACACACTCGCTACTAGCTCGCACATTCATTTATGCATCGTACTTTGCACGGCTTCACCCGTCTTTGGCAACGCTTGAGAGCGCAAATTGCTGTACGCGATACAGTTGCGTTCAAGATACGTGTCAAGAGATCTGGGGATGCATTGGGCGAGGTGGAATTGTTACCGGTTTATATAAAAATGTAGCAACAGGCTATTCTATATTTTTTTTATATAAAAAAATTATTTGAGCAAGACGATTGACGGATAGAAAAAGTCTCGCATGAAATCAAGGTAATCTAGATTATACAAAGACCTAGGTGACAAGTAACGTACTACGTTACATGCATGTTAGCATGTTTTCTACTTAGAGAGGTTTATTTGAAAATCGAGTAGTTTAAATTTATCCGCTGCGTGCTCGTATGAATCTATCAGACAGTAAATTTATAACAAAGTGTATATGTTCGATTAAGAATTCAGATCTTACATTGGTATTATCATTATTATCGGAACTATCCGTATTTTAACTGCATTACGAGTTGTATTCAGCACAATACGGATATTTACACAGCGATTCCTACCAAGCCTCTGTAACTTAAAAGACATCCAATTGATTAGACTATTTCTTTTTGTTAGTATTCAATAAATATACAACTTAAATACATGTACTTGTACATTGGTAGGTACTATACAGCCGTAACAAGAGAACAGGGTTCTGGGTAGTAAAATCGGAATACATGCTCTCTCGATTTATATCTAGGATCTTATCCCAGCCAAACCTATTAGCACTAACGAACTTTTACGAAATTACAATGAAAAGATACAGAAAAAAATTGCACATCAGCAACTCTTTCTTTACACCATGTTTGCTGTTACATTTAAATTCAGGGTCTAATCCCAGGCAAACTAACAAGCTTTCACACAATTACAATGAAGTGGGAAAATTATGATAATGATGGGGAAAAAAATCCCATTCCACATCAGAAACCTTTATACGTACATGTTTGGCAGCTATTTACTCCACACACTCGCTACTAGCTCGCACATTCATTTATGCATCGTACTTTGCACGGCTTCACCCGTCTTTGGCAACGCTTGAGAGCGCAAATTGCTGTACGCGATACAGTTGCGTTCAAGATACGTGTCAAGAGATCTGGGGATGCATTGGGCGAGGTGGAATTGTTACCGGTTTATATAAAAATGTAGCAACAGGCTATTCTATATTTTTTTTATATAAAAAAATTATTTGAGCAAGACGATTGACGGATAGAAAAAGTCTCGCATGACCATGACATATTTATTATTCTGTAATTTGGTTATTTGTGGTTTTAATTATTATGAGTACCTAATAAATAAATAACAGCATTTTCGATTTTAAAAGCTCACGATTCACTTTGTTTCAAATCGCTTAGCCTGGATATTAAGAAAAGAAATAGAAAATGGTTTATTTTGAGAAAAAAAACTAATTCTAATTATTTCTTTAAGAGCTGGCTCTGAGGTGTGTCTGAGCAAGCACGACTCGCTGATAGCAACAACATAGAACTTGACGGGTAATAAACCCGGAGCGAAGCCATTGACGATACTTTAAAGTACTCTAAGTACGGATAGCGTCAGAAATATTATTTGTAGTCGTACTTTTACACCAATAATATTCATAATATATGTTTATAATATGCCTACTGTACAGATTCTGCTTAGTACATTGATAATCGTGTTAGAAGCTAGTCTTCATATTTATTATTACTTGACTAGTTTATGTACCTACATATGTTAGTGTCACTTAAATTTAAATCACGTTTTCTATATTGTAGGGTGAACCATAGGTAGAAATCAACTGCGGTGTACTAACTCTACTCATCAAAACACACCGATCTAATGTCTGTCAATTCCAATGACTGATATTATAAAATGCGTGCTATGCAACCCTAAAACATCAAACAGCTAGTAGGTAAGGAAATCCTTTAAGTATCTAATTTGCGTTTTTATCTGGCATAAGACGATTGACGAAGTGATTTTCTCAATTATCGACTATTCGACTGGGCTATAATTTTCTAAAGCATTAAAAAGTATTCCAGATAAAAATGAAAAATAAGCCGAAAATAATTAAGTGTATTTCTTGGCGAAAATGCGAAGGCGCGCATTTTGGGATTATATTCGTATTTTGTGAAAACATTTTATTTTAATTGTTGTTTTCTTTTTAAATTTGCGCTGTTTTGTTATAAGATTGTTTATACGATGCAGGGTATTTTTTAAACTATGTATGATTTGGTATCAATGATTAATTTGATAATAAAGATTTTGTAGAGCATTCTATTGCAAGCTAATATTTGATATCGCTGGATCAAATCTATTGGGAATGAATTTAAAAACGGTGTTTTCTTACCGACATAACATAGTTAAACAATATTTATATCCAAAAACATATTGATGAAATCAAACAATATTAAGTTCTTAACAACATTGTTCTTGTAAAGAATTTAATTTAATTTCTTTGAAGTAATTTGTCACAGATGGCTTATCATTTTAGAGTTGGGTGCAAAAAATAACTAAAACTTTGTACACGGCATTACACATTATCTGATCATACGTGCCTTAATTTTAAAACTTAATTTCTTTAACACTTTTTTACAAAAATTATTTTCAAAGTGCATATTACGCACATATAACACTCACGTTTATCTAACATCCATATCACATACATTAGCATACAGACGCAGTAATCGCTGCACACAAGTTTCCAACATTAATCCTTTCCACTGTGCGCGCTCTCGGACCATCTCGTCAACTCGATTCCCGTTATTTCTCGTATTTCCGTCTAATTAGGCCCGCTTTCCCCGCGGCACTAACAGCCGGTTTAGTGCCAATTACCTGGTCCATTGTTCAAAGCATCAAGTATCATCGCAAGCGCCTGAGAACCAGGAGTGGGATTTAAAAGCGAGCTCGGTACTGAAATTAATTGTTATTTCGCAAAATAGCCGTGTCGAGGGCAGGTTAATTTTGTGTGTTGGTTAGTGCGGTGTCAGTTGTCCTGTATCATGACTTCAAACGGGCAAAGGGATTTGTGTATTATACTTTGAAATATTAATATCAGAGTTTGGTAAAATTAATGTTGACGTTCGTGGTCCGTTTCCGAATTTGCCTTTGTATTTATTTAAGAAAAATCTAAATCTTTCGACCACGGCCTGAACTAAAGTTTTAGAGCTTCTGCGTAGAATCTAACTGGAAGGTTAACATAAGGAACATAATATGTTAATATATTCATAGAATTCCTCAAAAATCCTAAAAGAAAATAATTTTGTAGGGTCGTAGTGTCTATAGCTTAATTCTAAAACAAAAACACACTTTACTTTTAAGTTAGTAGCTCTGATACTTTGATAGCTCTGATATTCGATATTTACGTAATATTTAATAAGCTTGTACCGGACTCTGTTTGAATCCTATGAATCCAGTTTTATTCCGTAACATGATTAATAATACCGTAAATTTATAAACAACAACCGTATTATTTGTGTATTGAATACATGCCCTACATCGCAAGCCGCTTAACAATATTTTGTATACCAAATTAGGGAACAATCTGACCACACGAGCAAAAACATAACTCGGCGAGGATCCCTCTTACGCGTAATTACAATGTCTTCTCCATACAATAGCCTGTAAAAACATTGTGTTCATTAAAATGGGACTAAAACATTTCGCTACCTCTAATCTCGAAATAAGGTTGTTTTTCTGCGATCCATTAGCGAAGGAGGAGCAAAAATAAAAATATTTCTGTTCCGTAAAATTACAAGCATCAGAAATACCGGTAGATTTAGCGACCTTTTTCATTTCCTAGTTAATTTCATCTGGCAGTTGACATGTAGAAAATAATTTTGTCACCCACAATGTGTTGTAGCGTAATTTTAAAACAGATATTTATATGATAAGTTTTTAATAATTGTCCGAATACTATCGCGATATAATTCGTTGAATGTAACAATCACACAATTGCAAACATAATGTAACCTAATGACACAGAATAAATAATACAACAGAAACCTATCTCCCTGTTTTGAACACGCAGCCAGCGGAGGGCACAGTAAAGTACGCTCGACAGTCGTGTGTCAAACGGCACATCACTCGCTCGCTGACCGCGTCGCCAAAGTATGAAAAATGAATTTGAATTTTATCAGTAACTATATTTAGGTACTTAAATAAGCAATTTAGAGTCGAATTCGAGAGAAACAGGCTTAATTTAGTAAATATCTAAGAAAAAGGTTTGTAAATATTTTGTTATAATAACACATACAAAAAATTTACTGATAACGTATTAATTTATCAAAAAATAATTCACCGTTGATTAATTATAACACTAAAATAATACAATTTTATCGTTGTACCTAATCCACATTCATAATGGCAACCATGATAGCTTTGAGAGAATCGAACCGTATGCAGTGAAATATGAACTGTAAATCGTTACGTTAAGTTTTAATTTGGTCTCTAAAATCTCTTGTAGCTAAATTAATTACAGCAATGTAAATCGCGTAGCTTACTATGTGTATTAGTTTCATTCGATTTGAAATCTTTGCCGAGAAGTATAAAAGCAGGCTAAGTTACAAAGTAGTCTGTAATCAAGAGGTACCAAATGTCAAACAGAAAATTGATAAAAAATAAACATCTAAACTCCTTTGTTCAACACTTAATTATATCCTCGGGATAGCTCAGTTAATTACGATATTTAATTATGCAAATTCCCTAAGCCTTTTTTCCTTGAGACGGAATGGTAAAGGTATCTTATTCGATAAATTTAAGGAAGATTTTAAAACATTCATTGGAGCCAAGTATTTATCTTGCTCCTAGTATTTTTAAAACATGCTGCGAATTTTCCTTTCAGATTTGCTCATTGTTATTATTCGGCTATTTAAGATTTCTCTATTTAATAAAATTAAATTAAATATGCACATTTTCCCAAGCAAATCATATAATATATGATCGATTAAAAATATAAAAATATCACATAAAGACTATTTGACATAAGCAAATAGGATTATACAATGAGTGCAAAAACGTTAAAAAATATTGGATCTATTAAATAATCAACTTTATTAATACATAGGTATATCTATGTAGCAAAGAAAAGAAGCTTTTTATTTATTATTTTATCCCACTAGATATAGTCGGTACAGCATCATCATAAACAATTATCAAATTATATTTAAAGCTTGAAAATTATCTTAACCATATTTTAACGCAGTCTCTCACAGATTTTCCTAGCAGAAGATTATGTTCCATTTTATGTATTGTATTTCAAGCATGATCTCGGTCGGTATACTTAGTTACGTTTGTGCTTTCAAACACCTTTGTGCCGGGAACGCAAAAGAGTACGTAAGAAGGTAACAAAGAGCAAAGGTTTACGTTTGAACGGGATAAGGGTAACAGTGGACAATACTGGACATGGCATTATCATGAACTAGCTGCTTCACACGGGTTTTGCTGGCAGTGAAATAAAAAAAATGCTTTTTACATTTATTTATTTTTTTAGTTAAAACTTGATTGAAGTCAGTTTGTATGTGAAAGCTGGTACTGGTATGACGACACTTAGTCACTATGACGGGTTGAGTTTCATTCCTAATATGGACATATGCGAGCTATTTTCGTAATACAGGACATATTTAATTTCTTAAATTGCTACGATAAATTATGTAGGTATTTATAATTATAGATATGGTATTTGAGAAACTCTCGACCGAAAATTGTAGAAGACAGCTAACCATTTATTCCATACAAAAGTAAGAAAATCGTTTTCTCGTAAAATTATCAATATCCTCCATCGTGGTTACTGTCCCTGCAAGGATGGGTCGCCATGGAGACGGCAGCTTACCATTCAACAGATTTACTCCTATCTGATGTCGCTTCAATAGTGTGCCTCAAACACCGACCACTCCTTTTCATACTAATCTGATTTTTCACAAAGACATTTGTAGCTCCGACTGGTACCTTCAAGCTGGCTCAATCCAAAATACGTTTGTATAAAGAGTCGCTGTATAAAAGGATAAAATCGGTTCCTTATAAGTATTTAAACGCAAAGGTAAAAGGAATACGCTACTTCTGATTTTCCACTACACGAATTTATTTGAGCCACAATGCAGTCTAACAACGGAAAATCAGATTATTTGTGGAACTAGAAACGCGTGTAATCATACACTCAGAAATACAATATTCATTATCGCAAAAAGCGTCCACATTTATCGCTAATATAAACAATAAGCGAAGAATTCCCGAAAGGCCGTATTATCGCAAACAAAACCGGCCCAATATGAAGAATCATCGACACGTGATACCCGGATACCATAATAACAAAACAAACGGATAATGTTATTATAGTTAATCAGATTAATTAGCGTGAGAGCTCGTTATCGCAACTAAATCCGTCATTGTTGCTACTTTGTTATCCGTTAGATTTCATAAAAACAATACAAAAAGATAAGCCTGAATCCCCGGCGCGAACTTAATAATATCCGACGTTACGGGGAAATTGTGATTTTTCATTTTCGCTAAAGAAGAGATTGGAAAATAAAAAAATCTAAACAATCGCCGGCTCGGTACTGAAACGATAAGCCAAGTGGCGGAGCGAGGGACGGAGGAACAAATTATCTTTAGCAGGCTAATTGTCGGTAGATCAAAGTGGGGGGAAGCGCTAGGTAAATCCCTACCGCTGTTTTATTTTTTCCTATTTTTCCGTACGGCAGCGGGTCGCGGCCTCGGGCGCTATTCGCAATTATTGTTATTACAAAGAGATTGCCGCTGAGCCGGCTCACGGCGGTTTTTTCACTGAATTCATTCCAACATCTCCTAATTGCATTCGTGGTAACGCGAAAGCTAAAACCTCGCCTACAGAGCTACTTTATTTTTCTAAGTAAGGCTAACGTTTGACCAAGCACCATTTAAATCTTAAGCCGGCTTTGATGTCACGTAACGAATAGATAATTTGAATTTTCTCTCTTACCGATTACCGAACTTACCGATAAACACGAAGATCTGGTGATGGGCGTACCGCAGCAGCATCGATATTGAAACAGTCTGAAACAAACAATCAAAAACAGTTAAACATGAATCTTTGAGAAGCATCCACTAACTTCTTCGAAAAAAATATTTAAGATATGTACGTATGTACTTAGGTTCATAATCGAATTTGTTAAAAGCTTTTCAAAGACTGAAATAATAATTTGTGATTTATGAAACAGTTCTTTGGTTGGCGAATCAGTTTTTATATTCAATAATACGTTAGCTGGGTAACTTCTCATTTTTGTATAAACGTCCAAACCGCTTCAATATAAATAAAAAAGGCAGCAATCAACTAATAAAATCAAGCTTTTAGACCTACGCTCACTTGCTTCTCTTTAAAAAAACTAATCGATTTAGTACGAAAATTATGAACTGAAGCGTCAAGTTTTAACACCGTCCCATAACTTTGAAGTTTGTAAAACGGATTGCGAGTACATCTACATAACCCTTGAAAGCAGGTCATCGTCAGAAGAATCCTATGCTTGCACAACACAAGGGCCCGAGGGTCGGTCCCGTGTTTAGTTAAATGGATTCAATCTGCACTAAGCGTTCCGTTAATGAAATTCAATCGCAGCCTCACGCGGGAGCAAATGATGTGGCGAAAAGATTGATAGTGGAATCACCGACCGATACTGCGGTTAGGTAGGTATAGGTAGGTGGAGGAACCGAAATGTATAGGAACATATTCTGTAATACTTGTATGAATTCAAAGCCACAACACTCTATGTGGCTGTTTCCGTTGGATAGTATGTGTGATAGTTATATTATACACACAAAGAATTACAAGAAAATATTATTTTAACTAAGATATTGAATCAGGCGTTACTTTGCGGAAATCCATTGTAAATGAAACTCTGGAGAAATATGTAGTGTTTTTCTGCTGCGAGTGTTTAGTCGCAGCGGAAAAACACGACATATTTCTCCAGAGTTTCATTATTTTAACTACCTATCTTAAAAGCAAATCTGTTGCGGTAGATCTATGTAGTGTGTTTTAAAAGTATCCTTGAAGCAAAACTGTAAAATTATTACTAAAAAGAGAACAAACAGCAATCACATAATATTTGTACTTAAAAAGCGACGTTACAGCTTCATACATATTCCGACAATCGTCCAAAAATTAAGAAACGCCACAGACACAGATATTGTTTACAAATTATTATAACAGCTTTATTTTTGTTTGATTATGATTTAACTTAATGTTAAGGTTTTATAACTTGTGTCGAGTCTGTCGTTACTAAGTATAAAAGTATTATATCCGTCACCTAGTACAAAACAAGCATTTGCTTAGTGTGGGGATAGCTGGCGTTGTGTGCAAAGTCCCGGAATATTTATTTATTTATTAACAAACATATTATACAAGTGTGACAAGATGCAGATTCAAAGCCTGGTGACCATTTTTTGATCATTTCCCTATTTTCCTATGTATATGGAATATTTAAAAACAAGGCAACCTTGCTAGTTGACATTAGCCGCGCACTATGTCCGCCGCGCGCTGTCCGTGCCGACGGAGCGAGCGCTGCGCGGACCGACCGTGTCCGGGGACATTTATAGCTATCGATGCGACTTCCAGAACAAATGAAACACATTTTTTTAAATATCGATACGAGTTTCAGCGCAACACAATCTAAGTTTAATTATATTTTAAGTTTTTTTTTTTTAACTTTAATTTTGGTTGGTTTGTTACCTCACCAATAAATTAATGTTCAATGAAATATATTTTTTTTGGTTTCTTTTTTAAACGGTGACAGAAAAACTAGTTGAAATTTAGTAAATAAGCGTATATTATAAGTATATAATGTTCAATTAACAGTACTAACAAAATGTACCGTACTAACCGTACTCGGAAATAATTGTATAATGATGATGATTAAAATGCAATATTATATGTTTATGAAAGGTTGTAGTGAAACGAAAGCCTAATACGTGGTCATAAAATTTTCGTTTCAAACAGAAATCGTGTCGTCTATCCAAAAGCGTCTGATCAGAGGCCTAGCCCCACGCAATGAGCCGGACGTAATCCGGCCCTAAAAAGTAAAGACCGGCATAAAATAATTAGTATTCTGTGAAAGGTTGTACACAAATGTGAGCCATATAAATACTCACAATCTATGACTCTCACTTCGAACAAACTTCGAAAACTTCAAATCGTCATCGCATCGTATAAAGCGCCTCTGATCAGAGGCCTAGCACCACGCAATGGGCCGGACGTAATCCGGCCGTTAGCTGTTAGTTTTTACGGGCGCAGTAAAGTAAAGAGCGGCGGCACATCGATCCACTGCCCACACGTTCATATTAAACGCCGAGCCTCTAGGCACGCTTTTTGCCTTTTTGCCAAAGATAATAGCACAACAAGGTACATGACTTATAAGGATGGGCAAAGCCTAAGTCCAAATATGTTTACTTTTTTGTTTGCTACGTGTTACGCTAGCGTATTAATGGTGTCCACCATTAATACTCGTATATTGTTGCATGTAGTTTGACTTTGATGTATATAAAGCGACACTTGGCAAAATTTCAAAAATTAGATCTTCACATAATAATTAGAACTTTACATAAACAATTTGGACAAACGTGAAGAGAAAAATAATGAAGAAAATTTGTAAAGTCTTAATCTCATCGGAATTGTTGTTAATGGCATTATAGGAATTTCATTTCACATTCATCGTCTAATTTTGTGGTCTTCGATGCATTTTAAACTTCACTTGTTACCTTTAATACATCCTTTTGTATCATGTTTCAGGGGTTCAAACAATGTTTTTTACATCCACAATACAAATAGTTTATTTATGTAAACGTTTAAACACAACATTATCCAGTCAGCGATTTTAATATCCTAAGTGACGTTAACCGTATTAGACCGCCTCGATTCAGGCACAGCCCTAGATAACATAGTCCAGAGACGACTAACTGCCAGTAAATAGTTTACACATAGCATACATGTTTTTTTTACCAATTGGCATTCTCTTTTATCATGCACCTTACCATACCATATGAAAAATATTTAATCATACGACTTCCCAAGTAGTATTCAGTATATGACACACCATGTTCTTATCTGAACTTCCACGTGAATATATTTGACACTAGCGGCGTTCTGCTATGTTGACTACGTTCCATCGCGGACTAAAAAGTAGCTCATATGTATATAATATATGATAGAATAGAATATTGCTTTAATGTACACCATAAAACATAGATTTTAAAAAACGGAAAATAACCTTAAATATATTAAAGTGCTGCGCATTGGGCGGCCTTATCGCCTAAGGCGATTTCTTCCAGGCAACCTTTTGGATGGACATTACTAAGAATTGTAAACAGGCGGTGTACTTAAAATATGATGTGGTGTCGTAAGGTGAATAAAGCTTTTAGCTTTATTTTAATGCAGCTGTTTTAACATAAAGAACTAAGCAATTCAATTAAGAAAAGTTTTCGTTTTATAAGTTATACTTAATTCTATAATGAGGTGTCTATAAAACTCCTTGCCGTTGAACACAGCTTACACTAATTATTTCGAGCTCAACAGCAATCGATCAAGACGTAGTGGCGCTTTTGTTCCGCAAACTTCTGCCGTGGAATTGTTACGGGATTCTGTTTTACCTTGATGAAGCACTAGCAGTTACAACTTGCCTATTATTGGGCTGGAAGTTTGGGCGTGTATATTTGTAGACATTGTGGGAACTCTCGAGGTTAACTCGAGAGATCAATACGTTTGTCTATGTAACCTAAACGTGGACCTGTTCGTAAAGGGCTTTGTGACTAACTTTGCAAGTTATTAAACTCTATAGTGATCTTGTGATTATGTTTTGAGGCTTTCTACTTCTATAATATATTGGTTTGAATGATTATTTATATGAATGTTTGTATGAGGCCTTATGAGAATAACACGTGACTTATTTTTAGAAACTTCTGATTCCTGGTCGTAATTTAGCAGTTCTTATTTAAGTTACAGCATTTCCAACTACAACATTTTATAATAGTCCGTTAGTCCTTAGGGCGGTTTGAAAACTCTCGACAACAGATATGGCTACTTTTTTTTTTACAAGGAATGGGTTTGCACTTGACCACTTTCATAAGAAGCAGAAGAAAAAGACGGAGAATAGTTAGCCGAGCAGATTTTTTCTGATTTCTAATTTTGACCCTCCACCCACGATCCGAAATTTTTATAAGTAGTCATAACAACTCAAAATTTAACAAGCTAAAGCCCTCTCATCATTTTATAACAAATTCCGTGTGTATTTTTTATGCAAAGCCAATCAAATTGGTCGATTGTGCCTCCCCGCCTATGTTATGCAATACGCATGATGTTTGACAATTGATTAATGCAATTTCTCTGCCTACCGACACCAGCGTCGAATTAATCCGGGTATCCTACATGCACTAGACTAGCCAATAAAGATATCGCTTTACCCCAGCACGGCTAGCACGGCAAAGGACTAATATAATATAACCTTTTTTATCTACTTGGTGTATGGTGACAAGTGGATAAAATGGTGGAAAGACACCTTGCCGTGCTTGCCCTGCTGGATTGTAAATGATTATGGATACCTACTGAACACCATCAATTACGCAGGACTCGGTAAAATCATAAGCAACAACAATTTGGGAAACTAAACTTTTTTGGGAAATTTCCAATAAGTATATAAACGGTGAAAAAAGTGATAAACGGATGTCAAATAATCATAATTATGATTTATTTATAAAGCTATTTTACACGTCACATTGTACATATATAATGTACAGATTAAACATAGCATTCAATTAACTTGGTGTGAATAATGTTTCTTGGACAAAATCTCTGACTTACATATATGTTACTGGATAAAACGACTAACATACTCGTATAAAAAATGCATATAATGTAAACTACCTAGTTTCGCGAGGTTGCTGGGGTTCAGTTACAAATCTTGTTACTACAGTCAGCTTTCAACTGATAGTAAATTACGAACAGAACACATAATACCGCCTGTATTATAGCAGAATCTTTGAAGAGTAACCTATGGTCGACTGTATCATATTGAATATGTCAGCGCCATTCATCGATGCCCGTGCATAGACAATGAGCATCGGTGACAGATACAGTTTCTAATTACCAGCCAGCCTGCTTAGTGGCCTTTGATCAAGGATAATGAGCAGGTTTGCTGCTTGCAGCCGTGTTTAGTTTAGGATTTGGAGATACCTGTGCTTAGGAGTTTAGATTAGGTACGCACATACAAAGCTATATCCGTATCTTTTTATGGTCAAAGTATTTTTACTTTGTCGCTTAATCTGCATGTTAGTATAGTAGCGGTCATAATCGTAATATAATATTTCGAAATTTTTAAACCATTTTGATGTCCTGTTTAATGTATTAATAATTATTTTTAAATAGACTAGTGTAGGGACACAATTGTAAGTGTGAATGATGACGAATGCATTTTGTGTATGTGTGCGTGATGTATGACGCGACAGTCGACACCCCAGTTGCACCGACACTAGACTGACCAAGAAAACCCAAATACCTTAACAAAGGGCACTTGCTTTAAATATCCTATACTATCAATATATAAAACCGAGAGTTTGTTCTGATTGTTTCTCTTTCAAGCCGTACCGCACAGTTTTTTGATATGGTGGTAGTTTAAGAGTCTCTAAAGTGGCATGGGATACTTTTGATAACGAAACAAGTTGAGTTAATTTCAAAACAGCCGATTTATATCGATCGATATCTTAAGAAATCCTAGCGATCTGCGGCCAGCAAATGAAAGTGGCAGTTTAC
This sequence comes from Macaria liturata, assembly GCA_964023185.1. NCBI lineage: Eukaryota > Metazoa > Arthropoda > Insecta > Lepidoptera > Geometridae > Macaria > Macaria liturata. The sequence continues at coordinate 7,333,087 of OZ026824.1, read as the reverse complement.
CTAAGGAGTTTTGTAAAACAAACATAAGTCGACCGGGGCGAGGTGTTTCGGCACCGTAATAAACTTTGAAAGGGCTGTAAAAGAGCAGTAACTGTAACTCGGGGGAGTACAGATTTTACTGGCGGGAATGGGTGAAGGCAAGCGTATATTAATTGATATGTTCGAGCTTCGGCGTGTGTTTTATTTAGACTTAGTCTGTGACCAGAACCAACGATTGTAATTATTATAGAGAAAATTAGTGTATTTTTACTTTGTTAATCATCTAAGAGTTTTTCTTTTACGTGGAATGGCTTTGAGAGAGAGAAATAGATTTTAAAGTTTCAAAATATCTTTGGTAGGAATGGAGCTAGTCTGTGCAACTAGCTGTATTTAACTTAGATTTACCTTGTGATTCGTTTCAGACCTTGTATTTTTGAGTATTGATTGATTATTTTAAATCGAAATTAAAATGCGTTATTCCGAGTTGCTAAAGTATTATTTCAGCTAGTCGCTGTGTTTAAAATTCAGTATACTGACAAATCAGGTAGATCTGAAGCCGTTGTTCCCAATTTATGGAAATTGGGAACAACATAAGGCTAAACAAAAAAGGAACCAAAAATTAATCCCATTAGAAGTAATGGAAATTCCACTATACCTAGGCGAACTTTGTGTAATACGTTTATATCGACGAATGTATATTTTTTTAGTTTAAAAAATCGGAATGGCTAATTTCTCACAATAAATATGAAGTACTCTTTCGTTACAATTTGGTTTAAATGTTATTGATATTGTTTATATTTTGCTTATTTCCTTAAAACTTATTTACACGTGTAAAAAATGTCGCAAATGCAAATATCAAAACGAATTCTGAGAACAGCAAAAGTAGAATATATAGAAATAAGGAATTACGCAGTATTATAAGTACTACCTCATTCTTTGAATACGCTAAATTTATAAATAAGCCAAGTTCCATAGCCATTTCTTCTAAAAATACAGCATAACGACGGCAATGAAATCTTTTCAATAAATAAGAAATTGCGCTTAAAATGCGTATTTGAAAAGTTGAATCACAGCGCCATCTATTTTCATATTTCAAAACGTGTAAAGGTTAAAAAGAAGAACAGGGCACGTTTTATTTCAAAACCACATATAGCCAGGGTTTTCAAATCAAAATATTAATTCTGCTACTCAACGCTAGATGGCGATATACTAACAGCACGGTACTTTTATTCTTTTACCACTCGGAATCTCACAGGTACACGAACGGAATTGTAGTTTACCTACCCCACAACAGATGGCGTGTAAGTAGCCGAGGTTTGAATAACACCGCTATCAGTTTTTATCAAACACATTCGACTTTGCCAGAACTAAATATTATTATGATAAATGGCAACTTTTAGACACGAGCCAACATTTAGTGGGAAATATAAATTCAGTGTCAGTGATAGGTTCATAGTGTAAATGATATGCGTTCCTTTCAGCAAATTCGTATAAGCTTTTTAACTCTGCTCTTTATATGATTTCAGCATAAAATTTAAAACATATGTGAATAAATACTTACAAACACGAGCATAATGAAGAACGCCGCTATGTAGGAGCTGCGAGCAGTCTGCATCGACACGAAACGGTAGTGCTCGCCCGTGATCACGTTTCTGAAAGAAAATGCAAACAAATTAGTAAAAAAAAACGAAACATATGTAAAACTAAGTTGAAAGACCTTTTGGTCTGTGATATAGTTTGACGGTTTGGTACTATGTGAAACAGCTGTGACTTATAATTGTATGTCTTACTGGACTTACAAAGGCGCTCAGACATGCATATTATGTCCATACTTCATTTGGTAATCTGCCCAAAGTTTTGGTTTATCTTAGTATTGCGAATATTTCAGACAGCGAAGCTATGAGCATTGAATTATCATATCAGAATACTGTAAAAAGTTTTATGCAACCAGTCTTTGGTTTACCATCATCATCATTATTAACTCATTATCATCATCATCCTGTTATCGCCCACTGCTGAGCACAGGCCTCTCTTCTTGTACGCAACTCGTCCCGGTCCTGCGCAGTTTGAACCCAGGTGCTCCCTGCGGTAATTCTAATGTCGTCAACTCACCGCATTGGTGGTAGACCTCTGTTTTTATGGACAGTCATGGGTCTCCAGTACTTTACGTATGGCGTCGATAAACCACATTCGTGTACTAGAAATTGTGAGGGCGTGTCCCTGGATGGGTGACCGAAAAATGATATTATAAAGAAAGAAACTAACCTTAAATATCCTTTATTATCTTCATTCTCAGCCAGCGTCTTAATTGAAGCCATGAGCAGGTCGTCGTATCCCAGAAACTCGTCAAGCACGAATCTCGAGAAGGGGTCTCCGAAGCACTCGTCTTTGTGCGGGTCTAATGTGATGATTTTCACAGGGATCTTTAGGCGGAGTCGCGCGCTCGGAGAGAGGCGCAGGAAACCGTACTCCAGGGAATACTCCAGAATGTAGTCTTCATCGTCTGAAAAATGACAGGGAATTATGTTTTACTAGTGGACGCCCGCGACTTCGCTCGCATTATTTCAGGATTAAAAATAGCCTATGACACTGCTAAGACCTCACGCTACCTACATACTAAAAATCATGATGATCCTATCAGCCGTTTTTGCGAGATGAGCGCTTTTATATACAGACAAACAGATAAGCAGACAAACATGTTCTGTTATGGATTTAAATTTTACCAAACATTTTTTTCCAATATCTTCTATGCTTAGATTTTTTTACCCTCTACAGCTTTATTAGATCTTACGTTATGCTTTAGAAAACAATGTTACTAATTAACTGAATTAATAAAATAATCTCACCATTTTCATTCATCCCGCAGCACAACAGAAGATATTAACTCATTTAGCATTTGCTAAATAAATAGTTATATATACATACATTGCATAAAATTCGACATTGCAGTATAGTCATTATGTATTCTGTGGCATAGTTTCGTCAATTCATGATAAAAGTTCTCAGTTCATGACTTAATAACATTTGCAAGAAAGAGCGAATCCATGTTTTTGTCTATTCTTGGCGAGTGTAAATCCAACAACCATAGGGGCTTTCAAACATAAAAAAAAATTCATGACTAAATACAAAGGATGGGTACTTTAGTACTTATTTAAAAGAAGTAAAATATAAACCCTCATTTAAATAATTTCGAGATAAAAATAAAATCGTATATTAATAAAATAAGTCACTTGGCAAAAAAGTATTCATAAAATTTCCGCCATAGACAGAATTCCAGTAAATTGGGCTAAGAAAGCCATGATGACTGAGTTTGGTTAAACGACGTCAAATATTGGATATTTTTGCTTTAATTTAGTTTTTTGTTATTTACTAATTTCAAATTTAAAAATTTGAACGTTATGCTTTAGGCATGGTTCATAATGTTCTTTAATAATCACTAGACACTAAACGTAAAGAATATTACAATAAAAAAAAGACAAATTGTTTAAGACGTGAGTCAGCGACGACATATAATCACGTAATGGCGAGTTACAGGCGCGTGGAGTGAACTCAGCAACGAGTGGTACGAGTATACCCTTTTTTAAAGTAGTTGAGTATCTAAAAGTTTGACAGTGAGAATACAATTCCATGTGCAGCTGCTAGTAAATTATGTAATCGTCTTCGGTTGACCCGAAGTATAATTAACATTTATCTTGTTAAATGTTACTTTAGTCCCTTCTAGCATTTTCCACCGCACCGATGTTTATGTTTAGCTTACTACGTCCTTATTAATACCACTAATTGAATGTTTACGCCTTCATTATAGTCCGTAGTTTCGGCCGCTTGGGTGTTAAATTGAAAGAACCCATACAAGTTGCCGCTTACAAGCGGACTTTGCTTTGTGGGTGATTATGTTCCATGGTTTTGGTTGTAACAAAAATTAGGCACCCACATGATCTAACACACGTATTCTTTTTACTGGCGCTTTTAAATGTTTACTAAATTTACCTACATGAAGGTTGTATAACAAAAAATACTCTAAAACTCTGGAGAAAAAAACCCAAAGTAAGCTCCGCAAAGTAACGCAAGATTTTATATCTTAAAAAAAACCTCTAGCTCCACCCTCATATGTTAAGCCAAGAACCTGTAGTGTCTGGCAACTAAGTAGCAATCTCGTTAGAGCTAGTTCTTTTCGAGTAGAGTCATGCTCTACTTAGGGTTTGTCTAGTTAGGCTAGTAGCATTTATGCTGATGCTACTTTGGGACCTGTTGAATTGACCGAGTACCCAGTATTCATAAAAACATCTATAATCCCATCTGCCATAACAAACATATGAACTCTCATCAGTTTTTCTTCTAGTGTTACAATATTGCTACTTCCATTTAAAAAAATATTGACATTACCTTTTGTAGACTCGTTAGATGCATTCTCATCGGATTCCTGAAATCAAAATGAATTGCAAGTTTAATAAGATTAAGGAAAAGAAAATAATCATTTATCTATCTTATCCATATCAATCATCTTATCTAGAACGCATTAATTGAAGTTTGTTCCTATATATGGCTATCGGCTAACAAACTAAATGAAGATATAGGTACATACATCCGGCAAGTCTATAGTATAGCTGATAGCTAATACGTGCTTAGATAACAGTAAGACTTTCGTTTTTCATCTACATTTATTATAATGATGACAAATAAAAGGCCAAAGTCTTCATGTTATGACGTGATATTACTGATATTAGTATATCTGTGTATTATTTAGTCACAATAATATTACCTATTTCAAAACAGATTCGTCTACGCCATGGTATCTACGTAAGTACATATTTAGTACAATACATACATGGACGCATGGAGGGAGTTGGGGGAGACCTTTGCCCAGGAGTGGGATAATATAGGTTAACAAAAAAACATACACGCTGACATGCATTTGTCACTATATTCACTCATTCCTGATAGCTTATGTAATAATAATGAAAACCAAATTAACATGATCCCGTCTTATTAGAGCATCAGACCTATGATTACATTAGGAATTGTCATTTTATTAAATGCACTTTGGTATACTTTATCAAATCATATAAAAGGCCAGGGTTAAGAAATCTGACAGTGTGGTGTGTCATACTATAATTTAAACTTATACTTCTGTGTTCCACTGGAAGACACTGTCTTTGCAAAACTGTTTCTAACTAGGCAGAAAGCAGACCATATAATTTCAATTTATTTTACTCGTCGCTAATAAGATGCTTCTACATACTTAAAACCACAATGTGAGGTTGTATTTTCGAAATTTTATCGCCGTTATAATAAAAAGTAAATTGTAATACATTCACTATCACCACCCTCAAAACAAAAATCTGTAAACAAGCGCCTCACGGCATGTACCACGGCCATATTTGAGAGCTAGTTTCATTCCACTAAAGGTATGATCCACCTTGTGTTTTGGATGACATCGCCAAAAACCCAACTTTCCAGTGTTCAGTAAAAAAAAAACTTACATCAACAGTATCCGAGTCTCCATCATCCACCAGCGCCATGATCCCAGCTGCCCAGGTCGACAGCGAAGTCTCTTCTCCCGCATCAGACACTATAGTCACATTCAGATCAACAGCCTCCGTCCCCCCATCAGGGTTGTCCACTATTGTATCTGGTTTCCCCGTCACTATGACATCTTGCAGCTCCTCTTGTATACGAGTGATGTTGCCGTAATCGGTCCCGTCGCGAATGTAATCGTCTTCCACGATCTCGTCGCCCGATGATGATTCTATGTTCACAAAACTGGAAATTAGAGAAAAAATGGTTTTAATAAAAGTTACATAACAATGTAGTGGAACATTGTGAAGGTTTTAAGGGGTATTTTCGTTTTGGTGTTTGGAAATGCACTCATTTTATCTTTTTGTTGCAAGCCTTAACACACATGAGTGATTTCAGCGACAACATCATATTTAAAGCAAAATATAAATAAATAAATATTGCAAGACATATCACACAGCGCCATCTAGACCCATACTAAGCTTACGCTTGTATCATGGGTACTAGGTAACGGATATAATACATATATGTTTTTTTTGTAAATACATACTTGTGTGGCTCTGCCTTCTAATCTAGGGGCTTCGATTCCCACATGACACAAGTATTTATGCTTTTTAAAATTTATAATTACTTGTGTTGAGTCTGGTTGTTTGTATGTATATAATATATAATAAGTATGTATTTACAAAAGAAAAGTATGTAAGTATTATATCCGTGATCTAGTACCCACGACACAAGCGTTTGCTTAGTGTGGGGCTAGATGGCGATGTGTGCAATGTCCCGGAATATTTATTTATTTATAAATAAATATATTATTATTTATCTAGATAAACAAATAAATTAAGGTTAAAAATATGTTAAAATTAATAAATTAAATTACTAAGTTGTAGTATCAAGACTGGCATTTATTGTGGGTAAACATTTAACTACATTTTTATATTTTGCATAGCATCTGTCAATTCTAATGTCAAACACATATTTAATAGTTTTGGATAGACTCACCAATAAAAATCAAGTTTTATTTGTAAAAAATATTAGAAAGACTTAGTAAGTAGTCAAATACATTCATCCGAGGTGTCAAGGCACTGTATTACACTTTGCTCAAATCATATTGAAACCATTTACATAATGTATGCTATTGTAATAGAATTTGCATAATTAAAATGGGTTTTAACCACTATAGTTTACAAGTAGTTAGTTTTTTTCTGTCATAATTGATGTTTCTTAATTAGTTTGAAATTGAACAGTTACAATATGCATAATGATGTGAAAATTAAATTGTCTTAAAGAGGTGTATGAGACTGTATCCATAAAAAAAAAAAATGTCAAGCATTTAGCCACCAGTTGAAATGTCAGAGACTAGCAGAGCAACATTTTTTTTACATTGTATAATATTCATATTGCAAACTCATCATGATATTTCAACATGGTATACATTATGACAAGGTTATAAGAATTTCATTGAGGTAATAGGTAATTTTGTTTGCACCATCACTAAGCTTGCTTATCAAAATATTGCTGAAGGTCAAAGCCCAAAGCCAAGGATTTCTACTTTTTGCTCCAAATTATGCAAGCAAAAAAGGAATCTAAGAAAAAATATATTTCCAAATTTAGAGGACTCTTAGTAAATAACATGCTATATAGTGGAATTTAGTAGCAACACAGGAAAAAATATTGAGTATTGAAGGCAAAATGTAATGTTTTCATGAGAGATAAAAAAATGGTAAACACTTACCCTTCAGTTGCCAATATGCCAAGCATAGAATTCAGATCCTCTTTTTCTTTTTTCAGTTTCCTTTCCTTGGCATAACTCTGCTCTATAGTATAATCTTGTGCAGGATTCCTCAATATTTCTACTCTAAGAATCCCATCTCTCGGCCAAGAGTCTCTCACTTGATTCAAGCAGGTTGTAGGTGATCTCGAAAATGCTATATGTATGTAGGCAAGTACAAAGAATGCAACCAATGCTTTTAATAAAACAAGGAACTCAAAAAACCGCCGTACTGGCCTGGGAAATGTACGTGCATATGCCACTGCAAACTTGAAGAACAGGGCATGGAACAATCTTTCACGTACATTGAACAGTGGATTCTGGTTGTTGTTTCTTGTTCGGTTCATTGTAGGATTTATGATGGGGCCCCCTGGTAATATATTATTATCAGGGTTTACACCAGGTGGTAAGTTATTCATAGGCTGAGCTCCACTCATATTTACCGGACAAATGTGATCCTCCTGGTTCGGTATCTCTACTATATCCACAGCATAATAGTTCTCTGAAAGTGAAAGTTGATGAAATTGTGACAAAATGTTTTAACCTTTTTAATGTCAAAGTTAGAGGACATGGGTCAAAAGTTACCGAGATTCACAAAGCAATTAATGTTTAGAGGTAATCGAAATTAATTAACAGTAAGTGGTGATTGTATCAGCGTTGTGGAATCAAATTGAAGATCGAAGGCTAAGGAAACCCATTTCGTCATGGGGAAAATGAGAAGAAAGTGACATGATGCTGAAGATCACGACATGAAAATAACAAAATGCAGGTGAGTTTTGAAGTAAAGTAAGGATATCGCATGGCATGCCTTCGAAGAAGCTATTTGATAACAAAATATTGTAGGCCACTGGGTAAAAGTAAAAGATACGTACCTACTCAAACGTCAGGTACACAGATCACTTGTTGAATAATAACCAGACAATCAATCTAGTATTTTTTATCTTTATCTCACTAAAAGTATCACTAATTGCAATTAATATTTACAATAATAACTTGAAATATGCTTATTTTGTTTGCTTTCTAAAATTATTTTTATTTTTAGCGAACGAGATAAATAGCTGTCACTTTCGTTTCATGACAATTGACAATTAACTTTTGACACTGACATTTTGTTCAAGTGACAACGACGTATAGCTACTTTTTTTTTGGCTTTACACAGCTTTACCGTTATCGTCGTAAATACGAATAATACTATGTACAGAGATTAATTCCATTTTTTTATATGCATTTTGAATATTCAAAGCAAGTAAAGAATTCCCGCGGAGGTCGAATTTACACATAACCAAAGCAAGATAAGTTAAGATATCTTTGTGAAGGTTAACCGAGGAATTTTATCACAGACTTTTATATTTTTTCACACGAAATAAAATTAATTTTAGGAAATTGAAAGAAAATGTAAAAAACACAATTTTACCAAAGCAAACTATTGGAATTATACCTAACATTATCAAATAACTACTAAGACCATCTATTAAGATGCCCTCGTTTTTGTTTCCATGAAAGCACCAAATCGTAATGGGACCATCAGTTAGCATTCAATGTACAAAGTTACAGAACTGTGATGTTGGTGTATTTTCGGCAATCAACTTTAAATTCCATAACGCCTGTTAAAAAATAAAAGCAATACATCGCCGCGTCGTAGTAAAATGAAACTGTAAATAAACAAGACGCAATCGAGGGCAGTTGTTGCTATCTATGAGTATGTAGGTAGGTATGATATTAAATAATAAAAATTGGGTATTTATACATACCAGAGGTGACCATTTATCCTGATACTCCTAAAAATCCATACCTAAGTTTTAGTTTTTGATAGGGTAATTGTACCAGTGAATGAACACTTAAGCTCCTTCGAAGAATCGAGATACAATTGCTCTATCAGAACAGAAACTTACCTATATTTTTGGATCTCATATTGTATTTGTGTAACGAAGGAATCGAATAAAATAGCCGGTTTCATTATAAAATCCTTATATTAGTAATTACAAAAAGGAAATATTGAAATTTCGGAAATCACCCGTGAATGAACAGAATCACCATTAAAGTGAACAAGCAAATCACCTATTAATGAACCTACATCAGGGACCATTTAAACGAAGCAAATTGAAACGATCAATCGTTCAAACAGTCCAAACTGTTTTTCTACAATCTAAATTATCTTTTGTAAATTTTTGAGAATTTATGTCGTACATCAATTGAGAGAATTAGAAAAAATATCTAAATAAACTTATTTCTACGTAATTCGAATATCCTATAAGAACCATAATAAAGAAAACTTATTTTGTTGATTAATCTCACTATTATCAATTTGGATATTTAGTTAAATAATGATCATTGCACATTTTTCAAATCTTTGGTGAAAATTATTTCTCCTCGTCGAGTCGTGTCTTTAACTATGAGAATATCCACAACTGATTCGATGTGTATCTCGTATACGTCTTTTACTTGTGAATACACAAAAAGTTCACATTCGGTACTCTTCTGTCGTTTCTTTCTTAAAAAATCAACTTTAATTTTTTTTTCATCATCATTGACCATGAGGACTTTTCCTGCAAACAGTTTTGTGGGCCTCGCTTCTTCAAATTTAACTAAAACGTAAGAATCAAAAGAAACGTCAGAAAATTTGACTTTTGTTCCTGAACAAATCTGTTTATTGTTTACTTCTGTAGCTTCCCATTTGGTTGGCTTAGTTTCTGATGTGAGATCGTTTTTATCAATGGTACTATTTTTTCTCAATTCTTTACTAGTTTCAAAATCTACGCCATCATTATTCAAAATGATGCTATCAACCCCGTTTTCTTCTGTTTCTTTGTCAGTTGTTATTTCAAGTTTTGGTTTATTTGGTCGCCTGTTTTTTTTCCGAAGTACAGTTTCTTTTGCCTCCTTTTTTAATACTTTCTCTAGTCTAAGTGCTTTTTTTCTTTGAATGTTTTCTTCTTTCTCTTTTTTCTTTGCGTCTTGTTACCATACCATACCGAACATATTTTTTATTCTTCTCCATTTCAACCTGTAACAATACAGTTAAAATACTACTTAAGTATATGAGTTTTTTCCCTCAATATTAACATTTTTTTTCTTTATTGATCAGATTATCTTAAGTAATACTTAAATTAATAATATAGAATTCAATATTGAAGTTAGTTGGCATCAAGAACGTTGTTCAGTTTTAGGAACTTAGGTGCCAAGGAATGAACATCGCGATGTATGTTGTTGTTCAACATAAGGTGAGTGCCCCTAAATATGAACGAAAACTTAAAAACCCCGTTCATATTTAGGCCTGATTATTACATTAAGAAAAAAAATTGCTCACATCAAAACAGACCATTATGTCCATCAAAATAAAACATAAAATTGACTTGTCAAAATATTGACAGATGCCCCAAACGTGAACGCCCCGTTCATTCACATGAACACGCCATCAATTGCGTTCCTAAATATGAACACTAAGAAATAAACACTTATTAACAAAAACTGAAGATATTCTTGGATGAAATCTTGTAAAACACATTATACTTCACACTACAAATACATCAAATATCACCTTTATACTTACAGCGATGAGAAATCAACCGTTGCAGATACCTCTTTCCCTAGTTGTGCTAATAATTTTTGCAAACAACGCAAGAACACAATCGACTGCACTGGAAAAACATTCCACCATATTGATTGTAACCGACCAATGGGAGACGTAGCTTCACTCAGTCAAACTAAAAAGTGTTGCCACGTTTTGTGCAAGGTTCCATCTTGGTAGTTTTCACGGAACTCTTATTTTTTACGAAATTGCGCTAAGTGTTCATTCAATGGTGTGTGTTCATTCGATGGTACAACTACCCTATGTAGGTACTAACATTTTTTATTTAGGAAGGAGTCCCTACCATAGAATACTAATTCTTACTTACACTCTTAAAACAAAATACAAATTGTACTAAAAGTTTAGATTTGATTTTTAAAGACAACCCTAATTACGTTGGTATGCTGGCTGGTATTTTTTTTATTTCTGTTAATATAACAGAGTAGGTGTTTGTAAGTAAACTTACAAACAAGTAAAAAATTACAACTGGTGCTCCATTATTTTCGTTACTTTTTAGCGTTCTTTTACGTACTCGCCTACTTTTATCGCGATGAACTAAATTTAGCGAATAAAGGTTCACAGATCCTTAATGATGAATAGGTACCTAAGTGATAAGAGCAGCATTCACATAAAGGAGCTGCCATAATTTCACGGATCATTTGCCCCATAATGCGAAAGGCACACCATGAAAGGGCTCAGCGTGAGCACACAAGAACAAAGATGAACAAAACCCATGAAATCTTTACAAAATCCACTGCACTAAGAATGATTGACGGCTAAATTGTACCAGAGACGACTGTGAAAGGGTTTTTTGTATTAAACGTCTACTATTCAGACCTTTTATTGGTGACTGTGATAGACGATGAAAAAATATGGAGATTTATCTTGAATGCATGATATAGGTACTAACTACACCTTTTACCTGAAACAAGGAGTTGATGAATGTTGGTTTTATAAATATGTCTGTCTTTAATCGATCGAAATACTATTGTGAGTGCCTAGTTTATTTTGCAGAATAAATAATACCTATACTACATACTTAGTAGGTAATATACCTAACATATTACTAAGGCACACTGGGCACTTATTATGAATTTTGAATAAAAAACCAGACATTGTTTGTACCAGCACATCTAGATTCCAATGGTGCTTACCATCAGCCGAGTTGTAGTCAAGCGTGAGCCTATGAAGTAAAAAAAACTTACTTAACCCTAACCTATTATATACACTTAGATACATCCATAACGTTAATATTGCCAGATAATATAATTTGTTGGCGTATACATGGAAATGATTGCTCTTTTATAAACTAGCATAGGATATACCTACTCTAAATAAAAACTAAGACATTAAGTATGAACCTTTTGTACAACGTATACCCAAGAAATGAACTTGCATTAATTATCCTAGATCCTCGTCCAAAAAATAGACAAACTCATTATCCTGAACACTGGCTACACCATCAAATCTTATTTTTATCAGGACTTTTTGGCGGGAAGTCAAAAGAAGCGGGCGTTTTAATTTTTGTTTATTTTAAATTTGTAATTGATTGCGGTTTTTCGACGAGTATTGCGACGCAATAATAACGACATGAGCGTTGCTAGCGACGGGGAGGACCCCGTCGTTACAACAGACAGGAAAAAAAAGAGGAAACTTGAAAAACCCTCATTGAACAATGCAGCCTACAAAGTCTTTCAGAAGCCCCTTTACAAGAGGCTATTTCCCGAAAATCACAGTGGAGACTGCGTGGTTTACGTTGAATCTACAGAAGAAGAAAAGGTTGGAAATAAAAATCCCATAATATTGACAAATTTATTCACTGAAAATGTTAAAGGCATTATAGGTGTCCACCGAATAAATGCTTATAAGGTTGGAGTCACCTTTAAAAAACCAGCTCCAGCTAACAATTTCTTGAAGATGGATAGCTTCCTGAGCAGATATAAGTTGAAAGCTTTCATTCCTGCTTACATGACTGAAGTTATAGGAGTCATCAGGCATATTCCACTGACAATGTCAAATGAAGAAATTTACAAAAATATTACTTGTGATGCTGACGTTGTGTCAATAAAACGATTTATGAAAAAAATAGACGGACAATTAACTCCTCTAGGAACAGTAGCTGTGACTTTCGCAGCTACCACATTACCTACCTATATATACATCAAGCTTTTCAGATACCAGGTACACAAATACATTCAACCACTTTTGCAATGTTACCGTTGCCTACGTTTTAATCATTCAGCCAAGAACTGCAGAGCCGAGCAGATGTGTTCGTCCTGCGCAGGGCGTCACTCCTACAAGGAGTGCGACGTTGAAGAAATAATGTGTGTAAATTGTTCTGGACCTCACCTTGCAGTATCAAAGGACTGCCCTATTAAACAGAAGAAAATAGAAGAGAAGAAAATCAAACAACAATCAAAAATGTCTTATGCCAACGTGGTAAGTTTGCCCCAAATATCTGATAGCACCTCCTTCCCAGCTCTAACACCAAAGTCGAGACAAAAAACCTTCCAAGAACTGAATGCCAAAGAAATTGTTGATAACGATGTTATTATAAATGCCCTTGTGAAATCCATTCTCACCCTTGCAAATAGCAAGAATGAACCCATTACAAATAAAAGAATAAAAGAAATTTTACTGTCAAATTTAATTTAATTTGATTATATGGACATATTTATACGTATTGCACAATTTAATATTCAAAGTCTAAATAGTAAAAAAACGCTATTGTTAAAGTTTTTAACCACACAAAATGTAGATATATGTTTACTAAATGAAACATGGCTTAAGAAAAACAGTAAAATTCCAAAATTTCCATCCTATAATATGATTCACAAACTGTCTATAAACGAACATAATGGGGTAGCTATTTTAATTAAACAAAATTTTAAATATGAAGTTGTTCATACCTCATATTTTGAACCTATTCAGAACATTTGCATTGCATTGGATACATCATTTGGTAAATTACATGTGTTGTGTATTTATTGTCCCCCAAACAGCAAATTAACTAAATTTAACGCTAATAAATTAAAAAAAGTATTCACAGAAACTCCTAAGCCATGTATCATAATGGGAGATTTCAATGCCCATCACATATTATTTGGTTGTGTAAACAATAATAGTAGAGGTAATTCTTTGTACAATCTCATAGATGAGTTTGACTTGTGTGTTCTAAATAATGGTTATCATACTACAATTAAATATCCAAACAGGAATTCTTCAGCAGTTGATTTAGCCTTAGTAAGTTGCTCGTTAGCTTCTCTCTGTGAATGGCAAGTCCATGATGATCCAATGGGTAGTTATCATTTTCCCACTATACTGGATATAAATGTGAAGCCATCGGTGTATGATGTCCGTTCTGTAGAAGAAAAATATTTGTATAACAAAGCAGACTGGTCTAAATTTAATACTTTATCTGAAACATACTTTTCTCAATTAGATTTGGAAAATTCAGATCCACTTGAATTATACAATAGTTTTATAAATATCTTATATCAAATCAGAGATGAATCTATTCCTAAGCAAATATCTAATCACACTCCAAAAGCTCTGAGAAAACCAGCTCCATGGTGGAACACACTATGTGAAGATGCAGTTCAAAAGTCGAAAGAAGCTCTTAAGACATATCATCACTCTCCAACAATTCCAAATTTTATTGAGTATAAACGTCTTGATGCTAAAAAGAAAAAGATATTAAAAGAGGAACAGGGAAAGTCATGGCATGAATTATGTACTTCTTTCAACAGAATGACACCAGTTTCTAGAATATGGAACTATGTTAAAAGGTTCAAAAGGATTAACAGTAATTGTAATAACAAATCACTAAATGACGAATGGATACCAAGTTTTCTAGAAAAATTAGCAGATTCAACATCAACTGATTTTTCCTCTTTGAATTTTTTAGATAGGTCTGACAATAGAGTGTCTTTCTTAAATGAACCTTATACATTGAATGAGCTTCGCATTTCTCTAAGTGGTCGGAAGGATACTACACCAGGTTTGGATAACATACCATATAAACTTATTAAAAAATTACATTTAAATGCTCTGAACATTTTATTGGCAATTTATAACAGACTTTGGAATGCATCAGTTATTCCTGAATCATGGAAGACTCAATGTGTAATACCAATTTTAAAGCCTAATAAGCCTGCAAATAATTCTTCATCATACAGACCTATATCTTTGTCATCTTGTATGGGTAAACTCTTCGAGAACATGTTAAAATTACGTTTAGATTATTTTGTGGAAACTAACTCTAAAATACCTAACACACAATTTGGATTCAGGAAGGGTAAAAGTTGCTCTGAAAGTTTTGTATCATTAATCTCAATTTTAAAAAAAGCAAAGCTTAGCCATGCTAATGTGGTCTGTGTCTTTCTTGATGTAAAAGGTGCATTTGATAATGTCAACATTAAGAGCCTTCTTCTAGTTTTGTATGAGCTAGGACTGCCAACTAAAATATTAAAATGGATATTTAATTTTCTGGATAACAGAACCTTGTATGTTAAATTTAATAATAAGCTACATGGACCAAAATCTGTCAGTAAAGGCACTATGCAAGGAGCTACCTTATCTCCTCTTTTATATAATCTATATACATCTCAAATATTGAAGTATGTAAATACATCACATATTAACATTTTACAATTTGCCGATGACTTACTTCTATACTCTGAAAGTCAAAATTTAAATATGGCTGTAAATCACTTGAACTCTGCACTGCTGCAGCTACATCATTATTACAATAATGTATTAAAATTAGATATTAGTTCTGATAAAAGTTCTGTTATTGTTTTTAGTAGAGATCCTTTTGCACAATCTCTTGTTAAAATTAAATACAATAATGAAATCATTCCTGTAAGTAATCAACATAAATTTTTGGGAGTAATAATAGATAACAAGTTAAAATTTGAAGAGCATATTAAGTATATCTGCAGCAATGCAATGAAAAGTATTAATGTTTTAAGATGTTTAGCTGGCACTTATTGGGGTTCTGATCCTAAGACCTTGATCATGCTATATAAAAGTATAGTAAGAAGTCATTTTGATTATAGTAGTTTAGCTTATATGAATGCAAGTGTCACCTTATTACGAAAACTTGATGTAATACAAAATATGGCTTTAAGAATTATTAGTGGAGCTATGTGTTCCACCCCTATTAATTCTATGGAAATTGAAAACTGTATACCTCCATTAATCCTGAGACGTTTACTTTTGGCTGATAGATTTTGTTTGAAAGAGTTGACTGCTAATAATGATACAGTGCTGAATAATGTTTTATGTCATCCACAAATATCACACTCAGTTGAAACAACTAGCTTATCAGCCACATCTCTTATTTCCGGAGTTTTGCCTGAAATTACAGCAATAATGACATTGTTACAAAATATCAGTAAAAACATTTGCCCACATGATATCTGGCCAATATATAAATGTCCATATAATGCCTTGATTAATTGCTTAAGTATAGATTGTAATTTAGACGTATTAATAAATAACAAATTTGATTTTCTGGAATTTTTAGACAGTAAATCAGACTTTTATATTTTATATACAGATGGTTCTAAAGGTGATGAAGGAGTTAAAGCAGCATATTATGATCCACAAATGAATAAAACCCATTGTGTAAAGTTAGATAATAACTGCAGTGTGTTTACTGCAGAAGCATATGCAATTTTAACTGCTTTAACATTTGTAAATAATTCTGTAAATAATATAAATATACTAATTGTAAGTGATTCCAAAAGTGTTCTATCTGCTTTGAATAATAGTAATTTTTCATATAATTTAAATTACATTGTATATCGTATTAGAGAACTTATAGAAATGATTGGTAAATCAAAGCATGTAGAATTTGTATGGGTTCCCTCACATTGTGGCATTCACGGCAACGAAACAGTAGACTTGGCTACTAGACTGGAG
The DNA here is from genome assembly GCA_964023185.1 of Macaria liturata. Lineage (NCBI taxonomy): Eukaryota > Metazoa > Arthropoda > Insecta > Lepidoptera > Geometridae > Macaria > Macaria liturata. The sequence continues at coordinate 7,316,327 of OZ026824.1, read as the reverse complement.
CATGATCTAGATCACTCAGATATATTGAAGGTGCCTTTCACAGATTACTATTGTGCAATCAAAAAGGATTTACTCAGAATATGGAAAGAATATTGGCACATTACCACAGAATGTAAGGGAAGATGGTATGCAGAAATACAGAAAGACTTACCTACCACTCCTTGGTACAACAAATTTAAATACTGTGGCAGAAAGTTTATTACAGTTATAAATCGTCTGCGATTTGGACATTGTTTGGTTCCAGCTCATTTACATAGGATTAAAATAGTCCCAGATGATAACTGTACATATTGTTCCCGACCGCATGCTGATATAAATCATATAATTTTTGTTTGTCCACATTTCCATTTACAACGACTAATTTTAGCCAGTGACTTATGTGACATAGCAGCTTATAACTCAATTAGTGTTCCCCGCTGCATTGAAGATTTACTAAAAAGTGAAGTCTTTTACAAACCTATTTATAAGTATATTTTAAATACTGTTGAAAAAATTTAGTTAAGTTTAATATTTTTATTTGTTTTCCATGTATGTAAATTTTTATCATATAAGACTTCGACTGAAGGACTTTGTATCCATGGTCATGAATAAATTAAAAAAAAAAAAAAAAAATTATTTTTATCAGTTTTTTGGCGGGAAGTCAAAAGAAGCGGGCGTTTTAATTTTTGTTTATTTTAAATTTGTAATTGATTGCGGTTTTTCGACGAGTATTGCGACGCAATAATAACGACATGAGCGTTGCTAGCGACGGGGAGGACCCCGTCGTTACAACAGACAGGAAAAAAAAGAGGAAACTTGAAAAACCCTCATTGAACAATGCAGCCTACAAAGTCTTTCAGAAGCCCCTTTACAAGAGGCTATTTCCCGAAAATCACAGTGGAGACTGCGTGGTTTACGTTGAATCTACAGAAGAAGAAAAGGTTGGAAATAAAAATCCCATAATATTGACAAATTTATTCACTGAAAATGTTAAAGGCATTATAGGTGTCCACCGAATAAATGCTTATAAGGTTGGAGTCACCTTTAAAAAACCAGCTCCAGCTAACAATTTCTTGAAGATGGATAGCTTCCTGAGCAGATATAAGTTGAAAGCTTTCATTCCTGCTTACATGACTGAAGTTATAGGAGTCATCAGGCATATTCCACTGACAATGTCAAATGAAGAAATTTACAAAAATATTACTTGTGATGCTGACGTTGTGTCAATAAAACGATTTATGAAAAAAATAGACGGACAATTAACTCCTCTAGGAACAGTAGCTGTGACTTTCGCAGCTACCACATTACCTACCTATATATACATCAAGCTTTTCAGATACCAGGTACACAAATACATTCAACCACTTTTGCAATGTTACCGTTGCCTACGTTTTAATCATTCAGCCAAGAACTGCAGAGCCGAGCAGATGTGTTCGTCCTGCGCAGGGCGTCACTCCTACAAGGAGTGCGACGTTGAAGAAATAATGTGTGTAAATTGTTCTGGACCTCACCTTGCAGTATCAAAGGACTGCCCTATTAAACAGAAGAAAATAGAAGAGAAGAAAATCAAACAACAATCAAAAATGTCTTATGCCAACGTGGTAAGTTTGCCCCAAATATTTGATAGCACCTCCTTCCCAGCTCTAACACCAAAGTCGAGACAAAAAACCTTCCAAGAACTGAATGCCAAAGAAATTGTTGATAACGATGTTATTATAAATGCCCTTGTGAAATCCATTCTCACCCTTGCAAATAGCAAGAATGAACCCATTACAAATAAAAGAATAAAAGAAATTTTACTGTCAAATTTAATTTAATTTGATTATATGGACATATTTATACGTATTGCACAATTTAATATTCAAAGTCTAAATAGTAAAAAAACGCTATTGTTAAAGTTTTTAACCACACAAAATGTAGATATATGTTTACTAAATGAAACATGGCTTAAGAAAAACAGTAAAATTCCAAAATTTCCATCCTATAATATGATTCACAAACTGTCTATAAACGAACATAATGGGGTAGCTATTTTAATTAAACAAAATTTTAAATATGAAGTTGTTCATACCTCATATTTTGAACCTATTCAGAACATTTGCATTGCATTGGATACATCATTTGGTAAATTACATGTGTTGTGTATTTATTGTCCCCCAAACAGCAAATTAACTAAATTTAACGCTAATAAATTAAAAAAAGTATTCACAGAAACTCCTAAGCCATGTATCATAATGGGAGATTTCAATGCCCATCACATATTATTTGGTTGTGTAAACAATAATAGTAGAGGTAATTCTTTGTACAATCTCATAGATGAGTTTGACTTGTGTGTTCTAAATAATGGTTATCATACTACAATTAAATATCCAAACAGGAATTCTTCAGCAGTTGATTTAGCCTTAGTAAGTTGCTCGTTAGCTTCTCTCTGTGAATGGCAAGTCCATGATGATCCAATGGGTAGTTATCATTTTCCCACTATACTGGATATAAATGTGAAGCCATCGGTGTATGATGTCCGTTCTGTAGAAGAAAAATATTTGTATAACAAAGCAGACTGGTCTAAATTTAATACTTTATCTGAAACATACTTTTCTCAATTAGATTTGGAAAATTCAGATCCACTTGAATTATACAATAGTTTTATAAATATCTTATATCAAATCAGAGATGAATCTATTCCTAAGCAAATATCTAATCACACTCCAAAAGCTCTGAGAAAACCAGCTCCATGGTGGAACACACTATGTGAAGATGCAGTTCAAAAGTCGAAAGAAGCTCTTAAGACATATCATCACTCTCCAACAATTCCAAATTTTATTGAGTATAAACGTCTTGATGCTAAAAAGAAAAAGATATTAAAAGAGGAACAGGGAAAGTCATGGCATGAATTATGTACTTCTTTCAACAGAATGACACCAGTTTCTAGAATATGGAACTATGTTAAAAGGTTCAAAAGGATTAACAGTAATTGTAATAACAAATCACTAAATGACGAATGGATACCAAGTTTTCTAGAAAAATTAGCAGATTCAACATCAACTGATTTTTCCTCTTTGAATTTTTTAGATAGGTCTGACAATAGAGTGTCTTTCTTAAATGAACCTTATACATTGAATGAGCTTCGCATTTCTCTAAGTGGTCGGAAGGATACTACACCAGGTTTGGATAACATACCATATAAACTTATTAAAAAATTACATTTAAATGCTCTGAACATTTTATTGGCAATTTATAACAGACTTTGGAATGCATCAGTTATTCCTGAATCATGGAAGACTCAATGTGTAATACCAATTTTAAAGCCTAATAAGCCTGCAAATAATTCTTCATCATACAGACCTATATCTTTGTCATCTTGTATGGGTAAACTCTTCGAGAACATGTTAAAATTACGTTTAGATTATTTTGTGGAAACTAACTCTAAAATACCTAACACACAATTTGGATTCAGGAAGGGTAAAAGTTGCTCTGAAAGTTTTGTATCATTAATCTCAATTTTAAAAAAAGCAAAGCTTAGCCATGCTAATGTGGTCTGTGTCTTTCTTGATGTAAAAGGTGCATTTGATAATGTCAACATTAAGAGCCTTCTTCTAGTTTTGTATGAGCTAGGACTGCCAACTAAAATATTAAAATGGATATTTAATTTTCTGGATAACAGAACCTTGTATGTTAAATTTAATAATAAGCTACATGGACCAAAATCTGTCAGTAAAGGCACTATGCAAGGAGCTACCTTATCTCCTCTTTTATATAATCTATATACATCTCAAATATTGAAGTATGTAAATACATCACATATTAACATTTTACAATTTGCCGATGACTTACTTCTATACTCTGAAAGTCAAAATTTAAATATGGCTGTAAATCACTTGAACTCTGCACTGCTGCAGCTACATCATTATTACAATAATGTATTAAAATTAGATATTAGTTCTGATAAAAGTTCTGTTATTGTTTTTAGTAGAGATCCTTTTGCACAATCTCTTGTTAAAATTAAATACAATAATGAAATCATTCCTGTAAGTAATCAACATAAATTTTTGGGAGTAATAATAGATAACAAGTTAAAATTTGAAGAGCATATTAAGTATATCTGCAGCAATGCAATGAAAAGTATTAATGTTTTAAGATGTTTAGCTGGCACTTATTGGGGTTCTGATCCTAAGACCTTGATCATGCTATATAAAAGTATAGTAAGAAGTCATTTTGATTATAGTAGTTTAGCTTATATGAATGCAAGTGTCACCTTATTACGAAAACTTGATGTAATACAAAATATGGCTTTAAGAATTATTAGTGGAGCTATGTGTTCCACCCCTATTAATTCTATGGAAATTGAAAACTGTATACCTCCATTAATCCTGAGACGTTTACTTTTGGCTGATAGATTTTGTTTGAAAGAGTTGACTGCTAATAATGATATAGTGCTGAATAATGTTTTATGTCATCCACAAATATCACACTCAGTTGAAACAACTAGCTTATCAGCCACATCTCTTATTTCCGGAGTTTTGCCTGAAATTACAGCAATAATGACATTGTTACAAAATATCAGTAAAAACATTTGTCCACATGATATCTGGCCAATATATAAATGTCCATATAATGCCTTGATTAATTGCTTAAGTATAGATTGTAATTTAGACGTATTAATAAATAACAAATTTGATTTTCTGGAATTCTTAGACAGTAAATCAGACTTTTATATTTTATATACAGATGGTTCTAAAGGTGATGAAGGAGTTAAAGCAGCATATTATGATCCGCAAATGAATAAAACCCATTGTGTAAAGTTAGATAATAACTGCAGTGTGTTTACTGCAGAAGCATATGCAATTTTAACTGCTTTAACATTTGTAAATAATTCTGTAAATAATATAAATATACTAATTGTAAGTGATTCCAAAAGTGTTCTATCTGCTTTGAATAATAGTAATTTTTCATATAATTTAAATTACATTGTATATCGTATTAGAGAACTTATAGAAATGATTGGTAAATCAAAGCATGTAGAATTTGTATGGGTTCCCTCACATTGTGGCATTCACGGCAACGAAACAGTAGACTTGGCTACTAGACTGGAGCATGATCTAGATCACTCAGATATATTGAAGGTGCCTTTCACAGATTACTATTGTGCAATCAAAAAGGATTTACTCAGAATATGGAAAGAATATTGGCACATTACCACAGAATGTAAGGGAAGATGGTATGCAGAAATACAGAAAGACTTACCTACCACTCCTTGGTACAACAAATTTAAATACTGTGGCAGAAAGTTTATTACAGTTATAAATCGTCTGCGATTTGGACATTGTTTGGTTCCAGCTCATTTACATAGGATTAAAATAGTCCCAGATGATAACTGTACATATTGTTCCCGACCGCATGCTGATATAAATCATATAATTTTTGTTTGTCCACATTTCCATTTACAACGACTAATTTTTGCCAGTGACTTATGTGACATAGCAGCTTATAACTCAATTAGTGTTCCCCGCCGCATTGAAGATTTACTAAAAAGTGAAGTCTTTTACAAACCTATTTATAAGTATATTTTAAATACTGTTGAAAAAATTTAGTTAAGTTTAATATTTTTATTTGTTTTCCATGTATGTAAATTTTTATCATATAAGACTTCGACTGAAGGACTTTGTATCCATGGTCATGAATAAATTAAAAAAAAAAAAAAAAATATTTTTATCACATCACAAAACGAGATGCCACCAGCAACAGGAAATAAAAAGCGTGAGAATAATATAAATTAAGAGTGGTTGTACCGCGGTACGCTCGGGTCTCGATAATTGAGACGTCAATTTTTTCCATGCCTCGCTTCGGACCTTTTGAATATTTATAACATGAGTGGACCGTAATTTTAAGACCACTTCTCGTTATCTGTATGGCTCTATCTAACTCGGATATTTTGGACCACGATTGATGTGGTTGTTGGTGTTGAATAAATTAGTCGGGATGAGGTCGGTCGTAGGTAGGGGTAGGTACAACGAGAGCTTATCGCGTGTAACTGGTTCTTATGTCATTCTGATAGTAATATGTTAACAAAGGTACTTTAAATACCTTCAGACGCTTACATTTAGTCGGTATAATTAGTCTACTAGCTTTTGAAAAAGAATCTCATTATTATAATATAGAAAAAAACACAAGTAGAGCTTTAAAAAGGTACATATGGAGATATTAATTCATAATTCGATATTTCATTAAAATATACATTAACTGCGATTGTAACTAGAATACTATACCCAAGTAGAAGAACACAATAGGTGTTTTTTTTTCACTAGTGGTAGCTGGAATTGCTAGTGCCCATAAATAACAAAAACTTCTGCATAAAGTTAAAACAAACAAATTATATTTCAAGGTCCATAACAATATTTTTATCTCGCCGACACCTACCGGGTGCGACAGGCGTTATGACACAGAGACTTCTACTTCTCAGAAATATCCGAACACAGAGATTATTACGAAACATCTAGCAACTTATGAATATTATATTAATTCTTGAATTAAAACTTTTTACTTTTTGTCGGCTACTTGATTGATCACCTGGTTTTCATATTTTACTACTTTATAGATATCACTCCTACCACCCATGTACTTACTACCTTCATGTACATAATAATACCTACTTACCTCAGAATTTTGAATAATATAAGACATATCTAGCAACAACTAACACAAAAGAACAAAGCAAACAGAAACAGTATAAAAAAGAAACAAAATGCAATAAACAAGACATCCAACATTTTCTCGTTTACTTCTGTATGGAAGCTAGTTGCAAAGGCTTTATTATCGATAAAATGTTGCCTATTTAAATGCGCATGTAAAACGCGCACATAAATTACATTCGCGTGTATATTAATCAAGATAAAATACATCCTAGTTTCTTATTTATAAGGAATTGCGGAGCTTCTTCGCAATTTATTCAAATGGATAACAAACAAGTTATAATATAACTTTTTAAATAAACATTTGCATTTCTGTTTTGCATTGCAACATTAAAAAAGGAAACAGAAAAGAAAAGTGTTCTTTCAATGGAAATTAATATAGACAAGTATTTTCAAAATCAGCACTTATCAATAGTTATTACTTACTTAAACTACTGCAACAAGATATGCAGCCTTAAATAAATGTGTTATATTTTCTGTTCCAAATGATGCAGATAATCTACTTCGTTTCACATAGCTGAGATTACGTTACTGTTGACTAAACTCCACAAATATTTACACAACATTATGTAAACTGTGCCTCTCTTGAACCAACAATTGTTTTCAGTTCGATAAGTTATGTTAAAGGAAATATAAACCTTATTTGTTATCGTTAAGGTGTAAATTTAAAACTGTTACATTTGAGAAAGCTTTATTTATGAATCCGATGACAGCTCCCGTTTTCCAAGTCTTCTTTTGTTTTTTTAGTGAGTCGCTAATCTGTATTTGCGTTTCACGTTTGTTTTAATGATCTTACCTCTACTTTTTTACTAGTTTTACACACAGTTAGGGTAGAATTTATTTAAAACTTGTAGTGTTAGAGCTATCTGAATAATAATATATCCTATCCTACTACTTTCTAGTCAACTTGGTCACAAAAACCAAAAAAACAACACCAGCTAAGTAGAGCCATCTTACTTTTCTATTCGATAAATCCAGACTCACACAAACACATTTGTTTGTGAGTCGTAACTGGAGAAACTCGACACAAATAAATAAAGGCTTCGACAAAAAAAACAAACTTCACTGTGTGTTATTTCTTATTCTGTGGCTTTACTAAGCTATCCTGCAGAGCCGGCAATGAAAGGGAGTGAGAGAGGGAGAGGATTTGTCGGGGATTAGAGAGGGATGCAAGATTTAAGGCCACGTGACACCTGCCGGCTGCCAAATGAAGATATCGCAGCTGGATGCAAGAGCCAAGGCGGGGATTGAAAACCTTTCAATGTAAAAAAGTTTATTTTCTATATGACTTACAAAGACATATGAACCCATGAAGTACCAGTGAATAATAATCTAATGTGTGTTCCCTAGGCTGCAGCAATGCTTAACATCAGGCAGGCTGTAGTCAAACGTAAACCTTTACCACGTAAAAAAACCTATATTTAAATACTGATGTGTAGCAATTATGACATGTGCTTATATAATATTGAGATATTTGTTCCTTAAATACAGCAGCTGTCGGATAACCGTTAGGCTTAAATGTATTAATTCGTAATCACTACATATAAAGCATAGTCGCTTTTCGCGTCTGTCTGTATGTATGTCTGTCTGTGTGTGTATGCATGCATAGATGTTTAAAACCACACAAGTAATTGAAGACTGCATAACAACGCGTGCGAAGCCGCGGGATAAAGCTAGTACTTACAGACATAAAGATAAAATAAATAAATAAATATTCCGGGACATTGCACACAGCGCCATCTAGCCCCACACTAAGCAAACGCTGGTGTCGTGGGTACTAGATAACGGATATAATACTTATAAACTCTTCTTTTGTAAATACATACTTATTATACATACAAACGACCAGACTCAACACAAGTAATTATAAATTTCATAAATACTTGTGTCAAGCGGGAATCGAACCCGCAACCCCTAGATTAGAAGGCAGAGCCACTACCAACTAAGCTAACAGGCCAATGCAACGCGAAACTATGTTTTAACTTGAATAACGCTTAAAAGTTTCAGTTACCAAAATTCATACATACATAAGCCTGAATAAAAAAAAGAAGATACAACCTATTCCCCAATCAAACATGTTACCCACCCCTGGCCCGAGATTGAACAAAATGTACAGATGCTACAAGGTACAAGACACTACAGCCGCCGTACAATAGCCCTGCAAAGGTTATACACCTCGTCACGTTGTTTGTGAAATTTCGCAGGCATTCACTAAGTTCGATTCAGCCTGAAAAGGAATAATAAGATTTAAAAAAATGTTAAAGATTGAAAGTAGGTGATTTAAAAAACACATAGGGAAATAATAGTAACTAAATAAAAACTAAACCTTATAATAAACTTAAAAATACTATAAATTAATAACTATATAATCTAAAACTAGAGGTGCTCTGAGCGCGGGCCCCCAGGGGCCCGCGAGGGGGGGTTTAATGAAGGGGGGGAGCTCCTATATATATGAAAAAAAATCCATAGGTCTCATGGGCAAAGTGATGGTGAAGCTCGACCTTCAGCCTCGCTTCTTCCTCGATTTGACATCACTGCACTTGTTCCGTCATTAAATTCATCCTGAACCATCAAAGTGATAGTGAAGCTCGGTCTTCGGCCTCGTATCTTCCTCACTTTGACGGCGCAAGTGCTGCGGTTCGGCCTTCGGCCTCACCGCAGCACTTGCTCCGTCGTTATAGAGCCATATTTTTTATAACTATTGGAAACATGCATGCAGTTGACATGCATGCGACGTCAAAGTGAGGAGGATGCGAGGCCGAAGGCCGAGCATCACTATCACTTTGACCATCAGACCCTTGAGTACCCCAGGTGATCTCGGAAACTATTAGAGACAGAGGGATGATGCTTGAACTAATATTGGAAGGAACTGCATGCATGTTCCCAATAACTAAAAAAAATATTGCTCTCATACAAAAAAAAATGTCTCAATACAAATCCTATACATTTGCCCACGGCCGAACAAAACGACGGAGCAAGTGATGCGGTGAGGCCGAAGGCCGAACCACAGCACTCGCGACGTCAAAGTGAGGAGGATGCGAGGCCGAAGGCCGAGCATCACCATCACTTTGACCATCAGACCCTTGAGTACCCCAGAGGATCTCGGAAACTATAAGAGATAAGGGGGTGATGCTTGAACTAATATTGGAGTGAACTGCATGCATGTTCTCAATAGTTAAAAAAAATGATGGCTTTCATACAAAAAAAATATCTCAATGCAAATCCCATACATTTGCCTACGGCCGAACAAAACGGAGCAAGTGCAGGACTTGCGACGTCAAAGTTAGGGAGATGCGAGGCCGAAGACCGAGCTTCACTATCACTTTGATGGTTCAGAATGAATTTAATGACGGAGCAAGTGCTGTGATGTCAAATCGAGGAAGAAGATAGGCTGAAGGCCGAATTTCATCATCACTTTGCCCGTGAGACCTATGGATATTTTTTCATATATATCGGAGCCCCCCCCCCTTTATTGAACCCCCCTCGCGGGCCCCTTGGGGCCCGCGCACAGAGCACCTCTAGTTAAGTACCTATATATCATGCATAGAGATACTTCATACAAGAGCTTTTGGTTTCTAACTTTTACTGTTAAATAAAACAAAACTTATGATTTATTCAACTCTTTCTTGTCATAAGAGCTTTTCGTTGAATATAATAATTAAAGTAGGTTAGGATGAGTGAAGAAAAGACATCAACGCGCGCGCTATATGGCCTAGCTACGAAAGTTTTTACAAAAAAGCTAAAGAATTACTTCATTATTTATTTGATATTTCCACTATTTTTAAAGCTTCAGTTAGAGAGTATTTGTTTAGCTCTATTTTTTAAATTATTTTGTTTGTTTGTTGTTAATTTTTCTGTATGTTTAAGTCTTTTTTGTATATACTTACTTATATATATACTTATATACTACACAGATATAGATTATTCAGATCCACTAACTAATTTTGATATTACAATCCTGATATATTTTTATATTCATGGTTTGTCCATTAAAACCTTCGTTCGATGTATATTTTAAAAGAAACTTACTCAAACAATATTTTACCATTTTTTCCGGTAGTTGTTGGTTTTATGCCTTCACGGTAAGAGCAATATAAAAATGTAAGGACCGTACTTCCAACTGAGATAAAGACATCAACGGACAACGGCTTTTGCCTCGGGCTATAAAAACGATTTCTTTTTTATTATTTGACGGCCTCGCTTTAATTTTTTATTTGGATAAAACCGTATATTTTATATTTTGGAAAGCTTTATTAGTAACGAACCATATTTTTATATATATCTCTCTCTTAAGTCGTATTTCCACATGACTGAGGGTCGTGACTCCCCCGCAGAATTAATTCGATAGGGGGAGGTCTCTTGGGCATATACATTGGGTTAGGTGCCCAGGTCCTTCCACACAAGACACATGTCCTCGGATATTGGGGTCCTCAAACATGTCGGTTTTTATATCATTTTGAGAAAAAATATTAAAATTGTATAAGCAATTGGTATTAGGTACTAGGAAGAAACTACAAAATTAACATCGAAATCTAGCGAGATTAATCTTGATAATTTGGTGGTCGTATAAAAAATGACGGCTATAATTCTTTACTCTAATCCCAATAATTCATACTTTGTTTTTTTTGTTGTTTTGTATTTCCAACGGCGTCGATAATGTCTTCAGGTTCTTGAGCTCAGGGATGCAATAAGGATTTATTTTATTTATTTTTTAAAACTCCTGTTAATGTTTACAAACACTTTTTAAAATTATCAAGCTTCCATCAATATACTCGTAATTTTGTACTCACGTTGTAAATCTAAATTTGGTTTTTTAAACGTAAGCTTTCGGTAGTACCTGAAATGAATGCATCGATACGGTCATAATGATAGCTTGTATAATGTTACATTATCCTACTTACTTTAACAAATTAAAAAAAGTATACTTTACTGAAGGTCGTAAATCACAGATTTTCCTCATTGGGGAAGTTATCTTGGGCATGTACATCGTGGTAGTCGCCCAGATCCTACGAAAGACACATGTTCTCAAATTTTGTGGTGACTCAAACATGTCGGTTTCCTCACGATGTTTTCATTCACCGTTATGGAAGTGCAAATCCACACATAACTTGATAAACAAATCATTAGTGTTGGGTCTCTGAGTTATCTGAGTAACTTACAGTAAAACCTTTTTTGGAAAGGACTATGTAGATGATTGCTACCTTTGCTGTGTCACCGGGCGATATATTTCAGTGACATGCTCTTTGTCACTGATTTCTTATAAAATAACTAGTGGGTGCTCGCGGATTCGCTCGCATTAAGTAGTAAAACTTGGATCTCTTATTTCACCCCTTTAAAAGTGGCATTTCCAAAAATTCTAACATCTACCTTCATTTCAAATTTCAGCCCAATCCGTCCAGTGGTTAGGGCTGTGCGTTGATAGATCACTAATATCAGTCAGTCAGTCAGTCAGTCACCGTTGAGTTTTATATATTGTTGTTTTCGCCCCTTCCTGCCCTAAGTCCACCCCAGCTCGGCCCAGGTTCGTGCTCGTTATCGCAGATGAAGTTGTTACACGGCGGCTCGCGCGCGTTTTTGTGCCGCCTTTAGAAGCAATGGCCGCACGTTCGCACCGGACCGGTCGCTGATGGCTGGTTCAAGTTTATACGTACGGACGTGATAGGGCTGTTCTTAGGCTAACAATTTCAATATATACCCACTTATAGTGCTTTGGAAATCTATGCCGTTAAGACTTACATGTAGACTAGAGTACAGAATGTTACATGAAACTTTTATGTAGGTACAATTCAGAAATTCCATGATTCATTCAGTCTTACGTAGGATAGAATTAATAGAAAATTATTTGTTGCAACGCAAGATAATAATTACATAGAAAAAAAAACTATCCTATTGTGACAAGTTCGCAAAAAAAAAAACAAAAGCTAACATAATTTACAATTTTGTTAAAAATTATTCGATTGTTGTTGTCATAGCGAAATGTTTTCAGTTGACAATCAAACTATAAGCTTATTAAATTTGATTGGCGTCTTTCGTCTTCCTTTCTTTGTCGATGTTTTGAATGATAACTTTCCGCCGTGAGAGATAATTCCAATGGATATGTTTATCCTAGATGTCTGGTTATCAACCAAGTTACTCCTACACCAAACGCATCTAATCCCATCAACTGTTATCACTTATCACGCCTCCAGATTGTCACAAGATGGCAAGAAGCCTCTAGGCTCACATCCGGCCACGTGTCCACCCACGCAGCCTAAACCCATGGGATGGGCTCATCAATGCATGGGGCTGCCAGGAAAGCATTTCAATTTACTGTTTTTTTTTGAAGTTGCAAGGACATATTATATGAACCTAAGAGGATTTGTAAACTTAACATCAGAGAAAGAGAACTATCAAATTATGATCACAATTAGTAAAAATTTTGTTGTTGTTATTATTTATATTAGACATTTGGCAGTTTTCAATGTTACCTGTTGTAGTTTTCAAAGCAAGTGTAGGTAGAACAAGTATCAGTTTTGACTTTAATCATTTCAACAGACATAATCTGTGTGACATTATCACTTGTGTGTTAAAGTTCATTACGTAAAGAGCAGTTGTTTGGACTAAGTACTTATCCGAAATCACTGTAAATGTGTGAAGCTACAATAATAAGTATTTTTTTACATATCCTAAATCGGATACAAAATCTGCATATTTTATATGTCAGACACATAAATAAAGATACAAAATCGTTTAATAATTCAAAAAAAAATTTAAAAAAAAATTTTTTTTCATCTATTTGGGAAATGTTGTACCCTGGCAACACCAGCTAAAACACTCCAATTGTATTTTAATTAAATCTCATCTGCATCTCCTGTCCATAATTTGAGCCATTCAAGTCTCAGAACCTCATTGTATTCATTCCGAACTGTTTTAAACTATGTTTTTACATATTAAAGCCAACGTTATTTACTACCCTCATGAATTATGAAGCGGTATGAAGTGCTAGTCTCGTAAATGCTGTAATTTACGATAATTAACTTCGTTTTTTACACTTTCGAAAATGGCCTACAGAATTGCAAATTGCCACGTTCATCATGCACCGTGTATGACATCAAAAATGCCGAAGAAAATGAGGCTAAGATATTTACTCATGCCATCGTAATGTGTCTTTCATGTAAGTTTGATTACCTGTACTAAGTACCTGCAATTTGTTGACCAATTTCCAAAAGGGAGTTCTCTTTTACATAAATGTGTTTTATGTTTTTGAACCGCTTAGTCATAAGAAGCTCTGTCAATTATTTTTGTGTATACATGAAAAGTCTAACTCAATAATTCTTACAGGTACATTAAAAATCGATAAAGCGATAGTTTTGAACCGAATTGTGCGTGAAGTCATCCCAAAATATGTTTTTTACCTGCCATCATATTATATAAAATTCATTCATACATTCCTAAAAACGAAGAATTGCCAAACGTTACTTGTATCGATTTCATTTATGATACAATTTTCGCTCATGGTATCCATAACATCAGCAAATACCGTGTCTAGAAGTCGAGTCCACAGGAAATGTATAAAGAAACGTAGGTAATATGAAAATAAAAAGTAGGGAGATGATAACATACATTATGGACGGTCTGCCCGCAGCCTGGCCCGACGAGTTAATCAGCCTTCAGACGCCACGGGCTTTCAAACTTGAGACCTACAAGGCTTAAGAAATTTTACTTGAACTGCGAGCTTTAGGATAAATAGGCTAGGATTAACAAAATAAATCAAAACTAGGTCTTTTCACGAATCAAAAAACTTGTTGAAATAATGCATGTCTATACTAATATTATAAAGCTGAACAGTTTGTTTGATTGTTTGTTTGAACGCGCTAATCTCAGAAACTACTGGTGCGAATTGAAAAATTATTTTGTGTTTAATGGAACATTTATCGAGGAAGGCTTTAGGTTATATAACATTACGCTGCAAATAATAGGAGCGAAGAAACAATGGAAAATGTAAAAAAAACGGGGAAAATTATTCATCTTTGAAGGCTTCCGTTGCGTGCGCTGCGAAAACGGTTTAAGATATCAAAAAAATATGTATGAAATAATTATTCCTCTTGAAATGATCTAACAAAATATCCGGAATATGTCTATCTTTTAAGATTAACTCACTAGAACCGTTTTTATGATAATAACTATTCCACGCGGACGAAGTCGCTGGCACAGCTAGTTTATTATAATGGACTAACTATAGTTAGTTGGTAGTTTGAATACAAATGCCGTTGCCTTGGCTTATTAAAGCATAGTATCAAAAACCACCGTACTGATTTAAATTTGAATAATACCAAGCCGGATACAAAAAGAATTCTTTCAAACGTACAAATAAACACACCTGTATAGGTCACTTGCTTAGAAGCCTAAACAGGACAGGCCTAAACCCAAATTGTATCTTATTCTGACAATTAATTTAATACAGGTTGAATTGACAACCAAACAATTAACCTCGCTTATAAAAAAAAAACAAAACCACTGTATAATTGAGAGCTCGTCCAGCTTGAGAGCCACAGTGCAATAATGGAACATAATGACTCTATCGGCGGCGGCGGGGCGGCCGCGGGCGACTCGGCCAGCCTCCGCTTTTTCAACCACCTTCCCAGAAACATGTATTAGATTGCGTATTCAAAGCCATGCTGGGATTTATAATGTCTGAGGCTTAGGCGCTATATGTAGGAGGCGCTAGGAGTAAGTGGGAAAAGTATGTAGTGGGCAGGATTTAGATAAATATTTTTAACGTACCTACTACATATTGTATTAGCTTTTTCAACCACCTTCTCCCAGAAATATGTATTAGATTACGTATTCAAAGCCATGCTGGGATTTATAATGTCTGAGGCTTAGGCGCTAGGTGGTAGGCCCTATGTAGGCAGTAAGTGGGAAAAGTATGGGCTGGATTTAGTTAATAGTTTTGACATACTAACTATTATTAGCCGTGCTGAGCTTTATAATGCCTGAGGACTATGAGGCCTAAGCGCTAAGCTTCATTCTGTCTGAGACCTAGGCGCTATATACGCTTTGCGGTGCTATGTAGGCAGTGGGAAAAGAAAGAGCTTTAGGGATCATTTGTAACGTACTTACTGCTATTCGGTTTTTTAGACATCATCATATTTCTCCACTAAGATCCTAATTTCGTAATGATCAGTTGTTAACAAAACATTAAAAAGTGTCATTGTAAAGTGTAAAGGATTTATGACTATAAAAATACAAGACAAGTCATTTTTAGGGTTCCGTACCGTAAAGGTAAAACGGGATCCTATTACTAAGCCTCCGCTGTCTGTCTGTCTATCTGTCTGTCTCCAGGCTATATCTCATAAACCGTGATAGCTAGAAAACTGAAATTTTCACAAATGATGTATTTCCGTTGCCGCTATAACAACAAATACTAAAACTTAAAAAAATATATAATATTAAGGGAGTTCCCCATACAATAAACGTTTTTTTGTATTTTTTTGCTCAATATTAAAAACGGTAACAGGTAGACGCTTTAAATTTTCACAGAATATTAAATTTTATATTACCTTTCATAACAAATAATTTAATAACAATAAAATCTATATTAAAGGGGGACTCCTATACAATAAACGTGTTATTTTTTTTTTTTTCTCAAAAACGGTAACAGGTAGACGCTTCAAATTTTCACATTATATTAACTTGCATATTACCTTTGAAAATAAATCATTAAATATCAATAAAGTAAATATTAAATTATTATTTAGAAATATATTAACTATAAAAATAAATACCTAAACTAATACATAAAATAGATGGTAGTACGGCACCCTTCGTGCGCGGGTCCGACTCGCACTTGGCCGGTTTTTTTTCAGTTAGGCAACACAATTTTCCTTATTTCGTACCTGCTAACTTGAACTTTATCCAAAGCTGCACAAAACGGCCAAGTGAGCAGGTTCCCAGAACATCTCAAAGCTCATAAATCAACGCGTCAACAATATGGGATTCTACCTTTACCAGCCTTTACCTTACGTTCTATACATCGCAATTTGAAGCTTAACTCATAATAGAGTCTTTGTTGCTGAATATGTTTTATAGAGCTTTTTGTTTGTGAAAGTAGTGAAAATTTTACAGAATATCACGTTAAGCCGGTAACTACTATTTCTGGTACATCGACAAAAAAGCTTACAATTGAATAGAAGTGGATACATACATACTTTTTTCTATTTTGTGTAGGATAAAACAAAAGACAATCACAAATCATTTTCAAAAACAAAAGACTGTCGGATGGTAATATTGGGTATAGAGTTATAGACTATCTAATTTAACATTCAGCTTCGAGCCTACTCGTGTCAATAGCTTTATTATTCCAATGGTCGTTCGAACAAAAAACCTACCCATTACAACATTATTCACCCTTTCAAGCAATTACCTAAACGTCAAAATAATCTCCGGCCAATCAAACTCTACAACTAAATCGTAGATCAAAGCTCTACGCATTTTAATGAAGGCTTCAGCGGCGCGCGCGCAGGCGGCTTCACAAAGACACGCAGCGCTTTGAACTCGCCGCCGCCGGCCGGTGACAAGCGGAGGCGATGATTCCTTTATAAAAACTCGATGATTTATTCGAGCCCCATTCGGCTCATGTTGATGTCTCAATCCATAGGTGCTGTTACACAAAAATATTATTGCCGCAACTATAAATCCAAACTAATGGCGGACCCACGAACCATGTCGATTTACGGCCTTTACGAGCAGTTTTCATAAAAAAAGCAATTATAGTTTCCTCGAAATTAGGTGATAAAACTCACGGTTTTTATACCAGGATGGAACTTCTGATGAAGATTGCATTAAGGTGAATTTAACAGTGTGAGATAACAGTGTATCAAATAAAACCGCCGCTACCTGTAAGATCCATTAAAAAAGGAAACAGAACTGAAAATAAGTGAGGACGCCGACACAAGATAAAAATACAATGAAATTTCGAATGCCAAGTGTAAGTAGGAGCGTAAGTATCTTCTTTGTCATGAAAATGGGAACTCAAACACAAAGCAAACAAACGGTAATGACCGAAAACAAAATTGTGTATTAGCCTCAGTTAAGTCGGAAGCATTGAGTGGGTATTAAAGATTAGCATTGATTTCGGTAGCTAAGTGGAGATTTTAGCAAAACTATTGACAAAGTTCCAAAGAAGATGTCCGAAAATTCTTTTACAAGCGCAATTCTATGCTTTTAAAATAGTTATACAAAAGCGGTGTACTTATTATGCTTAAACCGTGTTGTAATCATAAACATTTAAGTTTACCACGAGAGCAAGTTGTAGTTGAACCACATTTCTGGTTTACAAGTTTAACAACTTTACATTTCCATGCTTTCTCGCCCGCGACACGACGAAACCGTTAATCCAAGAGAAGAGATTATTTAATGTTTAAATAGACAACTTAGCGTAGAAAAAACCTTTCAGAAAACTTGATGACCTCCTTATTTTGGAAGTCGGTTCAAAATGTATTCATGTATTCATATAAGTTATATCTGTAGGACATCGTAAAACAAGAAACATAATTTTTCTTTGGGCAAAACATTGTTGAATTACATAAGTCTTCTCAAAATTCAAGGCATATTGTTGCTTATAGTTTCTCCCGTCGGTAAATCAAGCTTAGTCAAGTACCATAGCTTAATATTACGGCCGCTATATGACGGCACTACTTCGCTAGGTAACCAAAGCTTAATATTACGGCCGCTAATGACGGCACCGCTTTCCTAGGATACCAAAGCTGAATATTACGGCCGCTATATGACGGCACCGCTTCCCTAGGTACCGAAGCTGAATAAATCTGAAGAGTTTGTTTGTTTGTTTGTTTGAACGCGCTAATCTCAGGAACTACTGGTGCGAATTGAAAAAATATTTTTGTGTTGGATAGACCATTTATCGAGGAAGGGCTATATTACATAACTCTGCAACTAATAGGAGCGAAGAAACAATGGAAAATGTGGAAAAAACGGGGAAAATTATTCATCTTTGAGGGCTTCCGTTGCGTGTGCTGCGAAAACGGCTCAAGATATCAAAAATATATGTACAAAAGAATTATTGCTCTTGAAATGATCTAACAAAATGTTTGCAACAGTATATGTCTATCTTTTAAGGTTAACTCAATAGACCCGTTTTTATGGTAATAACTTTTCCATGCGGACGAAGTCGCTGGCACAGCTAGTCAATGCCATAAAACACTAAATGTAAATAATATAAACAAAGTATAATGCTTTTATTTTTTACAATATCAGATAAAATTTATGAAAAACGCGTTTTACGACAACTAAGCATGTACATTGTGCATATGTCTTGACTAACCTTATTTTTGTAGATCCTACAATACTACCTATTTACTTAATAGAAAAATCCCGAGTACATAGTTTGATGTTGATTACATTCATTGTTTTGTTAGACACATTGAATACATCTGCTTATGTCTATTCCACAACACAACTTGCATTACTCGATTTCAATTCTAAAAGTTATCTGCGCCGATACTCGTAGTTTCGAAACCGTATTTTATGTCGTCAATCCGTGGAGCACGAACCCACGATTCTGGTTTATCATTTCTTTCTTGGACATATATCTTTCACTCTGGTTTGTAGTCGATCAATAGATCGAAATGGAAAACATATACGTGTACCTAATGCATTATGTATTATAATAAAAACCAGATAAGTACGAGTATCTATTTATGTTTTGCTCAGCACTCTTGGCTAGACACAGCGCAGATGCATTTGTTGTTACAATGTTTTGTTTTCTCCCCAATCTTGTACTTTGTTGAAGTCAAATTATGACGGGGGGAAACCCTGTGACATTATTTAAAAAAATCATAAAAGGATTTAAGTCGCTAACAATCATCGCCTTTCTTAAACAAGAATAATAATGTATCATTAAAAACTTCTTAAAAATCTTCAGGCTTTATTCTTAATTGCTTTCCATACACGGCTTAAAATCTCTCGCCATCTTAGCTTCATAGCTCAGACGCAAGAAATATTGCTTCATAATCTTACAAGTACTTAATGCATATTATATGGTACGTCAGCTATGATTAATACATTCAGTGTCAGCAACATCCGTGAGACTGTCAAGAAGGCTCTGCGGGACGCCTCCATAGCTCGTCATTTGCTACTCAGCTAGTGACGAGATATGATGAAAGCTGAATGCTTAAAATATGTTTAAAACCTCGATATGATTCGCTGGAGGTACTCGTGTTATGTTATACCCCGTCCACATACATAGATAGTTATATACATATACATACATATACTTGTTTACTAAAGTCATAATGGTACTCTGCTAATTATCTATTTACTCTCTTTAACTAATTTGTTTTTCCGTTCAAAGTATAGTAATTAAGTTATTATTGTTTACCATTCCCACTGTCCCGAATCCTATAAATACTTCCAACATCCCTTTCCGCAGTCAGTTCTATTCAGTTCTATTCCGCACCTAGTTCTATTCCACATCATCGTCCTATTTCTATATTCCAAGTTTCATGTACTAAATTTAAGTCTTAAGTTTCAAGTTATAATAAATAAGTGTGTAATCCTAATTAGTGTTTTTAAAAACCAACCTCTGCCGCCCGCTACGTAACAAATTGGCGCAGTCGGTAGGATTGGTCGCGAGTAAAAAGCGCGAAATAAGTCGACACTGAACGTCTTCCTCCGTTAGGATTAGACGGTTCCTGCAGGGATTGAAATGGTGTCGCCGAGCCCGCTCGTGACTCTGCTGTTACTGTGGTAAGTGGCAGATAAGTTGCTCATTTCTCCTAGTTCCTATTCTTACTGTTCCAATTTTACCTTACCTATTCGTTCTGCACTAGCATTTACCTTTAAAATGGCTGTCTCAACCACATCTACTAGATTCGAAAAATTGATTTACCTTATCCCTGAATTCGATACAAGTGACGCTTCCCAGGTTTATAAATTTATACGGTCATGCAATACGGTTTTCAAATTAGCAGACCCCACTGAGCACCAAATTTTGCTTACATATGCCTTAAATAAGATTGTTGGAAGTTTTGCCGTAGATGTTCACTCAAGAAATCTTGAATCATGGGCTTCGTTACAAGCCTTTCTAATCCAGAAATTTTCAAATGTAAAGACTGTCGCTCACCTGACACTAGAGCTCCAATCTATGTTCCAAAAAGAACAAGAGAGTGTGACGGACTATTATCATAGAGTTGACCTATCTCGCAGTAAAATAATAGAGAAACTACATGTAGAAGTCCAGGATTCTACATTAACCGGTAGAAAAGCGTGCATTGAAGAATTGGCATTGAACGTATTTGTCAATGGATTGAAAAGTGATTTAGGGAACTTTTTACGCACTCGGGAGTTTACTCAGCTCGCAGATGCCGGTAGATTCGCGATTCAAGAAGAGAAAATTAGGCTCATGAACGCAGCACGCCAATTTTATTATCAACCAAAACGAACAACACCGATTAGGACCAATAGCTCACGCTTTGGTGCCCCCGCGCCTCCAATTCAACCTCAAACTAATTCAGCTGTTCCTTCACATTCCGAAAAATTCTGCAATTACTGCAAGAATCGGGGTCATGTTATAGGAGAATGTAGGAAACGTGTTTATAATAACCAAAGATTTCAAAACCAAAACCAATTCCAAAACCCACCTAAGAACTTTAATCGTGCTCCTGTAAATAATTTAAACTCACAGGCGGCTATCGGTCAGAGCTCTCCGATAGGAACCGCTTCAGGCTACTGCCAGTTGACGAGCTCGAACCATCCACAGATAACCGAGTTAGAAACTATCCCGAAAATCGAAAACCTTCAGTTAAACTAAGAACGCAGCCCCAGAGACCGACTCAAGTAAACGCAGTCCATCGCAAACAATTTAGTGATGCATCCACGCAAGTCAATGCTATATATCGTGTAGTACATAGACGTGACGCTAACACTCAAACTCTCACTGAATCATGTCTCACAGCCCACGAACAGGGTAACCAGCCCCAAACTCTCGGCTGTCAGACTTCACAATCCTCATTCACAGCCCACGAACAGGGTAACCAGCCCCAAACTCTCGGCTGTCAAACCTCCACAGCAGTCCACGAACAGGGTACCCAGCCCCAAACTCTCGACTGTCAAAAATCTAAATCTAAATCCAAACTCAAGTTCCAATCAAATAAATCAAAGTCTCAATCCAAATTTCATTCCAAATCAAAACCACGTGATATCAAAACCATTGCTATTTCAGCTCTCGATATTCCTCCTGAAGAACTTCTATATTGCAAATTCTACATCGACGACGAACCTTTAATCTTGCTAATTGATACAGGCGCCGCAATTTCCGTAATTCGCAAGGACAAGATAGGTAGCAGATACTTAAATACTTCTAATATTGTCTCTATCGTAGGCGTATCAAACTCTGACGATCCTATTACAAGTTCTGGCACGGTCGAAATCAAGCTCGAAAACCTCCGTAAACATCAATTTCATGTCGCAGACTTAAATATCAAAGCCGATGGTATTCTAGGCCTCGATTTCATGTCAAAATCCGGGATCAACATTTATACAGCTTCTAAAACAATGCGAGTCAATAACCGAAGTTATAAATTATTCAATCTTCAAGAACTGACAAACAAGACAGACAAACAAGATAGACAGGTCGTAGGTCAGAGGACCGAAACTGTGATATCCTGTACAACACATGATATCAGAGATGGTCCTGCTTTAATTGAAAAGCAAGTAATCGCTGACGGCTTAACAATTCCTAACGCTTTAGTCAATGTCGTAAATAATACATTTCTTATCACTTGTGTTAACACCACAGATGAAGACAAAGAAATTCCCAAATTGAATATTCCAGCAACTCCATATAATGAGCTTTTAGATAATGATAGCAGTTTCCAAATAAATGCGACAAACAAGATCATTAAGACAGACCGACGTGACGATGTTCATAATTTGATAAGACGACAACATTTAAATGAGGAAGAAAACAATTCTTTGAATAAGATAATAGATGACTTTGCTGAAATCTTTTACTTGGAAGGCGATCCCTTAACTTTTACGAGCCATACTAAACACAAAATCCCAACCACTTCCGAAGGTCCGATTCAATCTAAAACTTATAGATTTCCTCAGGTTCATGAACAAGAAGTCAAGACTCAAGTTCAAAAATTACTAGATCAGAATATAATCAGGCCCAGTACTTCACCATGGACAAGCCCAATTTGGATTGTCCCTAAGAAAATCGACGCTTCTGGTAAACGTAAATGGCGTATGGTAGTCGACTATAGGAAACTAAATGATATCACTATCGGCGATAGTTATCCCTTGCCTAACATCAGTGACATTCTCGACAAACTAGGTCATTCCAAGTACTTCACGACCCTAGACTTAGCTTCCGGATTCCATCAAATCGAATTAGATCCTAAAGATATTCCTAAAACTGCATTCAACACACCCTTCGGTCATTACGAGTTTCTTAGAATGCCTTTTGGTTTGAAAAACGCACCCGCCACTTTCCAACGCGCTATGGATAATATTCTTTACGGGCTTCAAGGTGAACGATGCTTTGTCTACCTTGACGATATTGTAGTTTTTGCCTCCAGCATTGAAGAACACGAACAGAAGCTAACCGAAGTTTTTCAGCGGTTAAAAGAACACGGTCTCAAAATTCAGCCTGACAAATGTGAATTCATGAGAAAAGAGGTAGCTTATTTAGGTCACATTATTTCTTCAGAAGGTGTTAAACCAAATCCTGAAAAAATCAAAGCTGTCCAAGATTTTCCAGTTCCGAAATCGTGTAAAGACATCAAGTCCTTCCTAGGCCTTGCAGGCTATTATCGAAGGTTCATTTCTAACTTCAGCAAACTAACAAAGCCTTTGACGAGTCTTCTGAAAAAGGACGTACCTTTTGTTTGGGGTACTAGTCAACAAGAAGCCTTCGATTCATGCAAACAAATTCTCACTAACGCTCCATTGCTGCAATATCCTGATTTCACTAAAGAGTTCATTCTAACAACAGACGCTTCAGTACATGCTATTGGTGCAATTTTATCCCAAGGCGAAGTAGGCGCAGATCTTCCCATAGCTTATGCTTCTCGAACGCTTAATAAAGCAGAGTCCAACTATTCAACGATAGAACGCGAGCTTCTAGCTATTGTGTGGGCAGTCAAACATTTTCGTCCATATCTCTTCGGAAGAAAATTTAAAATTGTAACTGATCATAAACCTCTCACTTGGCTATTTTCCGTCAAAGACCCAGGCAGTCGTCTCGTTCGATGGAGGTTAAAGTTAGAAGAGTTCGATTACGAAATTATTTATAAGGCAGGTAAAAACAACACAAACGCCGATGCTCTATCACGACCCCCAATTATGACCACGAAAACAATCGACTTAACAAAAGACGAAGATGATCTTAATAACGACTATTTACAAATTAACTATGAACACTTTCTACAGACTAAGCCTGACTTAAATTCATCCAACTTCAAAATTTCTCCTGATAATCTATTAGATGAACGACATAAAAATATTTTTGTACCAATTTCAGCGCGGTTATCAGATAAAAATGAAATTTTCAACGAAGCAATAAGTATGTGTTCCCAAGTAGAACCTTTCCTTGAAAAATCTAGAGATCTATACCAAGCCGATCTAGTAGTTTCAGACAAAAAACAGAATATAATATTTGGAGTAACGCGTCCCACACATTACGATCCATGGGATTCCGAAAGTTATTTCAAGGCTCTTCTTTCATGTCTACAAAAACATGATCTGAAAACTCTCTGCGTTCCTGAACTTAAAAACGACCCAACTTGTAAACTCGTAGGTAACCAACAATTAGAAATTACAGTGTACTTAGCAGATTGCTATGATTGCGAAATCACTATTTGTCAAAACAGAATAAAACACCCCACTAAAGAAGAAATCCCTGGTATCTTAAAACTTTTTCATGACGAACCGCTTTCAGGACATAGAGGTATTGTAGAGACAACACGTAAAATCCGTGAAGAGTACTTCTGGAAAGGTATGTCAGACGACATTAAAGAATATATCGATAACTGTCTGATATGCCAACGTAATAAAATTCAGAGAAAAACTTATAAAGCGCCTATGGTTATTACATCTTCATCTGTAGAACCTTTTGAACGAGTAACAATAGACTTAGTTTCATATTCAGACACTACAGGAGATTCAAACAAGTACGTTTTAACTTTGCAAGATGATCTAACTAGATTTGTCCAAGCCTATCCCATTCCAGACAAACAAGCTACAACTATTGCTAAATCATTGCTTAATTTTTGCCAGCATTATGGTGTTCCGAAACGTTTTCACTCTGATCAAGGTGGCGAATTCATGAATAATACAATAAAAGAGCTTATGAAACTACTCGGAACTAAGCATACCTTCAGTACTGCATATCATCCTCAGACTAACGGTTCCTTAGAAAGGTTCCACGCAACTCTCCGTGATCATGTTAGGATGTACCATCAAAGAAATAAATGTAATTGGGATCAAATCATTCCTCTCGCTGTAATATGCCACAATACTTCCTTAAATCAGTCCACAGGCTACACGCCTCATGAACTTCTATTCGGTTACAAACCTCGACTTCTATACTCCTTAAAGGATAGTACGGATGAATACACGACACACGATTACTTACGCGACTTAAACAGTAGGTTGAAATTAGCACGCGAAATTGCTACTGAAAACGTTAAAGCTATGAAAGAAAAGGCAAAAGAAAGATACGATCAGCATATCAAAAATATAGCCGACTTTAAAATAGGAGATAAAGTAATGTTACGTGTACCAAATCCGAATAATTTAGATAATAAATGGGAAGGACCATACGAAGTAATTAGGATAGGTTTTAACGAGAACTATATAATTAGGAAAGGTGGTAGGAATCTTTTAGTGCATGCAAATAGGTTACGTCCATATTAGCTATAAAATATATAGACTAGATTGTAAGTAATAGGATTAGGGTAGCATATAAATCTAGGTACTTAGTTCAATCCAATGCATGCGTATGCCTAACTTAGTTATTAGATTACTCATCTAGAATTATACATTTCAGGGTGTCCGCAGTGGCAAACCCTATCCTCTCCGAATCCAAAAATGATAACCCGCAAAATCTTAGCTTTACTCAAAAATTTGATCAACTTATGCATAATCCCTATTTCAGTTTCATTTTCTGTTCAATTTTGAAGTTCATATTTTATCTCATGCTATACAAGCTCTATAAGGTCGCTAAATCATACTTTCCACAACATCAGTAAATTCGTTTCGTTTCTTTTCAGGTACTCCACAACTATGGTTGTCGGAGATACCATAGTGCAACCTTTACCTTCAAGATCCGGGTTATACTTTGAACCTGAAGGCGAAATCCTAATTTCGGAATCCAATTGGAAACTAATAATTTACAGAGATCTCGAACCACTATACTTGTCCCGTGACTCAATTCAAAGACTCAGTACGAATTATTTATCACTATTATCCCAAAAGCCAAAAACTTATGCACACTATACAACAAGTTCCTTTATTAAAGTTAATCTAGAGAAAATCAATTCCCGTCTTAATGAACTTAATTCATACAGTACGAAATCTTTAGTGCAAAAACGTAGCAAGCGCGAGTTACTCGATGGTTTAGGCTCAGTTTTAAAATGGCTAATAGGTACTCCCGATGCTAAAGACGCTCAACATTACGAAAGATGTATTCAACTCCTAGAGAAAAGAGAATTAGAACAAACTGAAATCATGAAACAACAAATGCAAATAATTTCATCAACTGTAACTAACTTCAATGAAACTATTTTTAAGATATCCTATGACGAATACGTTCTGAATGAAAACCTGAATAAAATAAGCAAATATTTCAATGACACTAAGAGTATTCTATTTGACCTGAAAACGTCTGAAGAATTATCTGCAATTTCAATCCAATTACTAGAGTCCGTCATGTCTCTTGAATCCGAACTGGACGACATTCTTACTTCCATACTTTTTGCAAAATCAGGCGCAATCCACCCGTCTATTATTTCTGTAGAACGACTCTACAGAGAACTCCTCTCTTCAGCACACATGCGCTCTGAAAACTTAATTCTCCCTGTCACCATGGCCAACATGCATAAAATATTAGATTCAGCCGTCCTAACTTCTTACATTTACATGAATAAACTAACTTATATTTTAGATTTCCCTCTAGTAAAGAACGATAAATTCACTCTGTATCACCTATACTCAATCCCTATTCCACATTCCAATCCCATCCTGTATTCCACGATCCTTCCTGAGCAAACTTATATTGCTACGAGCCCCACGCGACAGCAGTACATTTCAACGGACTCCATGGCGAAGTGCAAGATCATCGAACCAAGAAGATGGACATGCAACCTTCCAGTCTACAACTACCAAAGCCGACCAATATGCGAGATGGCGATCCTAGTCCACACGAGCTCATCACTTCCAGACACCTGCGAAACCACAACCTTCTCTGCACACATCAACATGTTCCAGCCACTAAACAATAATAGATGGATCTTCATACTCCAAAATGACACCGCTGCAGTCCTTCAATGTGGAGAAGACACAAAACACCTAACTCTCCGAGCAACGGGTATCTTATCCTTGCCCAAAGGTTGCAAGCTATTCTCAACCTTTACAACTCTCTCTGCTGCAGATGAAACTACAAAGAATATCACTCACCCTATCGTTACAGTTCAAATCGACGACCTCTGCATAAACAGTCAAGACTTGCCTCAGACTCCAGAGATTATACCTATTAAAATAAACAACATTGGTCTAGACGACAACCTCAACATAATCAAAAATGAAATTCAAGAACAGTCTAAGAAGATCAAAGCCTTCCAAAATGCTTCAGTATTAGAAAGAAATTCTTCAAGGTTCTCCGTGATAACCTGCGCGATAGCAGTTACAATGCTCCTATACTTGATCTACAAAATCTACCGCTGTTGCCCCATGTTCAAACAAAACAGAAGACACAGACATCCAAACAACTGCATACAAATATTTAATAATTGCTTCACGAGAAAACGACATCAATCACAAGTCAACGTCCCGATGGCATCCCTGCACCCAACAACATCCGCGGTCACCGATGATGAAGACGAAGACTCCGACCATGGCAACTCCACGCGTCAAGAATCGGGCACCGCCCAATCCTTGTTCTAAGGGGGGAGGTGTTATGTTATACCCCGTCCACATACATAGATAGTTATATACATATACATACATATACTTGTTTACTAAAGTCATAATGGTACTCTGCTAATTATCTATTTACTCTCTTTAACTAATTTGTTTTTCCGTTCAAAGTATAGTAATTAAGTTATTATTGTTTACCATTCCCACTGTCCCGAATCCTATAAATACTTCCAACATCCCTTTCCGCAGTCAGTTCTATTCAGTTCTATTCCGCACCTAGTTCTATTCCACATCATCGTCCTATTTCTATATTCCAAGTTTCATGTACTAAATTTAAGTCTTAAGTTTCAAGTTATAATAAATAAGTGTGTAATCCTAATTAGTGTTTTTAAAAACCAACCTCTGCCGCCCGCTACGTAACACTCGTACCTATAACATTGATTGAATGTTTTCTTTTTGACCCTATTTAACTCCGATTGCTCTTTGGATTTAGTATGTGGTGATGTAAAAGTTTAGAATTAGTTCATGCGATAACTGTTATTTTTTCATAGCGTAAAGGTTACGTGTAAGTTTGTAAATAAAAAGAGAGATAGTTTTATCTTTTTTTAATCGAACTGATTGTATTTTCTTTCAAGCAATCAAGTTACATCCTCGGCTACATAATATGCTTAACACAATATCAGTTGTTTAAAACCGAACCGACCAGGAACCTACCTACGAGGAAACAACATAAAAACGTTACCTAATAGTTCCTTACCTTTTTTGTTTCTATAAGTGTCTTAATTTCCTCTAATATCATATCGTGATGTCAGTTCGTGCTTGCTGAAGCCACACACGGTGTATCAAACGCAACAATGAGCAACTATTTGGAGGCATAATTACCGAGAACATCATCGGAACATTACTGGACATGTAATGTGGAGTGTGGCCACTCTGGCCAGTGGCCACCCACCGGGGATTCGGGCATTTACGCCAATAATGTCTGACCGAATAGACATCTCATAACTTGGATAAAAAGTATACATAGACTTGATAGAGAACACTACGCATTGAAACATAGCATCCCGTTATTAGTAAGTAATTGGAAACTTTCGTCTCCAAAGTTGGGCAAATCACGCGTAGACACAAGCACTTATACATACCTACAAACTAACTTATTTATTACCCACAGCTAAGCTAAGCGTTGCCTTTCTCTTTAATACTCTCTTCAGAAGCATAATAGCGTAATAATAATGATGACATTCCTCCCAGACCTGCTCCGACAATATCCAGATACTGCGGCTTACGGGCGTCTGCAATCCACCTTATTTACAAATGGCATACCTATGACTACGTATCAGCGAAATAAATCCACCTCATATGAAAATAATAAAATATAAAAACAAGGGAAGAAAAACTAAACATACTACTTCTAAGTACAACATAAAAAGGGGGCACTTAGAAAATCTTTAGAAAAGCCTAAAGATAATCTAAGTGCTCCAGCCCACTACCAGAGGGCAGCGTGCCCAGCATACTGGCCGCAATACCACGCTGGATGGCAATGCTGATACTTTGAGCCAGAAAAAAGCCAGCATTTTGGTCATGCGTCGCGTCAACCAAGCGCTTTGAGAGGTTTTGGAAAATAGTATGGGCTCCCGGACCCCACGGCCCCAAAGTCTCGACTCCAAAAGGCTCAAATATATAACCTCACATATTAAAATAATCTCGTGATGTATAGGTATGTACTTGCATGATGATTGGTATGTCAACATGGATGTCTGATCAATCCGAGCATTACATATGTTTGATAGAACATACATACCTAACCGTACATACAATATACAAGTAGTAAGCAGCCTCTAAGTTATTCGTCTATGACATCCAGCGACGGGATTTGGGCATTTACGCAAGCGATGCCGTTAGCTCGAGGCGAATCAGAATGTGTATCAATGTAGCTTGATTACTGTGTAGTGTATGTGAGGCTATACCTACTATGAGTGTCGACAGGTGCTGTAATTATAATGTTCGGTCTAATGTATTTTGTAAATAATTTTAAAGAAAATTTATGATACATACTTTTAGTGGACCACCTATGTTTTATACCTATTTCTTGAATCATTCTTAATCTTTTTACCAAGTTTTGATGAATAAAATCTGTTTGGCCATTTGAGTGTAAAGAATAAATACATACGAGTACTTACGAGTATATATTATTACGCCTTTAACCCCCTGTCTCTCAGCGCGAACAAATTGCGGAGAAATCGTTTTTTGCACCTATTTCTTTCCGTGACCCTACATATGTATATCAATATTATAAGTGAGAAAATGAATGTATAAATTTAATACCCTAAAGGTTTAATAAAAACTTACAAAACAAATTTTACTAATTAAAAATAAAAACTTAACTAATTAATACCTAACTTATAAACTAAAACTTGAACTAAAAAAAAAACTAACTAAACTATGTATAAATAAATCATGTATCGCTCGTAGCGATTCCTCGCGATATTACCTAAGATTGTCTTCCCATGCATGGTAAGGCGGCAATCACGATGCTAATCCACCACGACTGCACCATACACTTCCTGAAAGGTTATGGTACGCTAGCTTACTTTTGTAATAACATTACATAAATAACAATTTACCAACCTAGGTTACCTATGCATCTAATGTATTACCTAGGCGTTTCTTATATAGAATATTATGTATTTACATTTTACTTCAAGAGTGATTTTTTATTTGTCTATTATTGCAGTTACTCATAAAAATGTTATTAAAATTTATTTTATTTTCTGTGGTGGTAAATTAGCTAAATTAGTTCGAATTTTTATCCGAGGGCTAAGATCTATTACAATTTATACGTGTCAATTTGAAATTTCTAATCGTTCAATCTTTTTAATAACTAGTAGGCTTAAAACAAGATCCAATCAACCACTTTCTAATATCCGCTGCTTTTCTAATGAACAGACCCTAAGTACCTATGTGTTTACAAAAGAAAAGCATACATGTGTGATATCCGTTATCTAGTACCCATGACTTGTCTCATGGGTACTAGATAACGCTTGTGCGTTTGCTATTGGGCTAGGCTGTGTGATACGTCCTGAAATATTTATTATTTATCTATGAAGATTTTTCCTTCTCAGTACACAATATTTACACATAGAAATAACATATGTAACTAGTTGTTAAGTGCAAATAAACAAAATCCATATTTACTTTGCAAAAAGCACCAGCACTGGTAAAAAAATAGAGCTGTAATGTCGGTCGTGCGCTGCGAGAGGCGTGGAACATCGTGTCGCGAGCGAGGTGGTCTAGCTTTACTGGGTTGTGGGCCACGGAACTAATGGCTACTGGATTGCGGGGCTTGGGTTAATTGCTTCATCTTCTGGCTGTAAAAAGTCTGTATAGAGTATATCAAACAAAGTTTGAGAACAGTCGATACTAAAGTTGGCTACTGTCATTCGAACTTACGTACCTACTTCTTGTCAAAGCATGCTTATTTATTGTTTGTTGTTGAAAAATCTTAATTGTGTGTTACAATAAAGAATTATCTATCTATCTATCTATTGAATAAATAGGCTTTGTAACGGAAAGTTCAGGATGTGGTCGAATGCTTTTCTTACCCGTTTGAGCGATAAAAATGCAAAATATACACACTCACAAACTATCATCGTTACAATACATATACTTTGATAGGATAGAAAACAATTACATATTCGCAACAGAACTACAAACAAAAATGTCTTTAACTACTAATTAAAGCTAACTGAGCTAGCTTAACTGGTACTAAAGTTTTAAACCAACAAACGTTTGTGAAAAGTAGACAGCATAATTTTTCCAAAACATATTATGTGTTCATCCTAGGTAAATTATTAGGATTAGGATTATAGGATTAAGCTAGCGCTCCCAGCTTCGTTCGCATTAAGAAGTAAAACCTGCATCCCCTATTTCACCCCTTTAAAAATAGCATTTCTAAAATTCTTAGCGGATGCCTACTTCATAACATTTACCTGCATTGCCTGCATGCCAAAAATCATCCCGATCTGTACAGTGGTTTGGTCGGTACGCAGTGCGTTGATAAGTCACTATGTTAGTCTATGAGTCAGTCACCTTTGAGTTTTATATGTTTAGATTAATACAAAACATCTAAACAAAAAAATACATCAAAGCCGGCGGTAATCTACATTTTTAACCAGTACTAGTTGACATCTTCCCACCGTAACTTACGAACTCCAGACCGTCAAGTTACATCATTAGAAACGGCATCGCGGCATCGGAAGTCGATTTAGGAATTCCCCATCGGAATCTCATCATTATATTTCATAGCTCTCGAATTCTATCCACTTTTTGTCTAACGTCGCTTTTTGAGGCCGAAATAGATATTCAATCATCCGGCAAAGCAGTTTTCCGATAGTTTCAGTAACCGCCCAGTTTTTTCTTTTTATTCATTTTTTTGTTACATTCAAAAATCTGAGTAAGTAATTAGAATTCTCTTACACTACTTTTTTTTATTGTAAAAAGTACCAGTTTATTATCTTTAGTCAATAATAATAAACAATATATACACATACCTATATATACACTAAACTAAAAAAGAGTATGTAACACTACTTACACTTCTTCATTGTAATCTACTACAGAGTAATTGCTATTTTACCGTTTACGATTGATATTCAGCCATAGAAATCTAAATTATTGAAATATCTATGCATTCTATAGATTAAGAAGTACATCCATAATGACTGTTAAATAAAACTAATTAACTAAAATATATTTAG
The DNA here is from genome assembly GCA_964023185.1 of Macaria liturata. NCBI lineage: Eukaryota > Metazoa > Arthropoda > Insecta > Lepidoptera > Geometridae > Macaria > Macaria liturata. Next base: position 7,283,767 of record OZ026824.1, on the reverse strand, counting down.
CTAATTAAACCGTCTCCATGGAAGATTAACATCCTGTGATTGTTTCATGTCTATAATATAATCTAGATAAATAGATACCTATCGATACATGATTGCGTTTAAATTAAAAAAAAAGGAAAAAAATTTAAAGAAAACACTGTTTGTAAATAACGCATGCTTAATACTTATTTTCGATAAATCCCAACCCACATCTGAGCGTCAACCGGCCAAACCAGTGCGGCTACATCTCTAGCACAAATGATGATCTTTACTTGAAGTGGTAATAATTAAGGTACGTGGAAGACCTGTAATTGGACCACCAGCGAAGCCCCCGCTAACGGACAAACAAATACATAATGCGAATTTGGGCCGTGGTCTGCTTAGACGAAATTGTACACGAATGTTTGCCATAAACACGATGTTAGATTTATCTTTGTAATATAATATAAATAGATCTAAGGTGACTTTTGTATATTTCATACATACATTATTGTCTCTACTAAAGACTTTTTGCGTTTCAAACTAGGAACATTGATTTTGTAGTTAGTTTGTTGTACAAAAACAATAGTGCATTAATAGGGGTGGATATGTATATTATGTATTCACAGACTGAAACACAGAGCTTTGAAGTCCATGCTTGTCGCGGGGGGCGCGCGCGGGGGCGATGTGGCCCGATCGTTGTTCTGTGGACTGAAAGTGTACTAGGTATAGCAAATTAAAATTAATGTTATTACGACTATAAGTGCTAAAACCCTTACATACGTAAACCTTAACGCCATTCTTGGGTTTTGTAAACTTAACACTTATTCATTGTATGCCTGATTCACATTCACAATATCTCCCCCATTTATGAACGGGTCCTCTCCAACTTTCTCACGGCACAACGGATGCAGAGTCTTCGGGATATTACCCACTCTCTCCACTCCTCTCTGCGTCAATTTTAACAACAGGGAAAGGACCACTTCATGTATTTCGTGATTCAAGTGCTAATCTGGTAAGCACCACTCTGTATTAGCATTTTAGCAGACTTCACCTGAATCGAGTGTATTTTTTGCCGCTGTACGTGACATTTTTGGCAAAACTGAGCTTTGGATCGTGGGAGCGGATGCGCTGTTGCGTAAGGGGCATTTTTTACAATTGAAAGCTTGGATTTTAGTATAGCACATTGTACGGCAATAGAATGATTATATTGTTGTATAGTTAATAGCAGCTAACTAGTCGTTACGTACATATATGTTACATGTTATGTAACCTCGTTTATATGTAACTAATTTATGTAACGGAAGACCAGCGCTGGTTGCTTCCACACAACCAGCATTATGCTGAGTTGGGGCTGTGTTGTGGCAGATTTTATGTTTGTTTGTTTATTATGTACTTACTCGTGTTTATTTTTCTGTTAAATTTGCCACAATAAATGTTTTCTTTTTTTCTTTCTAATGCAATGTAGGTATATTAACTAATGTAGTTTGATAATCTAAATCTCGTCTAGAAGAATAATATAGTGTAACTGGCATTTGTATTCCGATAGTTGTCGCCGAAAATCTGACCCGAAATAATTTTGGTCTATCTATCTTATTTCCTATGAAATAACGTTTATATTTTTCTAAACCTAATAGTAATTGTAACCTTGTATAATTGTTCTACATTAAAATTAAGTCGGACCGACCTATCCTCGCTAGCCTGGTCACGCCCACTTGCCACTTCCTATACACTCGCTACATAATAATGGAAACATTATATGTAGCTATCTTTCATCCATGGTACCTACTTATCAGCCTAGATTTTTTTTTTACTTTAGATAGGCTCACGCTTGACTACAACTTGCCTGATGTTAAGCAACGTTGTAATCTACGATCTAGCGCGCTTGCCTAGAAGAAACCGGTTTACTTGATTGAATATAAAGATACTTGTTCTATTTTTTCTTAATATTTTTACTACATATCTTTTAATTTACATAATGAAAGAATGATTACTTTCACAAGTTTTCTGGAAAATTTTAGTTTCAGTTCCTTTTAGGTACCTATTATATTGTGTGCGAAATAATTTTTTTACTAATACTTATATTGTAATATTGTCCTATGGGCTGATGGATTTAGAAAGGGGTCGTTTATCTATTCGAAATATAATTAATTATAAGTAGGAAATAAAATCACTCAATCATTTTTGAAAACAGAAATTTACTGCAATTTTGTTAAATAAATACAACTAAAAATCTTAAACTTATTTTTAGAACGAAACAAATGCAACAATATTTAAATCTAATTTTTACTTAATTATAAGATATGGAATAAATAATATCATCTAATCTTCAAACTCTACTTTGTACTATTTTCGTAGACATAAACTAAAATTACAAATGGGTACATAAAATAGTCTGTATTTATAAATCATATTCAGATATAACTTCCTTCTCGAGTAACAACATAATTGATATACCATTCTCAAAAACTTGTCCGATTTTAATAGATTTATAAACACACGCTATATATCTTACGTTTTAATTCCTAAAATAATCATTATGTACAGTTTTCATACGTCTAATAATCTCACTTTGGTAAACTGTGGTTAAATGAGTTCATTATAAAATAACTTAATTATTGTATTTATCTTAAGAAGTAACATCTGTTTCAACAAATTATCATCTTATAGATTTTAGCAAGTAAAAGTAAACAAGTCAAATGCAGAACATATTACTAAAATTGGTCACAAAGTATAATAATTTTAAAATAGTTTCTTCAAATGACTTAACTAAATTACAATTTAAGAAATGTTATTAATATATAAAAGGTATATCAATCATCCACACACAAACACACAGATTTAAATCTATTGGATAGAAGATTGTAAAATATTTTTAAAATTTACACTCCCATTTTACCGTGTTTACTATCTAGAAAGCCTTAGAAAAGCTACTTTATAAAATATAGGTAATTTACGTTAAACAAATGTCCATAAACAATGTCTGAAGAAGTTACCTTGAGACAAAACATTATGAAAAAATATTGTTTGAAATTAACCTTTCACATTTGTACAAATACATGTTGGCAAAGTAGGTATCACCGTTATAACTTTGATTGCCATTTTTAGTGCACTATTTATTGGAGGTTAGTTATCCCATCCAAAGACAATCGGAAAAGCGGTAGACTTTGGGTATCGGAAATACCATAGTTCTCTGCCAAGGACGCTTCACAATACCAATGTGATTGTAACATTTGTAACCCCCTCTGGTGGCGGCATTCTTCCGAGCCCACGTAAAGATTTAGTCGATCCTGCAACTTCGCATAATATCATCGCGCGATGCATTATGCATCAGACCGATGTGATTCTGGCGACAGAACATTAGTAGGCAGTGGCTTGCGATCCGCATACCAAATGAATACCTCAAGTTTATGTTAGCCTGCTCATATTTACTGTAATTAGTGTTACGGGGGGAATTACATGGAATTAACAAGCATGGACAGAGACAGAAAAAGTCGAATAAATCTAATTTAAACGGTTAGATATGAATGGAAAGCATCGATTTAGGTTGCAAATATTTAAAGTGTGCGCCTCAAGTTTATGTTGGCCTGGTCATATTAATTGTAATGACTTCATTATACAGGATAGGGCGGACATTAAATAAAATAAAATAAATAAATATTCCGGGACATTGCACACAGCGCCATCTAGCCCCACACTAAGCAAACGCTTGTGTCGTGGGTACTAGATAACGGATATAATACTTATATACTTTTTTTTTTTGTAAATACATACTTATTATACATAATTAATTAATTAAATTAACAATAATAATAATTACCACAGAATATTGACGCTGCGTATAGTTGGTATAGTGAAATTAACAGACATGGAAGGCGTCGGCAATGAGCTGTTAAAAGAAAGTTTGCAAATACGAGGATTCGTGTCCAAATGTTTTTAAAATTATAATCTATTTTTTATTATTCAGATTGCTGTTATGTTTAGTTTAACTGGCTTTACTCTATATGTCGAAGGAAATACATTAGTACATGATAAGATAGACTGAAAAATGTCTATACAGTTAGGTACGTAAAAAGTAATGCAATTGTAATGAACATTTCGTTTAATGAAGAGCAACGAAAAAACGTTGTGATTCTAGGAACTCCTCCAATACTCAAATACTCAAGTTATTTTTCTGAGGCAAAGCCCAAGAACCAATAAACAAACATCTCAAGACACGCATCGACTATTATTATGAAAGCAAACAATACATGTAGTTGCAGCGCTGGCTATGGCCCAAATCAAACATGGGACCAAAATATCTCCCGCAATAATCTAGAATCTAGCTAAAACGGTTACAGCTGAGATCTACTTAGATTCATATTTTAGTAAACGTTATAATAATTGCAACCGTGACTGGCTGCAATTAATTTTAGAATTCATTATCTTTTGGTCTCACTCAAATTCAAATAAATAATTTTACGATTACATGTTTCGAAAGGTCTCACTGAGGTATATTTATGTAATTTAGTACAGTAAATATAAATGCCGCTCCAGTTCGTTTTCCTGCCATCCGGGGTGTAGGACCCTGGAACCGGTTCCAGACCTCTTCATTACATTGAGAGCACAGCCGCTTCTAAATAATATACATTTGGTAAAAACCGCAGAAGCGATTCTCGAAGCTATTACATTCGCCGAGCTGAAATTAGATTAAGGAAACCTTGAACAGCATGATTCAATCTTCCGACCATAGTACATTTCATGATGAGATAGATGTTTCCTGGATTCATTGATATTATAATCAAAACGAAACTGTAATATTTCTGTCATCCATAATCATATTTACGACACGTTATAAATGTTGGAATAGTTAATGAAATGACAAACTGTAAAATAAACTCTGATAATTTAGTGTTCGAAGACACCACAAATCTCTACTAGTAGGCTATTAAAGCCACAGCGATCATTACTAGCGGATGTCGTGTCGAGAACTGAGAAGTGAAGCCGAGAGAGCAAGCCGCATATTTGTGGACGTCCCCTCCCCTACATCTCGGCGGCGATTAGTGTCGCGCGCTGCCGGAATCGCCGAATTACTGGCGCGTCATTAGCGCTACTTCCCTAATCCCTTTGAAAGTTTGTCTGACGGCAGCGGGGGAGTTACCGGAACAGTCGTTAGATCAATCGGCGTGGCGCCACATCGGGAACTCGCCAGTATTTGTCACCGGACCACCGGCGCCGGCATATTTATAGCGACGCCTGCGCAACCCGTGGGCGGCGGCCGTAAGCCCCATCCGAATAGATTTAAACTATAAAGACAATGATTAGTAGCTGAAGGAAGCGAAATATTACCACACACATTCACATCACTCATACTCGAGCCCTTGCACGCCCTCACATATTTTACATATTTACAAATGTATACTTAGCTAACTAATTGTACTTCTAGAATAATTTATGCGAACACAGAGTCTGAATTGAACTACGAAGCTCATTGGAAAGCATTTATCACGTGTTGGTACTGACCAAAACTGCACAAATCACAAGCAATCCGGACACAACGGATATGTTAGCTGTATCATGAACAACTTGTTGTTCTTTTGGCTGTTTCTTGTGTTCATGCTTCTCATGCCCGTGATTCCCTCTATGGCCTTTTTTGTGGAAGCAAAGCCTTTCAAGGTTGCTCTGCATTTTTGGGCAGTCATAGTCTTCGTTGCCGTCACATTGACAGACGGTTAGTGCTGCTGCTTTTTCTTGCTTCCTTAGAATTTCTATAGAGTTGAGGCACTTGTTTGAACACTTTCTCCCGCGGAACATGGATCTGCAGAACTGGTGGTAGTATGTGAGTGCTGTGGCGCACTGTGCGTCTGCGATGCAGATGAGTTGGGATAGAGTGCAGGATGACGTCGCGTTGGCAGCCCCCTTCAGCACTTCTGGGCGACAGATGTCGATACGAGCCTTCGCCTCCTTGCAGTACTCGTCGTCCTCACACTCACACTGCAACAAGAAGAGAAACAATATTAACTAATGTCCAAAATTTAAAATAGTAGTTGTTTGGAACAGTTATGTGTGGCTTTGGGATTTTATAAGAATGTTGTGTTAATAGAGTACCAATAAACAGAAGCTGCGATCTAACCAGCAAAAACTATTCGAGTATTCAACCAAACACAAGCGTAACCGAAAATTCTAAAATCTTATAAAAATGGCCATAAACCCGAATCTCGAATATAAAATCCACGGCTATAAATTTACGTAGAGCCGAAAGCCGTAAATTAGCCTCGTCCATAACGCATAATAATAACGTTGTGTCCGTAAAATGTTTTACGACAACATGGTACCAGCTATCCGATCTGCTTTATCAAAACAAGCTAGGTTTATATTTTACGAAATCCAACAGGTAAAATAACTGATAGATTATATTATGTATGCTCCAAAATTCAATAGTATCATTTGATGCGTCATATACGAGTATTGAATCGTAAAAGCGGATGGCTCATGTGCATTATGTAGGTACCTAATTTTTTTTTTGTACCAAAAGAAGACCATTAAAAACGCGAAATCAAAAAAGTTATGAACCCCTTGGTCATGCGTATTACGAAACAAAATAGATTTTTTTCTACCAGCAAGTGAAACATTCAGCAATCTTCCCCAATCCGGCATGCTTTCTAAGGTCAATCTACCAGAACCACCAGATTAATGAAGACAGCCGCCGTCTTACGCCGGGCTCTTAGGGTTCTGTAACCATAATAATATGTAGCGGGGCGAGGCACCCGTTAAAGGACTCGATCTCCGATTTAAGATGTTATTACAATATATAATATGTATAATATAACCCAAATTTTCAAAACGTTTACCTTTCCCTAGAGCTACAACTATCAAGCATTTATTTTATAAATTCAGAATTTGATAGGAAACGAAGGCAACATATTCGTCAAAATATTTCCACCGAAGATGTATGAATAAAGGTTGGTTAATTTACTCTATCTACTTGCACACATTTTTCACGTGTTTCCTACATCTCCGGTATCCCCAGCAAGTCAGTAAAACCCGCACTTGGCCAATATTTTTTGTTGAAGCAACACCTGCGAGAGTCGTGCGCTGCGGTAGGTCCCGATCAAGACGTCAAATCTCAAGGCTGCGCGGGCGCAGGCCGAGCCCGTCCTCTCTCGATACACATTGCCCAACATTGTAATCACGCTGACGATATAATTAAGGGCGAAACTGGTTTTAGAGTATCTAAACTAGTATGTAGGATTGGAACGAAAACATTGGATGGCTCTCTCTCATTGTGCTAAATTGAATGGAGCTTGACTTATTAGTCAGTTAAATACGTTAGGGTTATACGTTACGACATTTGTAAGGGTAAAAATAAGTTATAGAAAAAAGAAACAATTAGGTTTAAACGGCAATACGAGAAATGAGAAATATTTAATTCGATCTAATTCTAACAGTTTGCATTTTATAATTGCATTCAAAGGGCAGATAGTAATTAATAGATATAGAAGAACTGGGCACCGCTTGCGAAACATAATATTATTGATATACGTAATTGAAATGCTGAGTAAGGACTTATACAATACTTACCTTCATACAAACATATGTACTTATATTATATATATAAGAAGAAATGAAACATAATTTGGTTGCTCTGAAAAGACAAAGATTTATTTTTATAGACATACATTTACATACATTGCATAAAAACATAATTCTTTTCAGGTGAAATTGTAATGGTTAACCTCACCTGAAAAGACAAAGAAACGACAATTATGTTTTTGATATCGTTTTGTTGAATGAAAAAACTTGAATAAATTGATATTTCTACGTAAACTTTTAGATTGTCTTTCAATAATTATTTCTGACTCGACACTGTCAGTTTGTTACATGACGTTGACATTGACTCAATATTTAAAACTTTTTCTTTATATATATATATATTCAGAAGAATCGCACCTGCAACCACCAGGGGGGTCTCTCGAAGGTTACTTTGGAACATTTTATTGAATTATTTTGCATATCATAGCGTTTATTTTATAAACCTTCACATGTTTTTAATATTGTTTTTAATCATCGTTACCTTATCTTGCCTTTACTGCGGTAGTATTATTTCTTATCTTCCGAAGTGAAAGTTAACCTCGAGTTGTTCTCTAGTGTCGCAATGATGATTGTCAAAGTGAGTTATTTATTTCTGTTGCACTTGATATAGCTGATTCCTCAATGACAAAAACTTTGTTAAATGGTGTAAATAATGAGTGAATTCATACTGCAAAATACCGTTACTAGTTATTTTACAAACGCAGAAAATAAACTAGACCTATAAATCACATAAGTTGCTTTCGTGCCCATAACACTTAAAGATTTCAGACAGATGAAAGCTTAGATTGATTCTAATTACTCCATGATTAGTAACTAACTCTTGTAACTACGCGATGTAGTAAACTACGAGTAACACACTTGATCTGTTTACGACTGCAATCAAGCCATTAGATAAATTAGCAGTAGCAAAGTTACTGTTAGATTCTATAGTAGACACAGTTTGGAACGTTATAAATTTAACGCGGGGTGCTATGTGAAATCGACATTTCATAAAAATCAAATAAAATAGAAGTATATAAGATAGAGCAAATTTTTTTTCAGTTTATATAATTTTGATTCAGTGTTAAGACAATAAAAGACGCCAAAACACGATTGCGTATACTTTGCTCGATAGTTTTATTTTTTGAAAAATAGTTGTTTTAAAATATTTTTCACCTTTTTTTTTCAAAAGTAGTACAGCAATTTTAACCAATTTAATTATGTATATCTAAAAAATAATGTTATTATTTAGAGGAGTAAAGAGCCATAAATAGAATATTCTGAATTGCTGATTTTATATGAATTTATTTCGTCAAAAACGTCTGCAAAACTGCTCAAATTGTGCAAAATTGTTTGCGTGTGGACAAGACTCGTCGGCGGAGCTATGCGCGCGATGCTCGCCCTTGCTATCATGTTAATACGGCGTGGAATGGCATGCGAAAAAGCAACTGTAGGCATTTTACCAAGCGCAAAGCGTTTTCGGGTGAAATATGGTGGCCTTAAGGATAAAGCCGATATAAAACATGCGTCTTGTATCATATTTAATATGTTTAGTACTACTGTATGAACTCATATGTACGTTGTACAGTATGCACATATGTAGGTAATAATTAAATAAATAATACAACGAAACTAAGATAGAAATTAAGAAATAAAAGCACATGAGATTGATCGAATGTAGTAAATCTCGAAGAATTTATACCATCTAAACTCTACTTGAAATATATATGGAGCAAAGTCCTTCTGCAGACGTGAAAATGTATATTTAGAACTCCAATTGCATTCTTGTGGTACAAGACAACATTCAGCTTAGGATCTCCATGCTAGCCCGAGGTCGTCAACCGCGGCCCTCAGTCGGTCGCAATGCCGCACCGTCCTGCTCGGACAAATCTGCCCGACAACGTCTAAATTAGATTTTATTGCGGGGCGTCTGCCTATACGCACATAACCTACAACACACATCCACTCAACAAAGAGCCACTCCTGGAAACCATTCCCTCCGTTCCTGAGCTCAAATTTATTGGACAACTTGACTGTTTTACGTAGAACTTTCACTTGAGACTTGTTACTACCAATTGGAGGTTCTTAATTTATTGGCCGTCCGGTTCAATTGAGAGGAGCGTCTGTAAACAGCTGTAACTGCGAACCGTAATTGTGACATGACTTAACTTGGAATGAGCACTCAATCTGCAGTTTAAAGTAATCAGACGCTCGTTCACTTGATTGCCATTGTCAGTGTTGGTTATTGCTTCGCCCCAAGATAACCCCAGCTTGAGTAACACTTCAATGTGCTCGTGATTGATAATTTTATGAATGGAATGGTGTTTAGTAAATAACTGGACTTGATTTATGTTCACCACGCGCAATGATTTTATGATAGTTGCTAAGCACCGCGTTTATCAGTTTATGAATAGCAATTGAATTGCATATATGCCGTTACTTGTTTTAGCAGAGAGTTTTAGTTAACATAATGAGGTTATCTTTCTAGATAAAAAAGATAGTATTCCATATTGTCTGAGAGTTACTATGGGCAGCGTACTTATATATATATATAATATGCTAAGGGTGACGCTCTATCACCACCTGTTTAAACTATGTGTCAAAAACTTATGTTCATAAGCTCCTTCCCTTCTTCGGTGGATGTGAGTGCTATTAAGGGATGGGTACACTCCTGCGGACATGCTTTCAGAGGTTCCATGACATATCCTTTTCACATCATCATGTAGTTGGAGAGGATACGCAGAGACAATGGCCAGTTTTTTTTTATGCCGGGAGTATACATGGGTGACACTCTGCCTGCACCACCATTGTTTAAGCTATACGTTAATGACAGATACTCACATTCATCAATTCCTTTCCTTCTTCCGTAGATGTTAGCGCGATAAGAGCATGAGTGCACTCCTGCGGACATGCTTTAAGAGGTTCCATGACGACTCCCTCGCACATCATCATGTAGTTAGAGAGGGCGGCGCCGCAGCCGGTGCGGTAGGCGCAGCGAGCGCGCGCCTGCGTGCACGGCGTGCCGGCCGCCGCCGCAGCGCTCAGCACGAGCCACGCCGCCACCACCCACATCACCTGCAACCAAGGACACAGTGGGTTAGAAACCATATCATTCTAAAGTATTTGTTAGTTAGAACCAAAGTAAAGGATGGCTTAAAAACCGTAGTGTGTTGTTCCGTCGGATTGTTACACTTTCACGCTTAAATAGAGCAAATAGAGCAACGGATCATCCTGATTAACGAGTATGTATGGAGTATATAGGTATAGGGTTTGGAAAGTGACAAAGATTATATCTACAACTGCAGCAGTATGTTAGGAGTTCGTAGAGTGATTTGAAAACTATCATTCAAAGTTCACCAATCCAATACGAATTTACTTATTTTAGCACAGTACCTATAGTGTTGCTAATTATAAATTGATTTTTTTTCAACTCAATGACAATTTATTCAAATCTAAAGCATAAAATTAACTATCCAATTATATTCCTAGAACCTATAAAGTTACTAGCACATACGATTCCAAGAATGATTCTATTCACAGGAACGCGACATCAGCGTCTATCGTCACGTACATAAGAACAGTCCACATCTCTGTCACGACGTTACAATAACAGTAAGATTATAACAATAACACGGTGGATAGAAACAAGATGATCTTGTTGTGAGGCTGCGACAGACGTTCCAGGAAGTCGGTAAACAAACAGAATCGCGGCACGTCCTCGACGCGTCATTGGCTACTAACTTACACGTTTACCGTAGCACAGGTAGGGTTGGGAATAAACTTATATCTGCCTAGTCTATATATATATAAAACTCAAAGGTGACTAACTGATTAGTGATTAGTGATCTATCAACGCACAGCCCAAACCACTGGACGGATTGGGCTGAAATTTGGAATGAAGGTAAATGTTATGACGTTGGCATCCGCTAAGAAAGGATTTTAGGAAATGCCACTTTTAAAGGGGTGAAATAGGGAATGCAAGTTTTACTTCTTAATGCGAGCGAAGCCGCGAGCACCCACTAGTATTCTATAAAGTGGTTAATGTAGGGATCTTATTCTTGTAGAATAAGAGTGGCCAGCTCTAGTGTCGAGAGTTTCCAAGACAAATGGTATCGCTTGAATTTAGAGATCGAATTGATCATAGTAAACCCATTGTATGACATTGGGTATTTGTATGACATTGCACGTTTATCAAACTGCGTATAAGATGATACTTTCCCATGCTCATTGGTCGCGTAGATAGGAATTGCTATAGCAGTGTATATAGATATATGAAAATCTGTGCATTTTGTCGTGCTATCAAATTGGTAGGTAAGATTAGTAGTGTAATAAATTGGATTTTACTTTATAAAGTATAATGTTTACTATGTGATGTCAAAAACTGGCACTAAGCGCCTGGAAAGACCAATAATGTGATGTACAGACAAGATTATTATACGTAGAACATTTGAGATGCAAATGATGTAGGTACGTATGTGACATCCCTAACCACAGAAGCCAAGGTCGACGTCCGCTGCAAAAGAAAACAGTGTCATCTCAAGATGTCCACTCCATGGCCAACTCCGAGTGTTACATTACAATAACAATCGATGCTCACCACAAATATAAACCTTATTTACATAACAATAGGAGCTACTGACTTCAGCCAACGCAGGCTTCCACGAGGTAGCTGTTGGAGTTACGTTAATTCAATTATGTTGTGATTTCTAATCTTAATAAGTTGATTGTTGACTTTAGACTTTGGAAAGGTTCTACGAAGTCACGGTTTATATTTAAAGAAATATTTGATTTGAAGTACACAAGTACTTATTACTAGGTATGTACTTTAAAAAAATAAGTTACATTCACGTACCATTTGGAACTTGGTACTAATTCACTAAAAAGTACTAAAAAGAAAATGTTTTAATGAAATAGTTATAGGCGGACCTAATGAAAAAAACCAATTAAAATAGATTATTTATTATCAGCAGGAAGTCTGTAATCCAATGTATCACATAAGAAAAGGTATTTATCTTCTCTGTAACTGTCGTAAACTCTATGATATCACGCTCTTTATTATTTTATTGCTTTACTTATCTAAACTATTCGGTTTTACAAAATAGATGTGTTAAAGATCACCATTTAATTATAAAGCTTTTTATTTTTGAACTTTTTATATTTATTAGCCACATGAACAGATCACTCGTACTCTAATTTATGAAATTAATGTACCTGCTATCCAATTTGCAAGTGCCAAAGTTATTATAAAACCTGTATTCATATCATTATTGTATTATAATCGAGACACGGTTTGCATAAGATATGAGTGACATGAAATCATAATAGAAAAGTCACGTAGGCACTAAAGTAAAATGAGTAGGCCGATATAAAATGCGTAAATGATTACGTTGTGTAAATGTCTTCAATTGAAAGTAACTGGAGTAATTGTACTGTTAAAATAAAATTGCTGAATGTAACATACATGTACTGAGAAGTATAAAGTGAATAATGCGTATACTGTAATATACCCAGATTGATATAAATAAATAATTATCAATAGGGCATCATGCACATACATAACAGAGACATAGATTGTATTATAACTATAATACTGAAATAAAAATATAGAAATATGTACATAAAAATAGGTACTAAAATAAAAAAAACAGTAAGTATAGTGTTTACAAATCTCATTTTACATTTTATTGTTAATAATACCTCCTGCCATTTTTCTAGGTACATACAAGGTACATACCTATTATCTTGTAGAAGACATTGAATAAGTCACGTAGGCTCTTACGTCAAATTAGGATAAAAGAGAGATAAGGATCAAATATTTTTAAAAGTAAAACGCAAATGCCATTGCGTGGTCTTCGCGTGGACGTGAGACTCATACCTACTTCCATTTCGGTACCAAACTAGGCACCGTCCACAAATACAGCCCAAAATCGAGATCTGAGAAATTCCTGTGACATTTCTTCACTCGTAATCCAAACAGTTAGCAGGCAAGTGTGAAAAGCCTTCAGTAATTGCTCAGCTAGAGTCAATAAACTCGAAAGTCGAAACCTGAGTATGTCCTCGGACATGTGCCAAGAAAAATATTTTACGACGTACAACAGACCGTTACAAACATTAATTTCGTTTCTATTGGTGGCTATTAAGTTCTCAAATATACGAGAATTGGCAATTCAATCGCAACGGTAAAAATTATGAAGGGTTTGTTGGATTTACCGTTAAATTAAAGAAAACGCTGACGTGTGTCAGAATATCTTATGGAGCGATGACGAAGATGAATTGCGTAAATTAAAGCTAGCACTTCTACCACATATGCATTATGTAATGTACCTATGCGATACATTTATTGTATATATAGATTCTGCAAGAGCATATGTAGCAACAATGCCACAAATATCCGATTTCAGCCAGAGATCCTCTGCTGCAAGTTGATACAAGTAGACTAAATATCCAAAGCTAACATCGTAATTCTAAAAACTCTATTTTCGCCTAAAGCGTTTTAGCACGACACGTAGCACGGAGGCAGCTCACGACACTCTAAAAACTAAAGCAAACAAGAACCCACAGATTACGCAACTGTTACTATTGAAAAGCAAACACAAGCCACAGGTTTCATAGCAGTTAGTATAGAACTGCTAACGTTGTGGAACAGCTTATTGAAGAGTTAATATGTGAAGTCGAAGCTCGTAAGTCTCGCAGTCATTATTGCGTGTCATTAGGCGCTAACAGCTTCGGTAAACATCGAGTGAAACGTTACGAACGAGAACACTTTTGGATTTCACATATTTTCTCGGGAAGTGATACTAAGGAGAGCAAGTCGTGTTCAATATGTTACAACTAGAAGCGAAAAAACAATCATTGATGTAAAGTAAGACATCGTGACATTTGCTTATGATTATGATATGCCTCGAAGGTCCAGGTAAAACCAGCCGTTTTAGGGGCATGTGTAACAGTGAGATCTAAAGTATAGCATTTACGAACCCATGTAGAATGCAGGTGTTGCGTGTCATTGATATGCATATATACATACAGACAAGAATCAAGATCCCTTAGTATCAGATTTCAGCCGTAGAGAGCAAAATATCACAAACATTAGAATATAACGTCTTTGAATATTTATAATTAAACACCATGAATATGTAGTCTTTTAGCAGTCCTGCAAGGCAAGCACATAAACGAGTCTACAATTCCAGTCAGATTTACTGGACCAGGTTTTATAGCATCGGCTACATATAGAACTTGTGACACGTTTTGTTCGAATATAAATGTCCACATTAAACCGCTTTCTAAAACTCTTGTAGGGAACCTTGCCCGGATTAGGATCCAGGTGGGCACGTCGGTTGTTCAAGGGCTTTTGGACTTTATTGTCGAAGTTAAAGGGCCAAATTGCTGTGATATGTAAATGTTCTGGTAGGAAAACCACTAGGAAGGAGTCTTCATACTTTTGGTTTTTCCGGTCTTCATTTAGGCTTTACAGCACGAGTAACGAATGCAATCCAAAGGATTTATAGTTTGTGTACTTTTACATTTTGCTTATAAATGAAATATACACAGTTAAGTATATCGGGTTTCCAGTAAAAAGTCCGTTTTCTATGAGAACATAGATAAGCACATATATCTTTCTGCTTGTTTCCACAACTTAGTAGGTACATATTATTGAAATTCCACATTCGCGTGGGAATACTACCAGCTCGAACTTAATTGAGTCCCAACGGCGATAGAAAATGCACTTTTTGCTCCACGTACAGTTTGTTTACGGAGCTATGTTTACCAAACATGGCTGTTTCATTAGAATTGCCAATATTTTGCCTTTTGCGGCATATACGCTACACTGCGCTGCGACACTACCTATATTAGTTACCAAGTGGGCACATGAAGGAATTTACAATAAATATAC
Source organism: Macaria liturata (assembly GCA_964023185.1). Lineage (NCBI taxonomy): Eukaryota > Metazoa > Arthropoda > Insecta > Lepidoptera > Geometridae > Macaria > Macaria liturata. Next base: position 7,268,367 of record OZ026824.1, on the reverse strand, counting down.
TTATGGATGTATATATCTAGCTCCTTTCAAAGACAATGCCACTTTAGACACAGCATTTAATGGGAGGGCGAATTTTACCATTTAAATAAAAGCAAAAATGAGTGTTTTGCTTTTAATTAAATGTTATTGACATAGGTATTACAGCAACTCAAAGACGGATTTAGTGTTTTTTTTTTTTGTATGGAGGTCATATAGGGTCCCAAAAGTGACCCTTACCCGTAAGCATAAGCACAGAATACAGTTACTTTTTACCTCATAGAATGCAGGCAAAGCCATGTACATCGCCGAATCTCAAATACATTACGTTATGTGCTTAAATGTTGATACGTAGAACGAATATAACCTACCTACCTACCATATAATCACAGTTATCATATGAACATGCAAGGTACCATTTGGCCATTCAGTGCAAACACAGTTAACTATAACTAACCCCATTATAGCATGAACTCATTACAAGAAACAAGTGATTAAGATACCGTTATCTGCAAGATAACAGCACAGTTTGATATAGCGTCCACTCTAGTTTGGTATTTTGGTTTTACTTGAGTGTATAGGTACAACGAAAATTTAAGATACCGATCGATTTCCAAAGTGATTGAAAAATACAACTCATTATGAGAATTTCAAACAAAATTATAGTTAAGATCACCAAAAATCAAGACACCTAGAAATACAAAACTCAAAAAGATCAACATTTGTGGAGATTTTTCGAACTTTAAAAGAAAAATCTGATAATGGTACCTATACCAAAACTATTTATGGGGTTTTACGTTGATAAAACATACATTTTGTTTTCCTTACATAAACTTAGCGTGTATGTACAGCTAGATATATAAGTACTATATATCTGGACTGTTTAGCTGACCAAACCTGTGAATAGCTGACCAATTGATTTACCTTACAAAATCAGTTTATGTTTATTACCAAGTGTCAAGTTGTGGCGGTCTATACCAAGCCGAACTCCAAAGTGTTGGTAAATTAGCGACTTGTCACTGTACATTTTGTATCGAGGTTATCGCATGTTTGTCTTGTTCGGTTACTTTGGCGGTGTTTGCAACATTATGTTTCAATTTAATACAACTCGGGTCGTACCAACTCATGCACAATACTTAAATGTACAATTGTACTTTATTACTTATTTAAATATCAATGGCGGATCGAGAGGCGATCTCATCCCATAAATTTAAAATACACCTAAGAGGAACAACCACTTATTTTAATACTTATTAATTTAAATAAGGCTGCAGTTTAGGTTACACTGAGAACGACAGAAGTTAAACGTTAGTAAGCTATTGTTAGTGATAGGGATATAACGTACTGCAATTCTTCGTAACAATTCCACTTTATGTTGTGTTCAGAGAACCAGCGGTAATTTTACACTTGGCCGCGTTTGCATTTGCAACTGTAACTCTACCTAGAGACGAGATAACCCAGATTTTATTATGCCTCTATCAGCTTTATGTTTCTATGTACCTACGAATTCCTATTAAATAGAGTCGTTTAGCTTCATCAGTATAAAACATTTCGTTACATTAAACATGAAGTACTAAGCAAATAGTCTAAAAATATTTAAAATAACTATGTATCAGATATTTAAGAAGACATAATAAGTATTGCGTAACTTTAACGTTTCTCGTATTTTAATCAAAATTGGCTCAGTGGGATATTTACAGAACCGGTCCCAGGTTTAATAAAGAGATCCGACGAATACTTCAAGCTGAGTGCCCGCATACTCAAAAGCATTTTTAAAGAATATTTTTACTACACGAGTATCTTATTACTTTAAAATAATGGACTACCCTTCAAAACAAGCATTAAGCACATATTCAATGTGTTGATAGCATGCATTCAATATGCATAGATGCTTAACTAGATGCTTGACTTTAAAGTAAAATCAATGATAAGTAAATAATACATCAGATAAACGAACTTCCGGGTCCAATTGTAATGTAGTTTAAGTATGTAGTTTATTTATCCCTACCAGCACGGAAACAAACTGATTGAAATTAATTTAGAGACATCCGGTCCTAATTTCCGAAAACAGACCCTCGCGTTAGGTCTGAGCATAAAATTGAAACCCCCTGCTTGAAATATAAACAATAATCTAAAGAATAATATAATAATAAATTGTTTATTGTGCATAAAATACAGTGTTGTACAGCTATGAGTAATAAAAACTTACAAAAATTACATCGGTGTCATACGTTGATAAGGTTTACTGAGTCTTGTACAAGGTACCTCAAGGGTCCTGAATTGCAAGACTACAGTACCTACCTAAGTACCTCCCGCCGCAGCAGGCTTCTTTGCCTATATTTACCTACACTGATTTTACGTTTTAAAACATAATTATAAATAAAATAAATAAAAAGCCTTTATTCGCCTGGTATTTAGTATGTTTACACAATTTTAATAATTAAAAATAATTGATTAACTAGGCCCATTATTTATTAACTACCCAAATACGGGTATAGGCCTCCTCCTCGTGTACTTTCCTAAAAATAAATAACAAGATTACAAAAATATGTATTGCTATTTGGTCAGTGATACCAGCATTGAGTTAACAAATCCGTAGAATGTACATAGATTATCTGATTTACTGACCGTCAGTGTAAATTTTAAAAACTACTAAAAGCTTAAAATCTAGGATAAATTTTAAAATAAACTTGTACAATTGAATTTATTTGATAAAGCCAGAGAGAAGCTTAACCCAGGTAAAGTAGGTCCGCAGAGCTACAGTAGCAGGAAGGGGTCCCAAAAAAACCTTGTAACAAACGGTAGCCAAAAAAAGGGATAACACTCGAAAGCGCAGGTAGCGATTCTAATTTCCTAACACTTGATTATAATTGTTCAGTTGTGCGTTCAAATGAAACACATTAGACGCGTTTTTGAAAGATTTGAAAGAAAGATCCGAAGATTGTCAAATTTCAAAAGAGCCATGGTAATGTACTCGTACCAAAATAATTGCGTTCAATACGTGGATATTTTATCGAGATTAGTTTTACGAGTATGAAACTTTATATCGAAAAAGAATTGCTTTTACATCTAAAAAATAAATTGATAAATTAGCGACCGGTTTTGGGCATAGAAAATAAAATATCGCGTTTCTATCTCCCACTAATAATAAAACCCCAACAAAAAGCAAAGCTAAAAGTAAGATGTCAAACGTTCTGGGAACAACGAATAGTCACTAGACATCATAAATCACTGAAAGGTTCGTTTTGAAAGACAAATTTGAGACATGTGGTGTGCAGCTGCAAGGGTCTAACATCGTCTTGTGATTTTTTTTTTGTAACCCAAATATCAAAATTTTAAGTATAAGAGAATAATTTTGGAGGCGTGACTAAAACCAAAACAGCGTGCAAATACGAACGTAATAAGAATCGGCAGCTCGACCATGCGATCATAAAACACAGGAACCGATTGCCATTTCATACAACGACACCTCATAAATATAATTTATTTTTCCTCAATGATTAAACAAGTATGCGATAGCCACAAATAAACGTCTTTACAGAGCGTGGAACGCCTCAACCGTCAACCCATATCATTTTAATGACACTATCAAATCATTATTAAGCCTGAGTAAACATATCACAGAGGAAAGCACTGCATCTGTTAGCGTGTAATTTACTAGATAACGCGCGTCATGTAACGTAATATCCTTGAACACTTCTCATTCACAGCTAATTGTTAAGTAAATATAGATTAGGAGTTAGAGGCATCTGCAGTACGTTTCTGTAGGTACAAAATGTATTTAGATAGCTACAACGTGTCTGTAGATAGATAGACACAGGTTATTTTATCTTATACCTATAACGAGTAGCCGACTTGTGAATATTCCATCACAACTGTCATCCTTCGTCCACACAGTCCAGACTACAATAACTCCAATTTAACATAATTTTCCGCTCAAGATCTCGTTCCGCGAAGTCGCAAATGTTTCGGCCATTAAACGAAATAACTTTTTGAGGTCGAGAACTGCTGATGCCCGGTTATGGTCGGCATTGTTTTTAGAATGGGCTCTCTCGTTGGTTGGTTTAAAACTGCTGTGTTAATGGTCTTGAATTTTCATATTACCATTCCAAAAATACTTACCTGCAAAATCGGTCTGTCCTCAAAATATCTAACTCGGTAAGTTTTCGAAAATAGATCTGTTTGCAAACAGTTTTGGTAATCCTGATGTTTGCCTTACCTGCAAAATCGGTCTGTCCTCAAAATATCTAACTCGGTAAGTTTTCGAAAATAGATCTGTTTGCAAACAGTTTTGGTAATCCTGATTTGCCTTAATGGCATTCAAACTGCTGACGAACATTTACCATTAAAAAAGGAGTAAGACAAGGCAAACAACATCAATATGGACAGCGCGGTGCGATAAATCAATCAAACCCGGCGTGCGTAGCTTTACGGCCGAAACGTGCGTCCTTCGCACTGGATAGACTTACAGCATTCTGGACTCGGCTTAGAAAACTTGATGAATACATCAAAATGTTTTGGTATACGTGAGTACATTCATAGGTAAATGGTATTAGAACTCTATTAATTGAGTGGTGTCACTAATTTCTTTTTGGAATATTTGGTATACCAGTGTCTGCCTTTACCTACTAACATCCTTAGTAAAGTTAGTCATTAGCTTAGGATTAATGGTATGTCAATTGCATGTATTTGTGTAACTATGCATTATACTTTTGTAGGTAGTGTGTACTTACTCTACTTTTTGTGTGCCTGTTATACATATAAATAAATCAATTTTATCAGATAGACAATCTCTCGGTTATTACCATTTGAAAGTCATGAAGAGTGTTATTTTCGACTTCAGCATCAGATCATTCTGTTAATCTGCATTCTGTAGGGACAGATTTATTCTTCCGTTCATTCCTCGAGCAGACAGACTCATCCGCCTGTTGTTTATTGATACACATATTTACGTCAGCCGTTAATAGGCCATCTCATTAGTTCAGTTCACGTCTGCAATACAGCTAAGGTCACGGGAGAGGCAGTGCTGGATATAGCTGTAGCTAGTATGTAAAGCCTTGCTGAGGATGTTGCCAATTTTTAAGGCATAATATTTGAAGAGGTAAAGAATGGCACGCTTATTAAACTTAAAGATACCTACTTATTCATACTAATACTGATTTTATTAAATTCAGGATTAAATGCAGAGTTTGATGCGAAGTCGAAGATAGAGACACTGTATGAGAGACTGTATTTTTTCAAATAACTACCTTTAATGTTTGTTTTTTTTTTTCGATATGTAAATTGCTATCTCATTTAACAATTTTATCAGAATAAATATATATTTTTATATAAGTTTTGCACAAGATCGACGTTAATTAGGTAGGGCATACATTTACTTGCACCTAGCACCTAGCTTTGTGGTTTAGTTTAGTAGATGATGATGGACTAATATTAAAATTTAAAAGGGACTGTTGGAGCAGCCAGTAGCGGCAGTACAAAAAGGAGTGGTAGTAACGGGCAACATTGCCTATGACTTAAGTATGGGCTGCATCAATAGAGCCATTTCTATGTCAGGGCACGAGTATGCAAATGTCTACTAGCAGTGAATTAACATTTGCGTCCCTTGTTATTGGCGCATCACGAGAACTCCATTATTCTTCATGAGGCCTCGTGACGCTGTTTACAAGTCTTTTATCCCTTCGGGCTGGCCTTTGATATTCAATCTATGATGATCAGTGTCGGCAATGTTTGCGTTTGACTGCAGTCCGAAGTTATGCATATTTGCGTAGTTAAGAATATATAATACACATGTACCTAGACGATATCTAGAAGGGCTTGTAACTCTATCTGCTACATTTTGTACTCATTGAATAGACTATTTTGCCAAACGTACCAACTTAGTTAGTTAACATAATTTATTGATGATAGGTTTTGATACTTAACTAAGTATAATGAAATAATGTTCGGTGACTAAGTAGAAAAATTGTCTCTGGGAATCGACTATATTAATGTTGAAATACCCAGAAGGGTATTTTAACATTAATATAGTCGGTCTGACAGTGCGATGAAATATAGGTATATGTATATAGTACCAACCACCGAAAAAATAGTTAATTGCTGACCAATAACCAGGAAATTTAGCTGACCGAATAGTTATTGGGACTTTTTAAATACCTACTATCTTTTGCATATTTTTTGCAATGTAAGCATATAAACTTCAAAGTTATACATCTGTACATTTATTAACACTGCTATAGTATAGTAAATTGAAATAACACGGACACCATAAAAATATAAAGATAAAAATGCACTTACAGATCTTGGGTCGGCGTTCTCGGAGTCACATGGCTCGCGTACGAGAAACTTTAGAACTCCTGTTTTAGTCAACTCTAAAATCTTCACAGAAAATATCACTGTAAGCCAACGTCACTGTAAAACTTCACTGCAGTGCATAATTCGCGTCCAGTTTCATTTAAGTTTGTTTTTTTATTCGGATTTTGTTGTTACGGAGCGGGAGAGAGACTCGAGCGTGCGTGTGCGTCGAGCGCGGGTAGCCGATTGAATTGAATTGAAATGTTTTGTTTGTTGCTTGGCTACGGATACGACCCGCCCGTGCCCGCCACAGAATGACAGCTTCATAATCCCCCCTTCCCTTCACAGAATACACAAGAGTTCTCATCCCGGTACACGGGAACGAAATAGACTTGTTGCATTTTTATTTTATTTTATTGTTCTTTGTACCGGTCTGGCCGAACTGTCTTCGCGTCCACTGGATTTGTTGGATGATGATTAATGATTGCTTACACAAAAATTATATGGTACGCGATGTTTGAAGTTTGAATAGACTGGGTAGAGTACCTACTTACTTCTTCTTAGATTAGATACTTTCTATAATTATAAGGTAAAACAACATGTAGGTAAAGATGAATAGTTATCATACAAATTAATGAACACATACTATTATGAAAATAAACCCAAACTATGCTATGGGTCAGAAAAAATTTGTACTGGGTACATAAATTTATTTTTCTTTATTTTCTTTCTATTGTAGACCAAGTATTATTTCATTACAACCACACCATCTAACGGTTGCCTGGAAGAGTTTGCCATTAGCTGTAAGGGCGCCTCTTTTTTGGCTTAGACATTTTATGTTTTTTTGTCTTGCGCCGGTCCTAATTACCTACTTACATTTTATAGGTATTACCTATACACTTCTTGTATAGCTTATGCATCTTAACTTTCTTATTTCCCATAATTTATTTCCGTGACTGGCTACAAAGGTTGAAGGTTTATAAAGACATGGGCCTCCTTTACAAGAATAACGAGTTCCGAGGAAAGTGATTAAGACCTTTAAATATTTTTTGCTCGCTCGGCCAGACTCGTATTGCGTGCGAGTGACTACAAAAAATCCTTCGAATCTGCGTTGATTGAGTTGTAGAGAATCCAGTTCCAGGTGTGGTTAATAAATAATTTTGGCTATAATGAGTACCTACGCTCTTTGTTTATAGATTCATAAAATTTTGTAACTTCTTGGTTGGTACACTGACATAAGTAGCCACGACTTTTTTTATTAGTAGTTTTTAGTTACAAAATCCTAAACTACCCCAGTATCTGAAAGAAACCTATGAGTTCTAGCCGTAAAAAATGCAGGGTTATGCTTATGATTAGAATAACATCACTTTAGATAAATAATAATATCCAATTGAAATTAAATAAGATTTTGTATAGATTCTTCCTATAATTCCAGACAGACGGAGCGTGGATAAATTTTGTTACTCCTACCTACACTTTAAGCAGTAGGTATACTTTTAAATTAAAACCCTAGTTATATAGTTAAATAAATTAAAAATCTTAAGAACCCACATAAGTATAAAACGAATAAAATTGATAGTTCGAAATTAGCGGTAATGTAATTCAGTTAAATTCCCTCCAAAAAAATGTTTTATTGTCATTGTCAATCAGAACTATCTGTCAAATGTCAGTGTCAACAACAAATGGAATGGATGGAACAAAAAAAATGTGACAGCGCGAGCGCTTGCGGCCGCGACCCGCGTATGTATGTTTTTGATATTTAATTTATTAAACCGATAGACAAGACAAGAAAATAGCGGTCGAAATGGCGCTTTGTCCTATGAAATATTTACTAAAGGATTTACTAAACAAAGATCCTCCCATAGACGTGTGGCTCCAAGGAACCATTGAGCAAGTTATTGGTTCTGAGATTTTGATTATTCACGATAACACAGGAAGAGCCAAAGTAACTAAATGTGAAACAGCCGACGGTATCATTGACAAAAGTTCGTTAAAAAAAGGTACCTAATATTGTTTTTAAATCTAGCTTTGCTTTTGTTAACCGAATTGCTTCTCTTGCTTATATTTGAAGTAGAAATGATAAAACAGTTGCCTCCTAATCTAGAATCCCATTTATTTATGAATCAAATAATGTAACATACGTTTTTTATAGTAGGTATGGTAACATAAAGTGATAGATTGAATCAGGGTAATTATGAGCTTTCTTTTCAGGAAACTACTGTTGTGTGATTGGTACAGCTATCAGGACAAAGGGACTACCTGAGATCCAAGCTAGCAAGATTGTAGACCTTACATCTCAACCTTCAATGAAAAACTACTGGGACACAGAAGTCAAAGAAGCGGCCCTTTTGTTTGAAGGCAAACACATACCTACAGTTAAATAAAACAAATTGTTATAAAAACTGGTGTTTATTCCTCCACCATTGTAAAAATAACAGAATTTACTTAAACTAGTGGAATCAACAAGAGTATACATAAATACAAAGAGAAAACATTGTGATCGAACAGTCTGTTAAAATTGTATCACAGTATATCAAAACATTAAGCTTTTTATACCATAAGATTACAATAAAATGGTTTTAATTTCATAACACATGTCTCTCTTAAAATAAAATTTTACATACATAATTGTGTAACAAAGTATATAATATGATAGATATTTCATCCACCCCTGTAATGAAAGGCTCAACTTCGACAATTCCTTATAAATAATTTAAAGCTTAGATTCGGACTTGAGCAGAGGTCCAAGTTTTTGAGCAAGCATGATGTTTCCGGCGATCTTGAGTTTGCCCTTGAGGTATGCTACTTGAGGGCTGAGGGTTCCTGCGGCGATGTCCACCAGGTCACCATCGGAGACGGTCATGGTGGTGTCAGCCTTGCCAGACTTGGGGGGGCCGTCGTGCACTACAGGGGTCTTCAGGTCCAAAGCTGGAGACAAATTGGTTTATGGTTAATAACGGATACTAGCCACTGATGGCGGTGTTATAGCTGAAAGCGAACCCTTCATATCAAAAGGAGAACTACAACGATTACAGAAGAAAAACTTTTGCTGTTCCCTTCATTAAGAGAGTGTATACTTTCTGTATGGTAAAGGTTTTGGAAGTCCTAAATGTAACAAAACATTTCGACATGCAATTCAGCTAACTTAAAAACATCTTTACAAGGAATTTTGAATACAAACTATTTTAAAAACAACACACATAATTCGTAAGGTAAAAACATCCAAGATGAAATTTAACTCTACACTAAATTTAATTCCAGTCAGTTCTTTACGCGAATTGCAGGAAATAACAAATACACACACAAACGTTCACCTTCACAACATTAGTAGTATTAATACTCACTCCATTGCTTCACAGTCTTGCCATTATCGGTGATGTTGTACTGGAACACTCCACCGACACTCTTGGCCATGGCCTGGTTCTTGGCCACCTCCTCTTGGATCTTGGCGAAGAGTGCGTCACTCTTGAGAGCGCCGCCGGAGGAGGCGGCGGGCGCGGCCGCGGCTGCTGCCGGACTGCCCGATACTACGGTCTTCAGGTCCACGTAGGCACCTGGGAGATAAAATACAGAGATATAAGTTATAATTTTTGTGAGTATTCATTGATGATTAACATTTATTTCTATCAGGTAAATGTTTGCTTTATGTTCAGATCATTAGATAAATGTTGTAGTAGTAGTATGTATGTTAAGAGTGAAATAGGCATGTAGGTACATATTGGAATGATCACTCTCCATTAGGCGAATTATGGCCATGTTTTCTACTTGTTTATGGACTTTCAGTCAATTCTATGTTGTACTGAATATTGTCGCTACAATTAGTTATTAAGTCAAAGACTTTAAGCTGTTGTTAATTTGAAGTTATAAAGCCGCTCATAAAGAACAGAAACTTCACATTGACAAAAAAAGAAAAGGCGGGTATCATGTCGTATAAGGTCATTAATTGGCAGAAGATCGGGAAGGATGGCGCACACATCCGAAGACAAGGGCCTTGCCCTTAAATTTGTGATGATGACACACTATAAAGGGCATTATTATTATTGGTATTACATACCAGCGATAACGACAGTATTGGTCTCCTTGATCTTGGTCTGGAAGTGCACCCGCTTGCCCTCCAGCCACATCTCGGTGGCGAGGGTCTGTCCGGGCAGCACGGGCTTGGCGAAACGTGCCTTGATAGACTTCACGTTGGACGAGTCGTTGCCACCGTATCTGGAAATAAGTTACTATAATGTTTAAAAAAAAAATTGTGATACTATAGGTAGGTAGCACATATTGGTGTACTTAGCTAGTATTTTTATTGCCTCATATTTACACAACACACACAATAAAAAATAACACACAAAATGACAATAGGAAATGAATACTGTATGAACATATTTAATTATACATAATATATTACGTTCTATATATTGTTAAAGTACTATATAAAATCGCCGAGATAAACACGCTTAGCAGGGCCTTTATCTTTGTCAATATGAACTTTGTGAAAGCTTTATAAAGAAAATACATATAAATTATTATATGTATTTTCATTAGTGCATTAGCACTCACTTGGCCAGAACATGTCTGGTGGAGAAGCCGAGGGAGGCGAGCCCGTGCAAGATTGGCTTGGGGTGTCCGCTCACACTCGCCACGCTGGGGTCGATGTGCAGCGGGTTCAGGTCGCCAGACAGTCTGCAAGTACCACAAATACATACATTATTATTACTATTCTAATTCAGACACTATCAAATGAGAATTAATGTACTAAGAAGTATCGGAGTATATGATACTTAATAATCTAGCTTATAATCCTATTCTTTGTAACAAGAGACGTTCCGTTTTGTTACAAAACGTGGTTTAAATGTTAGTCTAGGACTTTAAAAATAAAAAGTCGGTTCTTGTTGTTTAAACATCACATACAAACATTCAAATGTCAACTTCAAATTCGGTCGTTGATTTATCGTTGGTAACATTTTGACAGTTTGATTATTCTGATAGTAGGCAGACAAATTTCGAACAACAAAAACGAACTGCTTATTTTTAAAGTTCTGGACTAATAGTTAAACCACGTTTTGTAATAAGGCCCTATAGGTTTGCACACACAGGTATCTTGTTTCTTACAACATTAGCCAAGTGCCAATTGGACTACCATAAGTGTAATTTAACCAAACTAAATTAATAAATATTCCAAGACATTGCACAAGCATTGCACACAGCGCCATCAATTCAACTCAATTTTTACTTAGATCTATTCCTGGTCACGGCACCTAATTTTAACGCAGCGACACCGAGGTGAAAGATGGTGTATAGTGTATACCTATATTGGTATAGAACTGGTTTTACGAGCTAGCAGAACACACAGTTACCTGTATAGAGCAGCCTGGTCCTCAGCGGTGCGTTGTTCGACGACCGCGTCGGGGTTGCGTTTGGGCGCGGCCTCCACTCCCACGGCCGCCGAGCTGTTGCGGGGGCCTCCGAACCCGCCCTGGCCCAGCACGAAGATATGCTGCTGGGTGCGAGCGATCAGCTGCTTGTTCTGGAAAATCTCGCCTGAGAAACGAGAAAAAAAGGATTAGAATTAAGTACGTTTGAGATTAACTTAAAAAAAAAACTAAAATAATCACGACTGGGAAGATTTGAACCTGCGTATTTCTGATTACCATCCAGAACGCCTTAACCGTTAGGCTACGGTCTACTAACTGTCAGGCGTGAAAATCCACACTCATTTCCAAAAAACATTTGAGATTCGCCAACAGACTTTTTGAAATCAAATTGTCCTAAGTGTACTCTATCTAAATTAGTATTGCTTTATGATTATTGTACCAGGACAAATAGACGGGACCTACAATTAACGTGTCATCTGACGGAAGAGACGATCATTAGCATAAGACAGAACATTGAAACAATTTGTGGCCAACTCTGGCGTCAAAAGTTTTCAACCCGCCCTAGGCGTCTCTAACAATATGTTATTAAATCATTGATATTTCTTTATAAGTAAGGCGGTAAAACGCGTTGAATTATAGCGCACTGATATGTTATAATATAAATATTGCAGTGCTGTAAGTAGGTACCTATAACACGTGAAAAGGTATGGTTAGGATAGTAAGTATTTACAGACATTTATGATAAAACATTTTATCATTATAAAATTTGATAAAAAATATACAAATACACCGCAATATCAGATTATATAATGATTTATAGGGACTTATATGTTTATTATCTAGTAGGCTGTTTTTACCTTAAAGCTTGTTTTTCTATTACATTAATAATATTATTATCCTATACTAAATCTATATCCGTTAACTATCAAAGTGCTTTATAAGTTGCTGAATCATGCAAATTTGATTGTGTGTGTGGCATTCTTCAGGCAGGCAGACACAGGTTCGACCTAGTGCAGAGCGCGGCGTGTTTGTTCCGCACGATTGCAAGTTCATTTCATCTGTTACCAGGCGTCAGCTAATCCTATATATTTTATTGACTAGTATGTAAGCTTGGATTGTATCCTTTCATTTAACTTAAGGAAGAGCCTGCACTTCACAACACAGGTTATCCTAGTGTGGAGTGCAGTGAACATGTAATAGTTCATAAGTTATATAAATAAATAATTTGAATTTGAATTCTTGTATATAGATAAGTATGTAACCCTGACGCCCTAAACGTATACCATTGACATACACATTTTGGACCTTAGATTTTGTGGTGATTAGGAGGTCTTATTCTTAATAATTAATTTCTCATAAAGTACTAAATAAGTAAAACTTACTGTTCACAATAGCGACGGCGCTGGATCCCTTGTCGAGCACGTCGACAACATACGTGCGCGTCGTGAACGTGCCTTCATTGCCGGGGAAATCGCCCACGAACTCGATGTACTGCTCGCCGTGCAGGATCTGCAATATCAGGCAAAATGTTATAATACCAATAATTGAATTTTGAAATGAGGGTCGTATTCCTCATTATTGCGAGCCGTGACCCTCAACTCAACATATATATTTTATGCCATGTTTTTCTATAACTCTAGATTCATATATTCAGGAGACAGCGGTTCCAGTGTCTGCCTTTCATAGACGCTCCCTGGTTCAAACTCCTACAACAATGATATGTATTTTCAAGTTAAGTGTGGATTTGCGGTGAAGAAAAACATCGTGAGAAAAGCGACGTGTTTGAGGACCACAATATCCAAGGACATGTGTCTTCCGTGGAAGGAAGAGGGCGCCCACCACGATGTCTGCCCGAGAGAACTCCCCTAACGAAATAATTCTGCGGGGGAGTCATGACCCTCAGTTATGAGGAAATATGACTTAAGAGAAAGATTCATACAACTTTTCTTATAGTTAAACAAAGCAAATCAAACTATACGAATATAACGCCACGTTAGAACCGAGTTCTATTATTAAGTTTATCAGTACAAGTGTAGCGAGGTCAAAGATCTCCCTTTGTTATAGCTTCTACAGCGAGGAATACATTCGCATATTCATGTTATTCAATCTATTGTATATTTTGGAAAATAATTACGTGAGTCAAGTATTTACTAAAAGAAAAATATACATAAAATGTAAATGTGTATAACTTATTAAACCCTACATATGCATATCACAGGTGTGATAAGAATAATTTTACATCTTGAACCATCATTTGTTAATATTTATAGAATATTAAAAAATAATAGTGTGAACGTAAGTAGGTCTTTACTTTACTATAGATGTTTTGGCTCTATATGTCTCTATGAAGTTTATATGAATATAAACTTCATGAGCCGTTGTTTACGTTGTACTTATGTATATTCTCAATAAATGATGCTCAGAACGTGATCTAAAATGACCTCCTCTACTAAATCTGAGTAGTAACATAGTTTGCACACCCCCAGAATTTCTGCCGGCTTAAAAAAATTGCTTCTTTTGCAGGCTTGAATAGTCTCGATGTACGTTTATCTACAGATTTCTCGGAAACTAAATTACATCGATAAGTTTTGCTCTTATAATAAAACCCTTCAAAGGCATATGAATATCCAAACCATGCATTCTCACATCTATGGTGGGTACCTACATAAATGAGCCCTGACAGAAGTATATCTATTTCCAAAAAGTACAGACACTAACGCAGGCTTAAAGATTAAAACAAATAACACCTATGGGCCTTATTACAAAACGTGGTTTAACTATTAGTCCAGAACTTTGAAAATATGCACACCGTTTTTGCTGTTCGAAATTTGTCTGTCTACCGTCATAATAATCAAACTGTCAAAATGTAACCAATGATAAAGCTCAAGACTTCATACTTCCGTTACCGTAAATCTGCTGGTCTCCGGTCACTGAAATCAATGTTTGGCTCTCTTGAGACGTGACTTTGGCGAAATTGCGGCAATAACGCAGAGGCCAAAGAAAAAAAATAAGAAAAATCAACGTCCCAATTTGAAGTTGACATTTAATTGTTTGTATGTGATATTTGAACGACAAGAACTGACTTAATATTTTCGAAGTCCTGGACTAATATTTAAACCGCTTTTTGTGATAAGACAGAATTTGTTAATGTACGTACGTTGGTGAAGTCAGCATGCTTGCCGGGCGGCATGCTCTGCTGCACGACGGGCGCCTCCATGCACATGCCGGCCAGGATGAAGTAGGAGGGCAGCGCAGAGAAGCTCTCGTGGCTCTCGTACAGGAATTTCAGGTCGGACTCGTTCACTACTGACGCTCCGACTAGGGAAATGGTTGGTGTTGGTTAACATATGGAATCAGTACACATCTTTGCAAAGTGTTCATCTGATATTGGTTAGTCACTTTGTAGCTGAGAATAGACGATCAAAATTGAGAATTTGGCTAGAAGGAAACACAATAGTCAAAGTGGTTCTAACTAATGGTAGGTAGGAAATATAATTGATAATTGGGATGCAATGGTATAATGTGTATGTTCTAATTTAACGCAGATTAAAACTTTATTGAAATAATAATAATAATTTCACGCCTTTACGGATCGAAATTGATTAGGTCTACTCATTTCAAAAAGAAGGTATTATTTTGTGCGACAGTATTCTAAGATGGCCATAGGATATTGTACTTACTTCCAAGGGCATAGAGTACTAGATCCTTTGAATCGTAAGAGTAGGTGGTCCAGTAAGATTCATTTTTGGCGTCCAGTTTACTGCGCTCTTCGAATTCCTGTGAAAAAAATATAGTTAATTTTTGCGGCTTTCTATTAATGCAATTTTTACATTCCTGATTTTGAGAAAAAGATAGATATTTTTTTTGCACTGAACATTGCAGACAGACATTTAACCACAAGGTCACCTGAGCGGTACCCACTAGAGTAAACTGTGGTCTAAGGTGGAGCAAGCCGACCTGTAACTAGAATGGAAGTGGCTTTGAAACATATTGTGTGATGTATGTGTGTGACTTTGTAAAATTTTTAGTTATTTAAAACTTCAATTTATTGAGATAAAATGTATTAAATTCAATTTGACGAGATATTGTTATTTGTGTAGCATATTCTATGATTATGTTTAAATATTAGATATATGTATTATGTGTGTGTTGCATCTTTACAATATCAATAAAGATTCTTTATCTTGATCTTTCATGTGCTTAGCAACAGTAAATGATATTTATCTCAGAAATTGTAGCACGACATAAAATATAATACATATAAATTGAATACATTAATCTAGTTATAAGTTATGTTAAGTACCAGTGTTTTGTCAAATAAGTATATCTAATAGCTCTATAAGGTTAACTATAAGATTGCCAGACTTACCTGTAGCTTATCGACCAGGTCGATGGTAACCTCGGCGATCTTGTCGAGGTGTGTGGCGTTCTTCATGTCCACCACCTTGGACCAGCTCTCCTGCACTGACTCGATGGTCACCGGGTCTGACGGCTTCTTCCTGTAAAACGTATCAAAGTTTCAAATATGCTCAACAAATCAATAGGTAATCAATGGGTTTCGCGCTAGATCGTAGGCTACAACGATGTCTAACATCAATTGAGTTGTAATAAACAAAACCCATTGTAAGAAAATGTTATATGTGTGTACAAAGTTGGAGATTTTAAGCCTAGACAAAGTTATATCTTGCGGTCGTCGCATCGAATGAGATCCGATGCAACATAAGAAAGTATTTTATTTTACTAAAAGCATACGATTTAAACAACATGTAAGATGTGTATGTACAATATGGATCGAGATATTATGTATAATATGATGCAAACTGTGCTTAGCTAAGGTATTTTTATGTATTTTTTTTATGACATTAATAAATATATTTATTTTTTATATGTCTACTTACTTCAAAGGAGCTCCGCTGCTCCTGACGAAGTGTGTCTTGGTGGCAAAGCCGAGGGTGGAGTCGATGACCAGACCAGTGTCGGAGAACGATTCGTGAGACATGTATGCCTAGAACCAAACGGAATCTCTGTAAAAACTTGAATGTAATTTGACGTTACTAAATAAATAAAAAATAGAAAAAAAAATAGCTTAGCTTAATAAAATTTTCCTTACCTATGAAAAGATACGTTGGTAATTTTAAAAGGTCGAATAATGAAGCAATATAGAAATCGCGCTAGTTGGTAGGCTTCAGCGTTGTTGTAGTCAAGGGCCAAGAGTTTATTCTTTCATTAAAAAAACAAAGATCAATAATGATTTTTGCATCAAAAAAAATAGGCTGTTTCAATAAAAATTTGTAAAGTGTCCGTTTGCAAGTTGCAACCAAACTTGGAATGCCAACTAACTAGATGGGGGATAATAGGCACAATAGATAAAAAAATGAGCTAACTCACCACAACGGGAGCAATGAGGTCGGGCTTCATCGCACTAAAGTGGTAAATGGTACACACAATAGATAAAAAAAAATGAGTCAACTCACCACAACGGGAGCAATGAGCTCTGGCTTCATGGCCTGGAACATCTCCGGGGGCAGGATGTCCTCCGTGAGGCGGGAGGCGGCGGTGGGCACGATGGTGTTCACCTTGATGTTGTACTTGTCGCCCTCCAGCGCCAGTGTGTTGGCCAGACCCACCAGGCCCAGCTTGGCGGCGCTGAGAGACAATAAATAAATAAATCTTCCGGGACATTGCACACAGCGCCATCTAGCCCCACACTAAGCAAACGCTTGTGTCGTGGGTACTAGATAACGGATAAAATACTTATATACTTTTATTTTGTAAATACATAATGTACTTACTATACATAGAAACGACCAGACTCATCATAAGCAATTATTGATTTTAAAATTACTTACAATAATACGATAATCAACAAAAACCCAGGATCTTTAGAATAAACCGGTACTTATTGGGTAAGCACGATCCATCTTACACTACAGCTAGATAATGCTTATCTAGCAAACTGTAGTCAAGTGCAAACCTGTTTTAGTTAAAAAAAATACAATCATAAAACGAAACGAAACAACTAAATGAACGAACGGGTTTGCATTTCAACAGTTTGCCTGATGGTAAGCAATACCTATGATGAAATGTACAGAATAAGATGTAATGTAATGTGGCCAGGGATGAAGCTTGGATGCTTTTAATTCTTTTTTTGCATGGTCACATTTTACTTTATATTAATACTAGCGTATGAATGTGACCTTGCCCGCGTTGTGACGGAATAATGATGCATATAAAGTGACAGAGCTAAATTTGCGAAATATCTACCTAAGTTTTTAAACATTTCTATGAAAGTTTTATTTCCATAGCTTATTCATTACAGAAGATAGGTCTAACGGGCTGAACGATAAAGGGCTGTTGATAATAATGATCCTACATTATTAATGTATCAACTCACCCGTAGTTGGCCTGTCCGAAGTTGCCAAAGATGCCAGCGTTGCTGGAGGTCATGATGATGCGGCCGAACTTCTGTTTCTTGAAAGTATCCCATGCGGCCTGAGTGGTTTTGAACGCGCCCTTCAGGTGGACGGCATGGATGAGGTCCCAGTCCTATGACACAACAGGTGACGTGTATAAGTCAGTTGTTTACGTTTTAGTGTTAATTTTGTTGATGGTCTATCCATATACATATTGTAATACTATAGCTTATTGCACTGACGCAGTGGCTTATTCAGCCCCAAGCCACTTTCAACTGCCCTTTTTTATACTTGTATTATTGTGGCTGAATAAGCGATGAAGACCGGTACCTATCATCATCTTACGTGTAGATGTTATAAAGCCAATGATGCGGTTAGTTCGTATCTATACAGTGAACCAGTAGCAAGGGGCTGGTCTGATCCCTGGACTAGATGATGTTTCTAATGTAATCCTAATTTTAGTTGTGTGTTTGTAAAAGAGAGCTAGTTCGATTATGCCTGCCAGAATAGTTAAAAGTAGCGCCTAATTTCACAGCGTTCATAAAGATGTTCAACTATTATATAGGTACCTATTACGTAAAGGAGGTTTCTAGAATTGTGTTAGAAATTCATCCATGTTATTCATTATCTTCAGAAAAAATAGACGAGACAAGGTCGATCGTAAATCGTAAAGTATGTTGAATTCATAAAAACTTAGATGCAAAACAGCTTTTACGTAGTTATAATTTTTTTTCTTATCGAATGATAGTGGCCAACTCTGGTGTCGAAGGTATTCAAACAGTCCTTAGGGGCTCTAACATGGCGTACGAGCTAACGCACGATATTTTCGATAGATGGCGCGTGTTTCGCCGCGAAACGCTCAAGGTCATTCGCTTCGTATCCCGCCTTAACGACTGCCTTACTAGCCTAGTAGTTTTCTAATTATTAATAAGTTGTTTAGATTTTCAATTCATATTTTTAGTGATTAAAGAAAGTACCCAGTGGCCCCCTGGATTGTTATCCGGTTTTATAATTAATTTATTATCTGTTAATTTTGATAAGATTTATTAATACTATAATTATGTAGATATTTGATGGTAAATACACAGTCGGATCGTATTGGTATTACGATTAGTTTAAGTTATCTATGTTCGATTATTTTTTACTTGTTTACGATTGCGCAATTTACTAAGTAGGTAACAAAAACAAAGTTACTTGACTCTAACACTGGTTAGTAATCAAATAACTATGTAACGAAGTGAAAAATCTTTTTCCGCCTAGCTACTAGCAATTTTCATTACCATGTTGGAAATTTCAAGCTGGTTTTACACAAAATATTACTGTAAAATGCTAATATGTATTTGATATTCTCATTCATTCTTTCTGTTGTGTTGTAGGTGTTTGTGGTATCCATAAATAAAATGTTTCATTCTATCACCAACAAACCTACATGAATCTAAATATATAATCAATACACAGCCCAAACTATTGGATGGATCGGGGTAAAATTTGGCATGCAGGTAGATGTTATGGGCATATAGGCACTTTTAAAGGGGTGAAATAGGAGATGCAGGCTTTACTTCTTATTGCGAGCGAAGCCGCGAACACCCACTAGTGTTAGCATATATGTATGTAGGTGCTAAGATGTTGTTTTATTTGTCTTCTCATTCACTCTCAAAACTTATCTTCTATACTTAAACAAACGCCTACAATATTATCAAATACTCTATTAGTTTAGTTTAAATACCTAGGTACTACTTTTGCCAAGTTCAAATACCTACCTGATCGGACATTTTCATGAAGCTCCTATCGCGCAGAATGCCGGCATTGTTGATAAGGATATCGACACGGCCGAAGTTATCGAGCGCTGTTTTTATGATTTTGTCCCCCTCGACGACAGAGTTGTAATCCGCGACTGCTTCGCCACCTAGAAAGATAAACTTGTTGAGGGAATTTGTCGGGTCTTTTAAGGGATTAATGAAGTAATTGGCGTGTACAATGTCAGTATTGCATTTATAATTGATGTATTGTAGGTTAGACTCTTCTCTCTTCTCTAGGGTAAGCACATCCATCTAAGACCATAGTTATTGCTTACTATCAGGCAAACTACGGTAAAGTGCAGATCTTGTTTAAAAAAACTGTACAGGATTACACACTTTCTTCTAACAGCTTTCATATAGCTATGTATGATGTTGTAATGAAATAATAATGTTCCTTGATTAGTTAATATCATTGAAAATGTTATTCAAGGGGAAAGGGTCTGAAAATGTGAGGTGAGCAATGCTTACAATCAGGTCTCAGGCTGGCTTAAGTAGTCAAATAAATATTAGCAACTTGCTTTGCAGGGTACAAATTCAGCATAACCATTATGTTATGTACTTGTTCCAAGGTCAGGCAAAGAATAATTTAGAAGAGATTTAAAAAGGGTATTCTCAAACACCTCTCTAAGCTGGCAAAGTGCTGCAGCACCTCTGGAGTTGCAAGTGTCCATAGGCGACGATGACTGCTTACCATCAGGCAGATCATCTGCCTTTTTGCCACTTTTATATAAAAAAAAAAATTGTAATACTTTCCAAGCATAATTATATTTATTGGTATAAACTCTGTGTTCAACTTTTGAATGGAAAATTATTTAATTATGCTTTTTAATGGGACTACCAACTATTCAATCTATTTGAGCATAGTAAAACGAAAGCCTATTTAATGTAAAAAAAAAAACAAAAAAAAAATATGCTGACAAACAAATACAGATATATGTAGTAATACATAAACTACATAATGAGTACTGTTGAAAGTCATTTCTCAAACTGATATCAATAAGGTTTAATTCATCAGTGTTATATATATTATATATACATAAAACCAATTCACTCTTTTCTAGAATATGTATATAGTAGGTGTCAAAACATTGAAGTTGTTATTTTTCTAAGCAACTAGTTGTTGTTATTTAACTAACTTATGATAGGACAAAAATGCAAGAAACTGTTTTATTGTATAGTTGTGTTAAACTCAAAAACATACCTGTACCTAAGTGCTACCAAAAAGTTCATTAACATGTTGAATGTGCAAAGGTCAAGCAAAGTTAGGTAATCAACAACTTATATATAAATCTTATTTCCATAGGAATAACAGTCAAAATGCATTGCTAGTGTTCTACAAAATAAAATGTTAATCATTATCAAGTTAACAAACTGAATTCTACATAAACAATACAATAAATTAAATTTTACCTAAGTAGGTACATGAATATTTGAAGTTTTTGGGAATGGCTACATAGATATCCACAAAATTTAGGTAAGGTTTGTTTGAGCCTTGAATATTCAAATTGACTTAAACAATAAGCCGAAGATAACAATTCATATCTACAACTGATAAAATTTAAGGTAATCCTTCATGCTTTAAGGCCATGGAAATTAGCAAAAAATACTTGACATGTGGCTCGTTACAACTTTGAATAACAGTGATTTTTATTTACTCAAAAGTCTCTGATATAATAACAAAAATACTCTAAAGTTGTACAACTTCTTCGATAGGTAGGTAACTCATTGTTTACAAGAAGATGAGATAATAATCTTCACTGTAATCTTGTTGATTTCATAACAAGCAACTAAAACTATGTATGTAAAAGCCAGAATATGTAAGTACTACAGTTAAATATCCTAGAACAAAATAATAGCAGTTACAGCATTACCTTTATCTTTAATTTCCTTTACAACTGCATCAGCGAAGTTAGACTTGCCAGCGCCGTCCCGGCCGCCTCCCAGGTCATTGACCACCACCTTAGCTCCCCTGGACCCCAGCAGGAGAGCGTAGGCCTTCCCGAGACCACCACCGGCGCCTGTCACCACAGCCACGCGACCGTCAAAACGTAGCTCAGCCATTCTCACCGGTAGTCAGTACTAGAATGAATTAAATTCACAAGAATTATAAAATCAACTGCGTCAACTAATTATCGTTCAGTCCGGGCGAAGTCCAAGCGTTGTAAACAAGATAAAAGACGATAACATGAAATCTTTGTCCGAGTACAATGACTCTTTCGAAAAACCATGGGTCACACAAGTAACTTTATGCCAAGACCTACTTACCCAAAAAATGTAAAAGCAGGACTCTTCTAATTTTTTGGCGATTTGAGATTTATTAAAGTTCAAAATCACTCAAATAAAATGGAAAATAGTAACTTGGAAACTTGTTTTCCCTTCTACCTTCAGGGCTCAGGCTTACCTGTCAAATCTGTTATCTTTTTCTTCCATTACCAATTTGGAATGAGCATCTCTTTCTCATGCTATTGCTTGCACCCCATAGAGACATTGGTGACAGATGACGGATGAGAAAAGTTAACACTTGCCAGTATATGAAAAATGATTCCGTAGGACTTTAGCCATACAACACAAATGTTCGGTACTCCTGACTAACTTATGAAATTTGTTACATTGCAAGACCACTGCTCATTTAAAAAAAATACTGTAACCGCCATATTTGTCAAATCTTTTCAAACTGAAATGGGTTTTGTTTATTTTGAGATCTTCTGATTATATTTTAATTCTTCAGATACTATCTCTCAGATATAATTTCTTGCGTAGCATGTAATACATGCAATTCAAGGAGCTTTTCTGTTTATTTGGTACTACCGATATAATCTTTCGCCATGGCTCTATTATACCGAGATCCAAATGTACCACTTACAACCAGCAGAAATGCAAGTAAAATTGTAACCAACGACCCCCTTGCAAGTAAGTTCATCAACTTATAAGTATTCTAATTACGTTTTAATCATAACTCAATTTATTCTTCACTTTATATATATATATGATACCACTAACATGTACTGCATACTACTCAAGACCGTACAGAACACTTATCTGATCCTGAATCAAATAATAACTTAAAACCTTTATTTCAGTAATTTATAACGAAAGTCTATGGAGACTGAACAAGGTTACACCCATGTACAAACTGGAATACGAGCCTGTGAAATTAAAGATGTATGCTTCCAAGATCAAACAGGTAATTGTGAGCTCAGTGCAAGCTTCATCTGCTAAATACTCAGTGAAAATAGAAGAACTGCCTAACTTGAAGTATTCTGAAGAAGACAGTAATGCGTTAGCTGTAAGTTCCTTTTTATTTTATCTCTTAACATAAATAATACCACCTTCTCTCTCTTGAGTTGTATTTCCTCCTGACTTAAGGTCTTGACTCCCCACAGAATTAATTCGTTAGGGGAGTTTTCTTGGGCTGATACATCGTGGTGGGCCTCCAAGTCATTCCACAGAAGACACAATACATGTCCTCAGATATTCTGGCCCTAAAATATTTCGGTTCCCCGGTTTTGATGTTTTCCTTCGCCGTTAGGTGAGTGCAAATCCACATGTAACTTGAAAATGCAAGTCATAGGTGTAGGGCTAGATTCGAAACCAAGGTGTGTCTGGATGAAAAGCAGACACAGGAACCGCTGAGCCAAAGTCACTTTTTTAATAGAACCTTAATGAATCACATATTAATCATTATCATAATAGACAATGTTCTACTTGCGAGATAATATATATTTAAGGAATTGACCTACAATTTAATAACTAAAGATGCCAAAGATGTGAAAGCTTCACAATATTTCATGAAAATTCCTGAACAGGGCACTGGTTTAGACTTAATTTGAATATGATTTATTTTTAAATAAATATCATATTCTTATTTTCTAGATAACAGTAACATCTGCAACTAAGTCTGGGTCCAAACAAGCCTACATTGCAGTCCTTGTATCCTGGGGCAAGCATGTCAAGTTGGAAGACGCCACACATTTGCCTCACATGCTGGAGAAGGGAGAGCAGAAGGTTGGGGCGGCTGTCAGGGCCACCTGGCAGACTCTGTTTGACTGCATTATCAAACAGTATTCATTTTCACAGGTCAGTTAATCAAAACATAGATATTGTATTATTATAGTACCCATGAAACAAGCGCTTGAATAGTGTAGGTCTAGATGGCACTGTGTAATATGTCTTATAATATTTATTTGTATTTCATCTGTTTTTCCTGTATTGTATATCTATACTTATAGGCATTTTTTTTTATAATGGCACACAAAACAGTATGTGTTCTTAAATGAACTGAATATACATTTAAAGGATTTGATCCAGAACAAATTCCAAAATATGTGTACACAGCTTGAACAACATAAATGTGATTAATAATAGATAATAATATGAGTTAGAGAGAAAATACAGTATTAGTTACACATAAACAATAATGATACACAAAGACAACATATTTATGGACTAAATTTTATCTAACAATTAGTGATTCTTTATTTTGATGTAGTTAAGAGCACCAAGAATGTATTATGCTATATTTTATTCTGGAAAGTTTTGAGATGCAACTACTCCATGTGTTTACTAATAGAAATAATGTATTTGTCTTTCCAAAGTTATCATGCTGCCGAGTAAAATATTTCAGTTAGAATTAAATTCATAAAGAGTACATTGTTAGGATTCATAAAGTGTACATTGTTAGGATTCATAAAGTGTACATTGTTAGGATTCATAAAGAGTACATTGTTAGGATTCATAAAGTGTACATTGTTAGGATTCATAAAGAGTACATTGTTAGGATTCATAAAGTGTACATTGTTAGGATTCATAAAGTGTACATTGTTAGGATTCATAAAGTGTACATTGTTAGGATTCATAAAGAGTACATTGATAGGATTCATAAAGTGTACATTGTTAGGATTCATAAAGTGTACATTGTTAGGATTCATAAAGTGTACATTGTTAGGATTCATAAAGTGTACATTGTTAGGGTGAAAATCTCTAACAGTAGAATTTATATTTTCAGAAACAACTGCTCCAGTTTGGTTTCAACTTTGTGGAGATAGATACTTACCGGAACACGGATCCTTTCACATTCACCTACAAGACTCCTCAGATTGAACACAAAGAGAAACTCAGTTTGACATTTGATGTTGGAGACATCAGTATTATATGGACTGGGTTAGTATTTTATACATTATAGAAACGTTACAAAACATCTATTTGAAATAAAATACCTGCACTAAGAGTGTAGCAAATTTGATGATACTACCATTAACAATACACAAGTTACAAATTCTTCTCTCTCTTTAACTTATCCCACTATGTGGAGTCGGCACAGTATCTTTCTCTCATCCATTTTGCGCTTGTCATCTCCGAAAATATATATGAACTATGACTGACTTTTAAAACTGTTTTATATTTTCAGAATGAAAGAGCAAGATTTGCCTCATTCAGAGTTAGTGAACTTCAGCTATCACTTACTGCAAACCCAAATCTTCCACACAATGTCACTCGACATAACAATATTCGATGTGAGTGAAATAAGTTTACCAAAATCAGAGATAAAAAGCAATGGAGTAGTCAAAATGAAGAGCCCAGAAATTGTGAACTGTGTACTCACAATATTAAATGAAATTAGTGGCATGAACACAATGGATACTAAGATATCATGAAGTTGAAGAAACACAATTATCTAAGGAATTGATAAGTTTAGTTTTAAGTCTCTACATCTTGTTTTAAATCTTAGGTCTTAAAATATCTCGCTGGACTGTGACTATTTACCTAAGTATTGTGTGTGACTATAGCTTGCCTGATGTTGAGCCTCTTTGCAGATAGTAACATATCTGCCCAAAAAACTAAAATAGGTTCCTACTGCTGTTATTATTGAATTTATCATAAACATTATTCTCTCTGGGACAGCTACAAGTAGTATACAAATATAATTATATATTCCAGGACATTGCACACAGCGCCATCTAGCCCCAAACTAAGAAAACGCTTGTGTCGTGGGGCCTAGGTAACGGATATAATACTTTTTTTTTGTAAATACATCATATTATACCTACATAGATATGTATAATACGATGGATATGGATTCAATCTGCGCAGAACCGGGACGAGTGGCGTACAAGAAAAGAGGCCTATGCTCAGCAGTGGGCGATAACAGGCTGATGATGATACATAGATACACATTTTTAAGATTTGGTGTTATTGCTGTTGACATTTAGTAAATAGTAAGTTTAATTACAATTTATGAATGTCATTAATTCATATTAAACCAGTTAATTTATAATATTATTAAATTCTGTATTTCATTTGTCATGGTGGAAACTAGAAAGTTATCATTAGAAAACGAATATATAAATCTTCTAGGTAAACGTGTTACATCCTAGGCTGCAGCTATGGTTAGCATCAGGCAGGCTGTAGTCAAACGTAAACCTAACCCACATAAAAAAAACTCTGAAATGATTATATTTTGATAAATGTAATAAATATCATGGGTCGACGACATCGTCAAAGTCGAGTGTCCAACCTGGATGAGGTCTGCACAAGATCAACGCAGATGGCACATGCAAAGGGAGGCCTATACCCAGCAGTAGGATCCCAAGGGCTGTGGATGATGATGATGAATAAATATCAGTTAGTCATAAAGTTGTAGATAGTTTGGTTTTCATATGATAACTCACAGCTGTGAGAAGAATTGCTGGTTGCAGAGTGGGAATATCTAGTAAAACACCACTATGTGTGTGTGTGTGTTTACGAGAAATATCAGGCATAAAATAGTACAAATGTATTTGTGTACATAAACTTTTTGTTAGCATTAATTAAAACAAATGACCATGTTATAAATGAATGAACTATAATAAAATAGAATAAAACCAAACCAACTGGCTTTTCGACATTTACTCTCATGAATTACACCTTACAAATGTGTTTGCATACTGTAACCTTACAAAATATTCTTTTTTTTTCAATTATATTATTACAATGTGCTAAACTTAAAAGTACATAACCTATTTTTATCATGTCTCTTCGTACCTTGCAAGCAGTCGTCGACAATCCTTGTTGTTACTGTGAAGAGTTGTCTTGTGCAAACTATGCTAGGCCACCACCTAAAAGCGTAGCTTATTTAATTTATTGTTTTCTTTATCAATTTTAGACTCTTGGATCGCGCGAGGGCTAGCAAAGGTATACATTCGTCATTTAAACATCTTTAAATTTATTTCGACGTGAAGACTTTACGTGCCTAATTTTGCTCATCACTGTTGTCATTTAGTCCTTCGCTGTTTTTTCAGCAATTCAATGACACACTCTTAAGGCGTATGTGTATTAGGAGCAATAGCATTTATTTCAATCACAGATTTTATTTCGCATACAACAAAAAATAATGAGCATGAACTAAACAAATCTGTGATTGTAATATGTATACTTAGATAGTATTGGTATCGCGTTCATATAGTATCAGTAACTCGTTACTGCTAACAGTAACCTGGCACCAATTATCTGTAACTATGCAAGAGCTCTGGCCTTTTCAATTTAGATTGTTTGAAAATTGTTATACAATGGTGATGTTTGTCGCACCTCGCGCTTTTCTTTTTACTCCAAAAGTGTATTATTGAACCAATTTGCAATTACCGTCTCACAACAACAGCCTTCGTAATTTTTACATTTTCCAAAACCAATATACAAATTGTAATCCATCACTCGAGTTGGTCTCGACTTCTAAATTCTAAACAATGCAAGGCGTAAATGTTAATAGAAATCAATCACAATAGAAAAATAAAATTAAAACAATAATACATACATCTTTTGTTTATATAACACAGATTTACAATCACTTTGTACAACAATACGTGAATGAAAGGTGTATAAATAAAAAATTACTTAAACTCTGCATCAAATTAGTAAAACTAAAATGTAACAATAAAAATTGTGTCAGCGCAAGTGTATATGTATATAACCACTTCGCATAGTTACGAGACTAATTTATAAGACCTTATATCGCATTTTATCAACTTCCTCACAATTCACAATTAAAACATTAAGCTCTTCCTAAACTTGAGTTAAAATTTTTATGAAGCAATCAAATATAGTAAAGAACAGATGATCATTGTTCGTGTCAAAATCAGGATTGTTATAAACCTTGAAATTGCGAGCACGGCTGAGAGGAACAACCCTAGCACATTGTCACAAACAGGTACAGAAACAAAAAAGATTCAAAGACTAGGAATTGTAATATAAACTTAGTCAAATTCTACAGATAGTCATTCAATTCTTAACAAATGATAAAATCTTGCAAAACTTTT
This sequence comes from Macaria liturata, assembly GCA_964023185.1. Taxonomy (NCBI): domain Eukaryota; kingdom Metazoa; phylum Arthropoda; class Insecta; order Lepidoptera; family Geometridae; genus Macaria; species Macaria liturata. The sequence continues at coordinate 7,240,228 of OZ026824.1, read as the reverse complement.
GATAACTCATGTTTAGGAAGACCTTTTAAATGAAACAACAATGAATGATATTAGGATTCACACTAAACATTTATGTATGTACTTTGAAATAAATGCCCATACATACATATAAGATGAGATACATTTGGCTAAAATAAATGGGTCTTATTACAAAACGAGGTTTAACAATTAGTCCAAAACTTTAAAAATGCAGTCCGTTCTTGTTGTTCAAACTTTGTTTTCTTCTGTCATAATAATCAAATTGTCAAAATGTAACCAATGATAAATCAACGTTCTAATTTGAAGTTGACATTTCGATTGTGTATGTGAAGTTTGAATACTACAAGAACCAATTTTTCATTTTTTAGTGCTAGACTAATATTTAAAGCGCGTTTTGTAATAAGACGGTAAGTGTCTACGCAATTACATACACATAATTTGTTACATAAAAGCTCAATAATGATGGTTATTTTACGAAGGTACTAAACATACTATTTTATTCGTGTGGTCCAAATCTAACACTCCCATAATCTTATACGTACAAGAAATATTCATAGATATTTTAGTGATAAATAAATAATGAATAGTCAGTAATTCTACAGCACAGTGAGGATAACAAAACAAATCAACTTTAGAGCCGAAAGAGGTTAAAAAAAAGTTAAAACTAGTTATAAAAGGTAAAAATTCTCATCAATACGGACACCATTTCTGTAATAGGGCAATATTGATTGCATGGTAAAATGTTTTTTGTTATTATTTTGGTGTAGCCTTTTACGCAGTAAAAACGGTAGATGTAGTCAATTTATAATGACCAAGATTTAATTTTGTAAGGCTGGTGAGAAGCATTACATTACCCTTTCCAAGTCGGTCACTACAAGAAATGGACTCTTTTGTTTTGATTTTAATAATTTCACTGGATATTCAATCTACTAATCACCAACCAATCTATAAGGCATCTTATATCAGTAATGTACGAAAATTCTTTCTGTGACTCTAATTTAATCATTGATATATTCAATGTTGTTTTGTTACCCTACTCTGAATATGTTTTAGTCAAACGAAACAGTTCACAAGAAAGTTTCAGCCGTAGCGAGTTTTATAAAAAGGAACTTTGTAAAATGGGAAGTATAATTTAAAATTTTGTATAGAAAAAGGAGCTTATTTATTTTCGATTATGCTACCGTTCTATGGAATTGTAAAGTTCCTTCGAACGTCTACTGGATTAAGGCGCCCGATTGGCGTATGTATGTAATGTTGTAATTTAATATTATATAAATCGAGTTCTGAGCCAAGCTAAGTCTGCAGCGTACAAAATAATCCTAATAATCCGTCATGCAGTAAGTTTCGTACCATTTTTTCGTTGCACACAGCTGCATTCTTTCCTGCAACAATGAAACAGAGTTTAAATAACTTCACATGAGAAGCGCGTGAAAGGAGAAAGTGTGTGGCTCGGTAGTGAAAATGTCAGCTTTTACCAATGATTTGATTTTTTTTTGAGGTCTGTTGAAACATTTGGTTACCCACCACAATAAGCTTACCTAAAGAACCTTCCCCAATGAATTAATACAGCGGGGCAGTCATAACCCTCAGCAATGAAGAATACAACTCAAAGGGACACATAATCTCTTGGTAACTATGTAATGAATCTCACCTTATCGCCCCGGTAGCGCGGGCCCCGCTCAGTGTGTGCAGCGCAGCACCTAACAGCAGCCGCCGCCGGGCGCCGCGCCCGCGCCCCCGGCCCCCGCGGCCCCGCCCGCCGTCGAGTGCTGCGGACCAATCTTGATGCCGTTCGCCTGGAATACATCGACAAATGTTGAATAAAAAATCAATTGATAAATGAATA